>JAFELO010000956.1:231233-373341 GCA_017140195.1 Eumaeus atala | reverse complement strand
ATTTTCTTACCATTTGAAGTTTATTACTGTGATTATTCATATTTCGCGTTTAGTGCGGTTTATGAGTAGCCCGTTGGGGGGGAGATACGATGATAGCAGACGCTTGACAACAATATAAAAAGACGCTTGATACAAACATGCGGATTTTTTTGGGTTGGGCGTTGGTAGCCGTCAAAAAGCTCCCCTTGATCGTTTGCTCTACCATAAAAAACGCACACATGATTGGGGAGTGAGCTGGTGGTGGCGTAACGAGAGCGTTACGAAAACGATGCCATCGAAATTTAGGAGTGACATGTAAGTTAAATAGATGGAGAGAAAAATTTTGTTGCGAATATTACTGAAGGGGCAAGAGCGAGAAAGTGAGTGAATGAAATCCATGTATGTGCAAATACCAACGTAAAAATACAACAGGGACAGTTGGTATTTAATAGTAATTAAACCTCATTTTTATAGAATAGCACACACGAGCATTCGGAGCCTTTCTACGACCACCGACGCCCATGAACATCCACATTATCACTATGCCGATGCGTTGCCCCCCCCCCTCTTTCCGCCCCCTCCCCGATGGGCCTCACAAACTGCACGAAACTGAAGATGCCACTTCACGGCGGTATTATGAGAGTCCGAGATACGTCCCTGGTCGTACCGGCCCAGTTCCGTTGCATAGGAGGACGTAGTGGCATGCAGTATGCATGACGCTACCTCCTCCTTTATTCACAGCTATAGCTCATTTTCACCCATGCAACTGCTGCGAGCTGTTTAATTTTATCACTGCTCTAAATTCATAAAAGGAGGCAATTTAAAAACGATTAATCACGGAGATCTCGTGTGACATCTGCTCTGTTCCCATTTAATTTGAGGGTAGGCGACAGTTTCTGTAACGGCCATGAAAGATCGTTATTATTGATTATAATCAGATATCAGTCATTTTTTTGAGCGATTCGTCTTTGTTTGTGAATAATACAGTACAGATTATATACTAAAACCTTCTTCGAGTATAGCTCTAACCATTGGTGAGAACCGCATGAAAACCCGTTCAGTACAGTGACGCAAACAGACACCTTTTGAGGACCTCGTTTTATATTAAGTATAGATATAGAATAAATAGTCAGAATACTAGAATTTGCCGATGTAACACTATCCGATGTAAACTACTATACTCAATGTGATTTTATGTTTACGTTCTTTGATTTTATCTTATAACTAAGGATGTTTATCTAAAAAGATGCCACAATATTATTCACAAGCTACTATTAATACTTATACAAGATCAGTTCGTATCTTTTCTTTATAGGTACAGGAAATTGCTGCACAGAATTCTTTTGTGCAAATTACGGTTTCTTTATAAATGTACTTGTTTCGTAAGGGCCTTTTCGTAAGAGATACATAGACCCGTATATAAAAAGGATTTTGAAGGACGCACCGAGCGCCGCAAGCAATGTCACGTGTATAGATTTACTTATGCGTCGACGCATACTGTGAGAACTCACCGTACACTTCGACAAATTCCGTAATATGGGCATTAGGTTTTTTTTATTGATAGTATATAGGGCTAAACGAGAAATAGGAGCCTTTTAATCCCTTATAGAGCTGGTAGAGAGATATGTTTCGCATATTACTGTAGGGGTAGGAAATATAGGTGTGAGCACATATTTTCTTTCGTCCATCCGTAGCTAGTACATTAAATAAAGTTTATGTTTTACTTTAGTCAGGTCTGAAGCATACTCGTATTTTTTGTTGGCTCCTTTTTTGCATATGCGCTTAGGACGACGGACAATGCACCTTAGCAACGGACAACACACCTTAGCAACAGACAACGCACCTTAGCATCAGACAACGCAACTTAGCAGCGGACAACGTACTTAAGCAATAGACACTACACATTAGCAACAGACAACGCACCTTCGCATCATACAACGTACCTTATCAACGGACAGCGCACCTTAGTATCAGACAACGCAACTTAGCAGCGGACAACGTACCTAAGCATCAGACGTCGCAGATTAGCAACGGACAAGGCACCTTAGCGACGGACGAGCCTTTAGGATTGTCTACGTTACTCTACGTCGGAAATAGCCTTAACTCAATAAACGCCGGCTCAGATAGCCGTCTATACGATTGATGTCCCGTCTATTTCTGTCCGGAACACCTACATTGCGTCTGCCGAAAGACATTCGTAGAAATAGGTGTCTGTTACAACGCATTCACGTAAATCCGTATAAAACTCTGTTTGTTTCATCTATGTATATTCTATTCATATAAAAAAGATGAAATGTGCACTGGGACACAATAGAAGTGAAACTATGAAACGGACAGGTCAAATTATAAACTATATTCAATGATCGTGCCAGCGATGTACCGCCTACCCCCTCTACGCAGCCGTAACGCTTTTTCGAGACAGAACAAACCCACCCGTCTATAAAAAGTAGCGTTTAAAAATATATATGTGTAGTGGGATTACAAGTACACGCAATTCGTTATCGAATTTCAAAGATTAGTCATTAATTCTAATGACTAATCTGTGATCAACTATATAAAAATCCACTGCAGCCCTGTAAGATATTCTGTCATTAATAACAGTAAGTTAAGCGTAACATTGTTAGGAGATCATTAATTAGTGAAAATGCTATTTCTCAGGTACAGCGGTTAATTAGTTACAAGACGTAGCAAAAATGATTTAGACCGTGGCGCCGCTACGAATAATGTCCTATACGTATTACGAATATTAAATGATTTCGTTTCGTATAATTTCTTACCCAACTGTGTCGGTCTGTGTGTAGAAGGGTAATGTTTTTCAAGCATGTGTGTAAATAGATTTCTACGTTCCCTACAGTTTATGTATACATTAAAACAATCAAACATAAGTGTGGCGATTCCTTTTCTTACCAAACACATCAAGTTATAAACGAAGGTTCCAAAAATACACATAAATTGTAGTTTTAATTTTAACAGATACTAAAAAATACAGAATAATTAAATGAAAGAAAAAAACACCCCAATTACTATATCTATTAACTAGCTTCGTTTCTTTCTTTTCAGTTGGTAGTCGGGTTTTTATTCCTTTCATTATCATTATATTTTTGTCACACTTTTACAATTTAATAATGACGGATCTTATATGTTCATCTACAACATGAAATGGAAAGACTAATTGTAGTTCTAAGAATAAAGTATATAATCAACTAGTCTGTTTAGTTAATTGTATAAATAACGAGTGTGACTGGTTAGTAATTATATTACAAGGTTAAGAAGAAAGAAGGTAGTGACTAATACCTGTTCAGTAGTAGTGACTTAATATATTGGACGAATTTACATAGTAGTAGTAAATTATTAGGATTTTAATTAATCTTTCTGCGTTATGCAAATCTAAGGGGAGTCTAGATTTACTGGAAGCGTTTGCTTGTGCAGTTGCATGTGGAGGTGAGGGGCAGGGGGGACGTAAGTAGTGAATGCGAAGAGGGTTCAATTCATTCGACTAATGTCACATTATTAATGGCTAGCTGGTGCCCGCAACTGGTGACGAAGCGTCTGCGCACACATTCACACAATATCTTTTTAAACTGTAGCCGGTACTATACCCTATGTTATTGTACAGTTTCATTAAAATGCATTCGCTAGTTTTTACGTGAAAGAGTAGCAAACGTTTATCAATATTTACCAACTTTCTCGTTTATTATTATGAAATCAATAAGAAATAAATTAAAAAATCAATAAGATGATTTTATTATATTTACTACGCTTACTTTATGTTACACTATTATTGAAATAGCAAGTCGAATTAGTCATTGTGACAAGCTTCTTAATATATAGTCTTTTATTTAACTTAATTATACGTTACGTGACTTAGATAAGTAAAATACTTAAAAATATAAAAGTTTTGTTACGTCAAACTAAGTTTAGTGAAAAGGTAGGAAAGTTACTTTTAGACAAAAAAGATTGGTTCCCTTCGAGGTCATATACCGTGGAGCACCACGTACACTTACTTCTCTTCTCTCTCGCTTCGCTCCGCTCCTACGAATATTATAAATCCAAAAAATTGTATGTACATTTAATATACTTTCAAGCAAGAACTACAAAACAGATTTGGATGACAATTTATTTTGAATTAATGAATCGCGGTAGATAGGATCCGCGGACAAAAGCTAGTATAAGACATTCGTGTCCGGTGGATGATGAAAAGCCCATTTACTTAATGGATACAATGTTTATATATCGAACGGCTCTCCGCGTTGTTGTACTTGATCCTCGCCACGTTCTATTCAGTGTTGTTTTTGGCGCGTACATAATATGACATTGTTGTAGCGGCCATGATGAAATGTCATAGATAACACGCGCGTAATTAAAGCGCTGAATCGATAGCGGTTATGTGCAGCGGTGTACATTATTATATTTTATTATATTTCTCTAGATTCTATTAGTTACTTTTTGCTGAGCTTTTGCCGTTTTTTTAGTTAAAAAATTACGTTGAACCTGAACGAATTTTGACTACGGGGACCACCTGCAGAATCAGCCAAGGGCGCAGGTCATATTATAGTACCCCATCATGGTTCAAGCCTTATCGTGGCGGTGGGGCTCAGTGGCCTGACCAAAGACAACGAGACACCTTGGGCGAATCCAATTTAACCGAGAATGTGGATGCTCTTTGTATCACTCTTATAAGAAGAGGGGACAAAAGAGGAAAAAATATGAGGCGGCAATAGCGCCGCATATCATGCACGGGGCAAGGGGGCAAGGATGGGAACTTCACTCATTGCTCTGCCCATTGCACTGTCCTAAAGTAGGTGGGGTTGCCGTGTAGTGCGGGACAACCTCATCTGTGTAGGCGGAGTCGGACCCTTTGAGGGCTGACTAGCCGTAGAGGTGCCCTGATGATTTGTTGGTCCGGGGCACCTCACCAAAGGGGGTACTGATGACACTCGCGGTGGTTTTTGTGGCACTATAATGTGCCACGAGCTCCACACACCACTGGACACCACACAGGGCCACTGAAGGCGCGTAAGCGAGTTTCCCCGCGTCAACAAAAAAAAGGTCATATTAGGAAATAGAGAGTGCACTTGTGTACTTCCCTCATTCTCCTAGAGAGGAATTTGGCACATGACAGACTGCTGAACGTCCTCTCCCAGACACGGGGGTGTAACACCGCCAGCTTCCTGCGATAGGAATTTTGTTAGAAATTTAAAAAATCCATTACATTTTCGTCCGACCAGGGATTCGAGCTCGAGGCATGAGGCAGTTATGCCGAATAATTCAATATGAATCATTATGACTGTATAAAGCAATGGTAGAGATGTGTTGAGTAAAATCATTCATATATTGATGTCTTATGCTCACGCGGATACAACTTATAAAAAAAATATATTTAACTGATTCTTTGTGGTTTTCGATAAACATTTTAACGACACTGTCTGTTTCAGGTGTTCTCTATTATACTAGTACTTTTAAACCTTTAAAGCGTATGAATATGGGTAATGTTGCATAATGTGGAAAGATTCAAAGATTTTCACGCTAAAATTTTAGTGTAATCATCAATATCAACGTTCAAAATTGTTCTATTTATATTAATTCCTTTATTTCGTTACTTAATAACATCAGATCTACGCTCCATATCATTTTGGATTGTCTCTTAGTGTATATTTATATAGTAATATTTCTATCTGATATACACATACATTGTATTATAAATTTACCTACAGTTAATATATTCATAGTTAAGTATTTCTGTATTCCGTATACGTATATTAATTTTCTAGCCGTCAAACTCGAATGGCAAATGCGCGCCAAAAGCGTTTTATAGCCACAGATAACTTAAGATATTACGACTGTTTATGATCAAAGTATGATTTTATTCATACTTTAAATGTATATAAATACATTATTTACAAATATTGTACATATGAATGCATTCACATATTTATAATGCTGATTCTTTAAAAAAAATAGGGGTGAAAACGTGCAATCGAATCCTTTTGATAAATATCGATCATATACATCTACATTCATATTGTCAAACAGATGCGTTCCCCTCTTCCAAGGAGGAATCCTCGCTCCCAATGGGCCACCGCCTACTCTCAAACCGCAAGAAATGCGACACCGACGTGAAGATGTCACTTTACGGCGGAATTATTATTATGGTGTGCGTTGCCCCGCTTCCCTCCAATGGACTACAGGTTGCATAGTAACTATTGAGCAATTTATGCTACAGGCAACTGGATGACTGTACAAAATGCGACAGCATAACTTTCACTTCGCGGCGGTGTCATGTGCGCGTGAGGCACCTAACCTGTCGTCCCAGGTCGGTTGCAATGCAGCTTGGCGCTCTTACAAGAATTACTTACTAAATTATTTGAACCCTACATACCAACGTAACGGTACAGAAATATCTGACACTTAATTGTCGGTAGGCAATTGTGTGCATATCCCCTAACTTTAGCCATAATCAGGCGACACCAGCGGTTTCACGCGTCACCCGAATATCGAACCTGAGCGGTTCCATATTCGGGCGGACGCTTAAATGCCACTCTATTCATGTGTTCTGATATTGGTAACCGAGTCGAGTGTTTCGTAGCTGGCATTTAAGCGTGTTGATGTACTTAGCAGCTTACGAACCACTCAGTAAGCTCTAACGTGAGCTTCATCATCATCATTATCAGCCCTTATCGGTACACTGCTGAACATAGGCCCATTTCAATGAATTCCAAGACGACTGACGATAACGTGAGCTTATAAAGTGCTAAATAGAGGATATTAAAATCAACACTTGTTACAACAATCTAGGAACATAGGAATAGAGAGGGGTAGTGCCATGCTGCGTGGAAGTAGGTAGTGTCATGCATAGCGCATGACACGACATCCTCCTATGTAACGGAATTGGGCCGGCACGACCGGGGAGTCATCTCTTGCTCACATAATACCGCCGTAAAATGACATCTTCAGTGTCGCATTTCATGTGGTTTGTGAATAGCCGGTGGCCCATTGGGGAGGGGTTTGGAAGGAGGGCAACGCATCAGCATAGTATTTATGTGGATGTTCATGGGCGTCGGTAGACGTGAAAAGACTCTGATTTCTCGTTTGTCACGCTATTCTATAAAAAAATAAAATAGGGTTTCAATGATAAAACTTTACTGTACTTTAGAAAATAAATTGTTTAAAACTCGACACCTGAATAGGTGCCATGCTGCATCGCAACCGAATTTGGCTGGTGCGAATAAACATGACAACGCTGTATAGTGGCAGCTACGCTGTCGCGTTTTCTGCGGATTATGAGTAGTATGTGGCCCAATGGGACGATTAGGCGGAGGAGTTCATCTGCATATTTTGCGCACGTTAATCGGCGTCAGTTTTTTGGTGAGTACCAAATGGCTCCGACGGTCCGTCTGTCCTCATATAGAACTCATGTCTGGTCGAAACACACGCATCCGTATCGATCTTCTTGACCCAATAAGAAGTATTGGTTTCTGAAGACTATGTAATACCAACAAGAAGAGAGAAACAAGAGTTTCTAATTTTTAACACTATAATATTAATTATCATTTACAATCATTTACAGACATATTAGACATGGACTCGGTATTCTCCTTCCTCCTCTGCAATAAAAAGTCAATTTTTGCGTATCCCTTTAAATTAAGATTTTGTCAGTTATATTCGCCCAACGTCCAGAAACCATTATTAACACTGGCAATATAAACTGTAATAGGTGTTCACACTAGAACATACTTACTTAAGTACACATATTTAATATGTATTTTGGTGGCGTCTAATTTTAATCTAAAAATAAAATAAAATGTTTATGTCAAAAACTATAACTACAACCGTTTGTTAAAAAGTTTGACGTCTGAAAAAAGAATAGAATAGAATAAAGCGTGCCAGCCGAGGTTCCGATTTTAAAACTTGTCTGTTTAAAACTGCACTTTGAGTTTTGTGTCAGTTATGGCTATGTGAGACTAACTATCTATAGCACGGCCCTGCTCACATAATATATATGCTGGCACTTCCAACTCTGTCTGCGTCATCTCTCGAATACAGATAGTAAAAATTTGTCGAGTATTTTTTGCGCTTTAGGTCAGTGGCGCCATACTACGTTAAACTATTAAAAACTAAAATTATGAATGGATGGATATACCCACAGACATGCATGAGAAATGCGTTAGAAATAACGTTTACCATCTATCTGCCTGAGTCATCTAGCCTATCTGAGTCCAAAAAGAAAGCAAATGTGGTTTAATGTCTGTCTCTCTTTTTAGGTTAATTACTCTCTATGCAATGCGCAAGTGAGATTAGGTTTACAAGGACAATAATCCATTCTCATCTTCCTTCACTGTAAAACATCGCGGACATTAGCGTCATAGGCCTGCTGGTGGCCTCCGCTCTCTATCTGTATTATCTCTCTGACACTGAAGCCTGTATTTGTAATATTGTAACATATGACGTAAATAATAACACAAAATTGGAAAAAAATTACGTCATCTCCATATTTACGAATACCTATAACAAAATCTATACTATAAACTTTGATTTGCAATTACACCCTATGAAACCAAATCCCCAGAACATGTCCGTCAATATTTGATCGGTTTTCACCTATGGATAGAATTGTTTTAGTCTATAAGTTGTGGCTATTTCTGGCTCTTGTGGCCCACTGGCAAAGCCGGGGCGGATCGCTAGTAAAATATAATTTTCAAATATGATATCAGTTTTTTTATGTAATACTGGCCATATGCAAAAAATCTTTTAAAACCTATCACGTTAACATTTTTTAACGACCGTAATATTTCAATGAACGCGGTTAATGGAATCAGTGAGTTTCAGCTTCACACGTCTAACGAACGATTCCCAAAAGAGCTGACAGCTCCAAAATATTCATAAATACGTTTATATAAACTGCATTAATTACGCCTCTCGCATCGGTGTTGCCAGCTTTTGTGACGAATCAAAATGTTTCCAGGTCATATTTTGCGTATGATAGAGGTTTTGAGTTGCCAATTAATGAACGTGTGCTGGTGAAAATTTACTGAATTGTATTTTTACGGTACATGATGGTCGGTATAATTATATAAATGTTTTGCCTGCCTGCATCCCTGTAATGTGGCACTGGAAACTGATGAGCCGCACAAAACACGAGAGCTGTTTTTACGACGATATCATGTAGGCGACAGGTTATTATGAGGCAGTACCATGCTGCATTGCAGTTAATTGGTCTGACACGACCGGTTGACCTCTCGCTCCCTTGATACCACAGGAAAGCGACAACTTGTCGCAATTCGTGGGGATTGTGAGTACTGTACTTAGGACAGTACATTTACCGAGCTATATTACTATCACGTTCTGATACATAAACACCAGAATACGTCCTAAAACAGGGATGACGGATATCGCTTGGAAGGCTGCCTTGCCTAAGTGGGACTGGGCCGGCCACGTCTGCCGTATGGCTGAGGATTCCTGGGCCAAAAGAACATATCTTTGAACCTCTTAGAATGCCCGGTGGCCACGTGGCAGACCCCGTCGGCGGTGACGAGATGAGCTGGATTCCTTTTGGAAGCATTGACCTTGCTAGGTGGGGTTCAGTGGTGTGTAGGGCGTGCGGCACTTTTTAGTGCCGAATACCCACAAAACCACCGCGAGTGCCATCAGTGCCGCCTTTAGGAATGTGCCCCGGAACAACAATTCATCAGGTCACCTCGACGGCTCGTCGGCACCCTGAGGGTCCCGACTCCACATCCACATATGGAGTTGTCCCGCACTAAAGGACAACCTTACCCACTTGAGGACAGTGCCATGGCGTGCGGTTCCCGTTATCGCCCCTTGCCGCGTACGCAATAGCACCGCCTCATTTTCTTTTTTTCTCTTTTGTCATCTCTACTTATAAGATCGTTACATAGAGCATCCTCGGATCAATTGGCTTCGCCCAACGTGTCTCGGATCTCCCAGTATGCCCAGGATATCCCAGGCTACTGAGCTCCACCGCCACAACAAGGCTTGAACCATAGTGGGGGCGCTACAAGGATCTCAACAATCTAATACGAGCAGTTTTTTCACCCTTTTTCACAATGATTAAGTAAATGGTCATATCGCAATCTTCCTTCCGCTCTGTGTTCCAACAAGCTCCAATATAAGTTTCTCTGTATCACTTTACGCAGGAAACTTCGAGCCCAATTTCCTCTCGTTTTAACGTTACATTTTCCTGTTTGCTCCTATACTGCTATGTGTATGTGGACAATAGAACAGGGTTGCCAATTTTTGTAATGGGCGGATATAAAATATTTTTTAATAGTGAGACAAACGGACGGTTCGAGCCTTTTTATAACTACCGACGCCCATTTACATCCTCGTAATTGTCACGTTGCCCTCCTTCCCTCCTCCTTTTCAATGGGCCACCGCAAACAGACGAAGCGCGTTAGCAAAGCTGCCCGGCCATGCATGCCCTATTCTAGCCTATAAAATTACTTGAGATGCCTCAAATTACACTATGATTGCAGATTTCTAAGTAAATTATTTATCTATTCATTATTATAGAGATTATAGTGCCGATGGCTTATAGACACATATATCAATGGGCTACGGGCGCGCTAACCGTACAAAACGCGAGTTTACCCGCCTCCTCGGCCAGTTCTGCTGCAATACAGTAGGGCAGTACCCCTTACTGATTGTGATGACCGTGACGGCCAATAACTGCGATACTTAAACCACTCTAACTATTACCATCCAGGAGACAAAGTCATGAGATTTAAACAAATTGAGCCACTGATATGCGCGATTTGCGATAGTTCAGTCGCACGTTGGGAGGAATCGAATGGGGTGAAAAGTGGCAATTCTTCTGTACAGCCTCAGTTTGTGCAAATGTTTATGGGCGGTTATACGTCGAAGTCGCGCACGAATGTTTCGGTAACTTTATCTATAAAAATCCGACAAAAACACGCTCTTTCTATGGGAGCCCCTGAAATAATTAATTGAACATCTGCAGTACTGAACCTCTAATAGTTATATGAGACTTGGCAACTTTATGAACATTAGATGACAATATGAGACCATAGAGTTGGCCTGGTGATGGAATCAGACGGTGGCTGTTGGAACCTTGGACTGTCTACTATTAAACATTAAGCAAATTTTTATCAGACTGCATCAATAAGTGGGATTTGATAGCGCGAGTTTCAAGGGGTACATCAAAAATGGCAAAATTTGGCTGCAACAATACAGTCACAGGGGGATTTCTCTCATCATTCATCATATCATTAGCCCTTATTGGTCCACTGCTGGATATAGGCCTCTTTCAATGAACGCCAAGACGGCCGATCTCCTACTAATCACATCCATCCCGGATCTGCTACTGCACCTAGATCGTCTTTCCACCTGGTGAACGGTCGACCAACACTTCGTTTTCCTAAACGCAGTGGCGTCTTCTGGTGGCGGAGGTCCAGACCCTCTCAGGGTCGCTGAGCCACCCGAGTAAGTAAGTAGACAGGTAAGTAACAAAAACGAGCCAAGTACTACTCGGAGTCGCGTACGGAAGATTCATAACCGTAAATAAATAAATATCCTGGGCATATTTCAACAGTCTACCAGTTACCGTTATTATTATCGAACAAAAAGAAACACGTTTGTTTGTATGGGACTCCCAAAAATAGTTCATCATCATCATCATTATCAGCCCTTATCGGCCTACTGCTGGACATAGCAACTTTCAATGAACGCCAAGACGACCGATCTCTTGCTACTCGCATCCAACCCGGACCGGCTAATGCACGAAAATCGTCCTCCCACCTGATGAACAGTCGACCAACACTTTTTCCTAAACGCGACCTCCACTCCAGAACCTTACTGGCCCATCTGCCATCTGTTCTTCTGAATGTGTGATCAGCCCATTGCCACTTCAGTAGGCTTTTCGTCGCGTCATATCGGAAACTTTAGTTCTCTGTCTTATGACTTCGTTGCGAATTCCATCGGACAAAGAAACACCCAACATACGAGGGGTGATTGATAAGTATCCGAAACGACAAAGAAAAACTTTAAAAATCTATTTAAAACAATTTTATTTTTCAACGTTTCCATCTACCTCGATGAATTTAGTCCAGCGCTTCTCCAATGCCGCTACACCAGTTTCACGAAATGTTTCCTCTAACCAATCAAAATACTCGTCTACGGTGACAATGACTTCATCATTTCGTTAAAATCTTCAGCCACCTAACCATTTCTTGAGATTCGGGAATAAGTGGAAGTCGCACGGGGCCAGATCTGGGGAATAGGGGAGATGCGGAATTGCAAATAATCCTCTAAAGTAATCCCTCGAGCATCCCAAATAACTGTCGCCATTGCTTTGCCGGCTGACAAAACCTGTTTTGGTTTCTTCGGCGCAGGTCTTCTGCGCGCTCTCAGTCCACTGCTTTGATTGTTCTTTTGTTTCAGGAGTATAATGATGTATCCATGTTTCATCTACTGTCACAAAACTCAGCAAAAACGCGTTAGTATCACGTTTAAACAGTGCCAAACACACGGACGAATCGTCCACTCGACGTTGTTTTTGGTTAACAGTGAGCAAACGCGGGACCCATCGCGCGCAAAGTTTTGTCAGTCGCAAATGTCGGTGCAAAATGTTAACAACGCATTCAGAGGTGCTTACCATCTCTGCTATCTGCCGCAACTTTAAACGCCGATCATTGAAAACGATTTTTTGATCTTTTTGATCATGCTCGGATTCGTGACTTCATTTAGACGGCCAGACCAGGTGGCGTCTTCGCAGCTCTGTCTCCCACGTTTAAAATCAGTTACCCAGGAGTGAATTGTACTCAATGCAGGAGCAGTATTACTAAAATACTGTCTACTGACTGACCTTAATCTGGGTTGCTGTTTTCCCTTTTAAAACGTAAAATTTTATCACCGCACGAATTTCGTTACACTCCATTGTTGAGAAAATTTACGGCAGAGAAAGTTTTAGGTCTACTCATACAAATTCTGTCAGTTCAATGTAATGTAATAAATTTTGTTTTCCTATCTTTTTTTTAAGTTCGTCGTTTCGGCCAGTTATCAATCAGCCCTCGTAGCACATGCAATAATCCGCTGAGTTACCACAAACTCGCGGACTAGTCCTAAATTAAGATGCCATGTTTCGGCCCCGTAAGTCGTCACGTTGAGAACGTATTTGATTTCTCTCCTAAGATTCAATAATATTTTAAGAAACTATTTATATGTGTGTTTTGTTTTATATTTTATAATTACGTAAGAGTATTTAAGAACGCTTTATTACTAATATGAATATTTTAAGATAAAATAGATATATTTCGTTTTAATGTAACAAAGGACCCTTTGGTATTTTATATTCTAAATGTTGTTTTCCATAAAGATTTTTTAAACTGAGGGACAATAAGGCTAGCATTCAATACACTACGCGTTTTTTTTTTTTTTGGGTGATGATATTTATATTTCATTCAGAATGTTATAACAAATTTTGTCATATTGGCATGATTTTGTGCCCTGTTGCTAACAGATCCGGGGCACCTCAGTTTAGGCGGCCAACGGCACCTACGGGGTTTTGGTGGATATTCGGTTTATCCGCGAATCCCACCTTCCCATCGGGTCTCACCTAGGACCGGTGGCAATGCGTCACCGCGAAACCAAAAAAAAAAAACTATTGTTTTAATTAATCTCATTTGCAGCTTATATATATATATATCAATGTGAGTTTTACATGTTCTCCTAAAAGGGAAACGGTAGATACTACTAAGGTTGTATAGAGTAGTGTGGTAATCGTGAGTGGAAAGGAATATTTTGTCAAAATTATCCGCAACTTATCGTATGTCTTATGTGCTCCGAGTGTTTTATGTTCGATTATCAATCAATATGTCTATACATTTGTACATATCTACTAACACAACTGCATCACATCCGCATGTTAATGTATTAACCGTGTGCAAACAGGCATCATTATGGGCTATCAGTTTGGTTATTTACTTAATAAAGTAAATTGTGTTTGTAAGGATGAGAGTGCAATATTGATATTAGTGCGAGCTGATACAAGGCATGAAATGGTATATTTCACATGTTTAGATCACCTAGGTGTGATCATTAACGTACGTAATATAGTGCAACGGGCCCAATACTGAACCCTGTGCGGTGCCCGCCGTAACGTTAATTTTGTCACTGAGCTCTGACTGACCACCAACTCTGACAATATCTGATCTATCCTTTAGATAGTCTTCACACCATTTACTTAGAGACCCTCTTATTCCACAATTATTTAATGTATCTATTAAGGTGTCCTGTCGAAGTGTATCAAAAGCCTTGCTATAGCCGACAAAAGCAATCAACACATGCTTTCTGGAATTCAGATATCTGTAAACAGAATTCGTGAAGTCAGATAGAAGTTGAATTGTTCCTTTGTTTCGTAAAAAAACGGGATTTTCTTTATCACCAGGCAGGCGAACGGCATGCTTTATATCACTAACAAATTGTTTTAATTGACCTGACATTACTCATGTAATAGTGCACGGATTAGCCTCGTAACCGCTGCTTCAAAACACCCAGTCTTGTTTCTAAATGGTTATTTTTATTTGTGAGTTCAAGATTGGTTTTCTCCGTATCTTTTGTTGTACCTTGGTATGCTTCTAGGTTTTCAATTATCAGGCCATTGTATTGCTTTTAAATTCTAAAGATTGCGTAATTTCTCTCATTTCGCGTTTTATAGTTTTTTTATTTCTTTCGCTATATCTAGAACAAGCTGTTTTATTTATTTGTATTCATCATCTTCATCCGGAGTCACAGTACCGTGACGTTTGGGCGACTGCTCCTGACACTTGGTATGTCCAGTCCATGTTATCAGTTGCACGAACATCGACTAATTGCTTATTTGTCAGCTCAGAACATTCCCTATTTAGGTGTAATTTTTTTTCACAGGGGACACATTCTAACACTGGTTTAGTTTTTGTATTGTTTTTGTCACATTTATCACATCTACTCATTTTACTGGTAGTTTTAACTATCTTTGCACATAAACATACATAATATAATATGTACATAATATAATATGTACTTCTGTAGTTTTACTTTTAACAGATATGTATAAAATAAAAAGTTAAAAGAACGAAAAGCCCGACAGCTCTAAGTGAACAGAAAAAACATGTTGGGTTTGTATTTTTTTAACAATTTTTAATTATTTTTATACAAATATTTTTAGTTTCGTGTCTTATAGTGACTACTGACCATAGACATTTTTACTACTACAGGTCGCCAGATGCTATATCTTCATCCCGACAGGGCCACTGGACTCCTAGAAACCATAAAATTCCATTCATCAATAAGAAAATATGTTTCTTGCAAATTGTACGAGGGCAGCATAGCGTGGCTAGATGCAGTGTTGTAATGAAAGATAGAAAACAGTGTGAATTGTACAAGTGCGGTTCGATCGATAGTATGAATATTAAAACACAAAGCCACATTCTCACGGTATACCAAGAAAATAAATTAGAGGGATGTAAGTGGGATAATACAAGGAAAATTACGTGGTTTTCAACAAATGAATGCGGATGATATTGATAGTGGTGCCAAACCTCTTACTAACACTTAAGCTTCCTTAACTTTAGAGTTTATAATTCATAAACTTAATTATATTAGAGTCTATAATATACTTTTTATTATAATATACTCATATATATTAGGTACTTACATATGAAATTGGCGTTTTTCGTAGTGGCCACTTTAATCACGAAATTTCTTCTCTTTGGTAAGTAATTCCAAATTCAAATTTATACAGCTATGTACTCATGTATGTGCTTCGATGACCATTCATTTGTTTTTTTTTCTTCTATTATTTCTGTTTGCGTCACTCAATTTACAAAATTGAAGACTTAAAATATCGCATTATTTACGAGTTCCGCCCTGGCACTAGTGCTGCGGAAACGACTTGAAGGGTGAATGATTTGTATTGCAGAAGAAAAGACAGATCGTTTTTGGTTTTCGTTCTGGAAATTTCGTCCTCCAGAACAAGCCCCGTGGACGGCCTGAGACCCAAGTTGATAATGAAGAGTTGAAGGCTATTGTGGAAGTAGAGTCATCGCAAACCACCACAGAGTTAGCTACAGGCTGCGATGTCAGTGATAACACTGTTTTAATTCACTTGAAGCAAATTGGGTAGGTTAAAAAGCTTTAAAGTTTTTTGAACTTCTTTAATTAACTTTGAAGGTATTTTAAACCGAATCAATATCTGTGATAGAAAAAGGATTTTTTACGATAATATGAAGCGCTCGGCGCAATGGTCTGGCCAGCCAGCAAAGTCCAGCCCCTAGCGAAAATTAACCCCAAAAAAAAATTACTTGTAAGCGTTTGGTGGACTGGTGTCGGTACTGTTCATTAAAGTTTTTTCAAATCTGGCCAGACTATTACGTCTGATGTCTATTGTCAGCAATTGCAAACCATAGTGGAAAAGTTAGGGGCTAAACAATCTAGGCTGGTCAATCGCTCCACGCCACTGCTGTTTCACGACAACGCTTGAGCAAACACTGCGCAACAGACGGCTACAAAATTAGAAGAGCTTCAATTGGTAAGTTTAAGACATTCTCCGTACTCCCCTCACTTTGCTCCAACAGATTACCATTTTTTTCGAAATTTGGATAATTTCTTGCAAGAGAAAAATTCAACTCCGTTGGGGTAGCCCAGATCGCCTTCGAAGATTTTATTGATTCCCGCCCGACTGGTTTTTTTTAGTAAAGGGATCAACAAACAACCTATGAGATGGCAAAAGGGCATAGAAAACAATAGTTCATACTTTGGTTAATTAAATATATCATATTAAAGAATATTCGACCTTTTGTTCCTCCCATACAAAACGCCCATTTCATATGTGAGGACCGAGGATATATACGTAAAGGTTGTTTTATTTGATTTGATTGACTTTAAAATAATATTTTCAATTATATTCTGAAACGGATTTCAAAGCTATGCTCTGTTTATAGTGCTTACAATACATTTTGTATTAAGATGACATGTTAACATGGTGTGCACGTTAACATAAAATTTGTGCATTCTGCTCGATGGCTTACTATAATATAATATGAAAGTATATTATATTAGCCCTATGCGATGGGAGATAGGTCAAACAAAATATATGGTAAGCGATACATTATAGTTAAATTATTAGAGCATATTCGCCATATCTGACGCAGTTTACTCTGATATGAACTATTAAGAAAAAATATATAAGCAAATATAAATAAGAAAACATTTATACTATCCCTGCACCGTGTTGAGCAGTAAATTCATGTTTGCAAAGTTTTACAACGACACGACTATTAAAAGTAGGTTAAAAATAATTTAATCGCCATAAAAAACAACGCGTACAATACCTATGTGGCACGTGTTTTGTAGAAGTACTTTGTTAGACGTAATCACTTGCCTTGAATTCGTATTATATGGTATTGGCTTACACTGAAATCTTATTTCTGGTAATTGGCTTAAACATTTAAATATAGAATAGAACTCGGCTCTTTATATGGATTTTAAACGGATTCCTCACTCTTTTTCCCTCTATAAATTCTTTGTAACACCTGAAGAGCCAGTTCGCTTAATTTCCGTTGCAATTCAAATTTCGAACACATATTGCGCGCCGGATAAAAGTTTTTTTTTTCTGTTTCACGTTCAGCGATTGTAATAGAATGTTAATCAAATAGCTCAGAGTTTGTAGAGTCGTTTTGTTTGATTAGGACGTAGGAATATGGGATTTTCGCGTACTAACTTATAGTATTGCGTGGATTTCATCATGCCATCATACCAAAGTTATTTAGCGGGTTTCAAACTTATTAGAAAGTTAATTGAATGTGAACTATATTTTTTTTATTATTTAGTAGCTTAGGAAATATGACACTACCTCTTTCTATGATTTCGATGATATTGGAAATTTGATCGTTGCTTTAAATTATGACTTAAATATTTATCATTTTTTATGATACTTTCCCACCGCTGCTACTGCTGTGTCTCCAGGAAAGATTAGTGATCACCACTTGTGGCCGTTTGATACCATTGCAGAGAATGCTATAAACTGTCTTGGCACCCGCAATGAATTTAATGAGAAGAAAATAGGGAGAGACGAGATAAAAATAGGACGACTAGGAAGTGTTTCCAGTTTCCCTCCCCAAACAAAGGCGAGACAGTACGGGATTGCAACGTCTTAACAGAAAAAAAAGAGACGGCAGCCACGTGAAGTTCGACTGCTATGCACCACGGAGATATAATGCCTAAAAAAATGGAGATAAAAATGAATATATAACGTGCGTATTGACTGCACGTTATATATAATTATTAGCTGGGTCTTATTGCGTTACATTATCTACTGCCAGTAATATTTATGACAAAATTGTTTGAAAGCACGAAAATTTGCCACGTCGTCCACGAGGTTACCAAATTAAGTTGCTCCCGTAATAAATAGAAATAGACGTACAAATATATTTATTCTCTGCTTCACAACACCACAGACAAAGTAAACATAGTATACAAAATAAAAAGAAAAAATAAATACAGTAGGCACTTGGATATAATTAATTGTTATCTGCACAGTAATGCGGTGTGAGGAACAAAGAATAGGATGTCAACTATTTGGCTTTAACATAATATGCATTATATTTCTATTATACTTCATCTTGGTCAAGTGGTAAGCATGTTCAAGTGGGGCAAAGTGTTATTGGGATTTTCAAATCAATCACAGCCCCAGTCCGGACACTGGTGGTGTTACACCCCTCACCTCCGTGAGGACGTTACGCCGTCGCTCCTGCCGCCTGAATTCTCTATGGACGTGTCGGATTGCCGTCCCATCGGAGTAGAAGAATAAGGGAATATAGAGTGCACTTGGCTAGTTTTTATAGAGACGGCCGCCGTGGATGCAAAGACTACTAGAACGATATTATATTACTATATTTATATCCAACTTGCATCGTTCTGCGGTTTTACCCGTGTGACTCCATACCTATTGGTCGTAGCGTCATTAACTCATGAATGTAGCTACCATAGACAAAAAATAAACATTTGAACTAACCTGAGGCTGCTGGGTGTGGCTCCATAACTCCCAAGCAGGAACAGGTCCAAGAGGGTGGCGTAAGGTCAAAAAGTCAGCTAGGGTCTGCAGGAATCATTATTCTCTAGGGAATAGCGGTCACCCCGGCACAGGCCTACGAGACGTAGAGCCGTGTGGTTTTAGTCGGTTTAAGTTCGACATAACCATCTCTGTACTATCCCTGCGGAGATGGTACCTGAAGGGATCTCCATACGTAAAAAGAAGAATAAAGGTTTAAGTATGTCGTGGCGGTGGGTGGGGCTCAGTAGCATAAGGTGAAATCAGACATCTTGGTTGCCGCTAATGACCTCAGGGGACTGGCTTTTGGTACCCCTGTTATAAGAAGAGAGTGTTAAAATATAGCAGGAGGAGGCACATTTTACACGTACAAGGGGCGAGGACGGGACCACATTACACTGTCCCGAGGTTAGTGAGGTTTTAGGGGTATCCCCTCTGTGGTCGTAGCGTTGGTCTCCTGGGACTGAGTAATCGTCGAACTATCTTGATCTTTGGCAGTTCCGGGGTAAATCCCGAAGGCGGCACCGATGGCACTGACTGTGGTTTAGTGGGTATTTTGTGTCTCGTGGTTTCATAAGTAAAATGGGCACCAGCTTGTACCGCGACCCGCCACCGGGCCTTTGACGGACCCGAAGTTACTTGTGCATTACTAAAAAAAAATCATAAAGATTTATGAATTTTTTTTAGTAATGTTATTAGACGCAGGTAAGTGTATTTGTTTCCAATTTAAGTCTCATTCACTTTTATACGTACAGGTTCGCTTAGTGATCAAAATATCGATCCCAAGTATAAAAACTAAAACCTTTTCGTAAATAAATTATCAATAGCCATTTCAATGTGTTGACACTGTCATTATACAACGTATGTTACACAAATTAATGGATACGTGCACCGTGTGGTCGTTATTAATTGTTGTATTTAATGGATATAATAAAATCGAATGCATATTATATTAATATATTGGCGTACTCCACATCTTTCCCCGTATAATCATCTTCAACTGATTCAAATTTTGATTTATCATTTGTGTAATTCTTTAAAAAGCGATGGAAGTACTTCACATATAGCTACACTAGTGCTATAAGGAGGAAACATTTGATTGTTTGTTTGTTTGCATTGAATAGGCTTGGAAACTACTGGTCCGATTTGAAAAATTCTTTACCATTAGAGATTGGAGTTATTATTTATATTATTTTTACATTACCAGTGCTGAACATAGGCTATGTAACACTTTATAAAACGCTTTGATCATTATGAAAACTACGATAATGTAACCTAAATGTGAAAAAATATCACTGTAAATCCGTATTTAGCTGCAGAAATTATTGACAATTATACAGATAAAAGAGGGTTTTTTTAATTTTGTCCCCTGACAAGATGCTTCCATAGGTCTGTTTAAAATACGTCTTTTATTTTTCGAAGTACCGTAACGTATTAATATTTGTCGTAGATTCAAATTCCCTGGCATTGCGCCAGCTCCGACGTAAACGAAGAGCTCATTTAATACACTTTTTGTGTTTTCATGACTGATTATCATAATACAATATATACATTTATATGTCATACATTCTTTATATCACTATAAATACATAGAAATAGAAATACAAATAGAAAAACTTTATCTTCTTCTTCTCTTTTGTTAGAAATGGCAATCGGCCGTCATAGGTTAACCTATTGCTACCAATGTCCAAGTTGACCAGAAAAATTTTATTCCGGGAATTAAATCACACTGACATACATTTTTTATATGTTAACTTAACCTAAATGACATGAGTAATAATAAGAATAACAATAATCATTATCCTCATCACATATGAGTTTGGATTTCAGTTTATTACGTTTCGAATAATGAAACTTTTTTTTATAGCATAAGGGGCCTTCTTAAGTCTACCGACGTCCATGGACATTCGCATGATTGTAACGCAGATGCGTTGCACTCCTATCATACCTCTCCAATGTGCTTAAAAGGTGCTACGTTGCATTGCAGCTTAATTAGACTGGCACGACCTGGGTACCTCTTACTCATATATTACTGGCGTACAGTGACGGTTCTGTCGTGTTTCATGTTTGTGAGTTGCTGGTGGAGGAAAGGAGGGCAACGCACCTGCATGGCAATAAAGCGGGTGTCCATGGACGTCGGTATTTGTAAAATCTCTGATTTTCGGATTCCTATTAGTATAAAAACTGGCTTTTGGTTCACTGAGCAATTTGTTTTCTATTTGCCATTTGTATAATTTAAATGAAGTTTAATTTCATAACAGAACTAGAAAGAACAGAATTGTAACTTACATTATAGTTTCACCGGTGGAAGTGTTTTGTTAAAGACATCCTACGGGTGAAACCGAGGGGCGCAGTTAGTTAAATAGAAAATGGCCCCTCTTGATACTCCAGAATAAATCTCACTGGCCGGGCTTGGGTCGGTATTTCGCATTACATAATGTAGGCTATGATTTTCATCAATAGAACCTCGATAAAATACAAAGTCATTTTCAGGGGCTGGCCGAGAACCTTTCATGCTAAATCGATATTCGTATAAAATTTGAACTTATTACACTGATATCGCCGTTGTTGCGGCACTTTTTGCCACTCGACAACAAATTTCAACATATTTTGTATAGCTAAATCTATATAAACGATTGAGAATGATAATGATATCGATTATTACGTCGTACAGATTCAAAATATAGAACAATTTTAAAAAATGTGGTCTTTGCTCATGACGTTCTGAAATTAAAATTCCCGTCATTGTTTCTGACCTAACATTGTAGAACAACAAAACATAAGAAAACCTATTTATTCGCACAAAACATTGCGAACGAAAACAATGGCGACTCTTGATATGTTTGCGTTGGACTCGCGGTTTTACACTGCATAAACAGAACAGTATACGATTTAGTTTAAAATAGACGCACACAAAAGATTTTTGAAATTATCTAAATTACAGAGGACACTTGAAAAAGAGAGTACCGTATATAGAAAAGATTAAATAACAAAACTCTTCAAAGGAAGCGAACATAAATATATTTATTCTAACTAGTTAAATCATTGACAACCGGCTGGCTCAGTTGGTAAGGTGGTGGTTAATCCGTGTGTAACGCCAGGTATCGTGGGTTTGAATCCCGCCGAAGTCATGGATGTTTACATATGTATTATATGTATTCCTATGATAAAAAATCTTAAATATATTTCCGTTGTCTATTATCTGTAACACAAATCCTTACGGTACTCAGCACAGGGCCAGTCTAAGGCTGATTTTAGTCTCACGCCGACGGCACGCGCACGTGCGCGCTGATAGTTACGCGTCACCAAAAAACGCTTCCTAAAAGTTCATATATCAGCGCTGACGGTACGCGTGCCGTCGGCGTGAGACTAAAATCAGCCTGACATGGTGTGATAAATAATTCTACAGATATTATTATTATTGTTTGTTCACAATAAATAGGTTGATAACAATGATGGGATAGGTGATTACAATAAATTAAATCGAAATAAAACATAATTATACATTAACATTATCGCACACGTTTCGAACTTCACACAATTAACTAGTCTGAACTGAAGTAAATAATGTGGGTAGATTTTATTTTTAGAATTGAATGCATCCGGGTTAGGCCGAGTATTTTTTAATCCACCATCGTACATAGTAAATACATAGTACGAAGTACGCACAATTGCCAAGTGTAAGCGAAAGCCGCAGTATTTTTGCTCGTAATCCACACGAAGCAGCCGTATCGCGTGAACAAGAGGTACGTACGCGCCGGCCCGACATGCAACTGGCACTCTTACTAAACAGTGTACAGTAAAATAAACGATGTGTATCTTGTCATTATAACATCGCTGTGGTGTACTAAAAACGTCGTTGGAGCTGCGGCGCCACCGCCCGTTCGCTTGCATTATTTGTAATAAAAACTATTTATACGTGTGTTGAAATATCGTGATATTTACAAAATAACATGCGAACGTTTCTCTCTCGCCCTTTTCTTGATAAAACTATTAATGAGAAAAAATATGTGTACTTAAGTACACACGTTAGAAGTTACACTTCTTGGGCGTAACAAGATAAAAATATTTATATCTTTTGGCCTTGTTCTACATTTGTCGCAAAGACGACACAAAATAATGTATTGAAAGTTTTATTAGAACGCATTAGTACACTTTTTGAAAAAGTAAAATATTGATTATATCTAACTTCAGAGTGTCGGATTTCCGTGACGGTGCATTGTAAAAAAATTAGTCTCATAATTATTCCCTAACGCGCCAAAAGACGTATAACTTCAATAATAAGTGCCTGAGAATATTATATCATTCTTAAAATTAATCAAGTTAAGAAAGATGTTTTATCTTGTTATGGTGTATGTTTAATCCAACTAATATTAAAAAAAGAACAGCCAAGAGCAGGTGGGACTCGTCTGTGAAGGTTCCCGTAGCAGAAATCGAATATCTCTTAAACTATCAAATCGATTTTGTTCAAAACAATTTTCGTTTGTAGTTTTACATTTCAATTCTTTTTACAATTTCCCTTTTTTTTGTCTAAATAGCAAGGGGGCATTCGCATGATTGTTACGCAGACGCGTTACGCTCCTTTCATCGTTCCCCCCCTATGCACCACCGGCTACTCACAAACCGCACGAAATGCGACAGCGACTCTGTTATTTTACGATGAATGGCGGTATGAAGTGAGCGTGAGGTACTTCCCCGGTCGTGCCGGTCCAAATCCGTTGCATAGAATAGGCATGCACCATGCACGGCACTATCTCCTTCTACGCAGCATGGCACTACCCTTTCCTACCACTTCCTTTCCTTACACTTTGTAGTTAGAGGCTGCAATTTGAACTACCGCAAAACATAGGGGCTCGGTAGATCAAATGATAGGGGACCGCCTCTATCATTTGAACACTTGGATAACCTAAACATTTTTACACACAAATTTATTACCACCTTAGAAGCAAATATCTCGCAAAGTATTAACAGAATCAAAAAACTTTTAAAAAAGGCATATTAAATGATAGCTTACACGGTCAAATCCTCAAAAAAAATCGAGACATACCACATGTTTTTGTAGAGGTTCATAAAATACCTTCCAAATTTCAAACATACAGTAATAATAAGCTCCGAGTAAAGCATCTATGATGTATGGACTTGCAGACGGATATGCCATTTAGCTATGGAACCCTAAAAATGAGAAACTTTGTAAGTGTGTTTTGTTATTCATTCACTCAAAATCTGCTGACCGTATGTGGATGACATTAAGCACATCTTGCAATCTGGCATAGTAAAAAATACATTGTATCCCGAAAAATAGGGGATCGGGATAGATTTTATGAGTCGATCCCTGGGACATTGTAAGAAGTAAATGAATATTGTACTTGTGACACTTTTGTCTCTAGTTTTCTACTTTCTTTCCGACATTGGTAAATGGTGAACCCATATTATGCGACAGCCTCGTGGTGCAGTGCTAAGCATGGTCAACCACGGTCATGAGGTCCTGGGTCACGGATCGGACCAAAATGTTGTGGGATTCAATTTCTAATAACAGTCCCAACTCGGGAAGTTGGCGGTGTCACACCCCCGCGCCTCGGAGAGTACGTTAAGCTGTCGGTCTTGCGCCTGATGTCTTTTCGGTCGTGTCGGATTGCCGTCCCAACGGGAAAGGACATAGAAAACATGGAGTGCACTTGTACTATATTGTGTACTGTGTAATCGGCTAGTCTTCATAGTAATGGCCTCCGTGGACGAATTCGGCTGGGACGACATTATTATGTACTAAAAGTTACTTCCTAATACCGCATCGGCATAGTAATGAAACGGATGTTCATGGGCGTCAGTAGTCGTACAAATGCTCCGATTGTCCCCTATACCATGATGTTGCGTAGTTTACTGCCGCGCGTTCGAGGCGTAATTTTTTCCCACGGACTACTTTATGGAATCACCTAACGCCTTCGGTATTTCAGATCGATATGACTTAGGAATCTCCAAAGGAAGAGCCTATTTATCTCTAAAAGGCCGGCAACGCATTTGCGAGAGCTCTGGTGTTTCGTATGTCTGTGGGCGTTGGTGATAACTTATATCACGTGGCCAAGTGCTCGTTAGCTGTGTTGTACAAAAATAAGGAGAATGAGGGCAACATATACGGATGTTAATAGTCGGTAGTAGCCAAATGGCTCCTTTTTCACGTTTGTCTAGTGTTATAGGTACAAAATTTCCCGTCTGTGGGTTCATTGACTATTCCATTGTATTTTATGTACAAGCTTTAGGCACAGGACCAAAGGATCAATAATAAACATGCCCTTTAGCACACTGACTCAAAAGTAAAGTATCCTAGTATCTGGTAAACCATAGACCGAGGAATGTAAAAGTCTAGGCGGCTGATGGCTTCCGCGGTGGTTTCAACTGACAAGGGCCTAGCACCCCACCGAATTCGACACAAGTATTTTTATACTATAGGGAGGCAAAATAGAAACCGAAGTTCATTGGCGACTACCGACGCTCGTGAACATCCGCATTATCATTGTACGTTGCCCTCCTTTCCTTCTCACATCCAATGGGCCAGTCCGGTTCTGGGAAAGCTCAAAAAGTCTTCCCGCGTTAAAATAAAGGAAGGTAATCTATGGCAATGGTCTAACACTCAATTTGAATAAACGGTTCACCGTAAAGCGCAGTTAAAGTAGTTGTATAAATTTCAAAGGTTCCAACTCCCAACTCATTTGCAATATGTTTGGCATTGCAAATGCGAATAAACATCAGCATTCCTCCATCGGATGAAGTGCTAATCTAAATGCTTGGGTACCTTTCCCGCGGAGCTGTGCTATGTCATGCAGGGCATAGGATATACCTCCCCATGGTTTACCTTGCCGTGCGGTGGGGCTCAGTAGCCTGGTGGGATGACACCTTGGGCCATGCCAATTGAACCGAGGGGGCTGCCCTTTGTACCCTTATAAGCAGGGGGGACTAAAGAGCTTCTGCGCACGTGTCAAGTGGCGAGGAGAGGAAACCCTCACCCCATTGCACTGTCCCATGCATTGGGGGCGGGGGTTTGTACTAGACGGGACCTACTAGACGGGTCCTGTGGTGCGGTCCCTTAGGAGACTGACTATCCATCGAGATGCCCTGATGATTTGAAGTTCTGGGTCACCTCACCAATAGCGGGACTGATGGCACTCGTGGTGGTTTTAGTACAATATGCCGAAAGCCCCACGCATCACTGGACCCCACCAGCAAAAAGGGAATAGGAAATACTACTTAGGAGGGACCTCTCGGTCCCTCTGGCAATGATAATAATAGTTAAATTAACTATCACAAACGCTCTCCTATCGGGATGCAATTTGTTGGAGAGAGGTAGGTCGGTCTCTCTTTCAAAACTAGCCTCGTCGCCTGACTATCACTCATGGTCCGGTGAAGTTGTGTTGGGCTTCTCTTCGCTTCCTCAGCACAAGGTCAGGTCCGAAAGAATTTATAATACATAAAAGTTTATATGAAACCAACACATAAAATACATATTTTAATTGTTTTTCACACTGTCCCAGGTCATTTTTAATTTATTAACGCAACAGAATGTAAGTAGGTCACGAGGTGGCCGCGTGAATGTGTTCATTACATTTCCAAAAGTGTTAGACTTCCAGCTGCTAAATAAGGTAACATGGCTGAAGATTATTCTGAGGACATTTCCAATATTGATTTCCATTTTAGATATTGCTATTGGTTATGAAAGTAAAATTTTTCTACTCGGGCTTGATTTTTGGGAGTAAGCTGGTGAATGCGTGACGAGAGTTACGAAGACGAGGCCACCGACATAGAGATGGAGATATAATTTATTAAATTACAATAAAATTACTTTATTTAATCACTTAACTAGCCCGACGTTTCAGAAGCTCTACAGCAACCATGGTAATGGGTAGTAAGACCAATAAGTTAGTGAACATAAAAAGAATTACGTATCGTATATTAATGTAGTGACGGGTTAGAGGCGCCAGCGCACATTTTCTTTCTCTGTTTCACTCATATCCAGTGCATTAAATTAAGTTAGTATTAAGTTGAAAGGTCACCTATATAATGAGGAGAACTATATCCAACAGTGGATGGAAATGGCGTTGAGGAAGTGATGACAGAGAGGGTATTTTTTTACTTTATCAAATTTTTAAAACTTTTCACTTCAGTCGTATGGTCAAATTCACCCGTTTCTCGTACACATAACAATATTCAGGCTAAAGCCAGAGACAGCCGCGGGATGCGAGGCATTGGGTCTTTGTGGGAAGACTATCTCCGTGCAGTGGCTCCGGGATGGATGCGAGTAGCAGGAGATCGCTCATCTTGTGACCCCCCCCCCCACTGGACCGATAAGGGCTGACAATGATGATGATGATAAAGAAGTAGTGCAATGCAGCATTGCACCATAATTAGGTACTACTCGCTCACATGATACATCCGTATAGTAACAGATATTGTATCGCGTTTCGTGTGATTTGTGTATAGATGGTGGCTCATTGGTGGGGAAGACGTAAAGCGAGAGCATCTGCATAATCTTGATGGATCTTGATGGATATCTATGGGTATCGATGGTCATCAAAAATCTCCGACTGTTAGTTTGCCCCCTTATCTGTAAAGTCTACATTTATTATAAAGCTAAGTCTCTACAGACCGTCTGTCAGTATGTGGTCATTTTTCTGAGACTGTACTGCACGAATTCTCATGCCGTTTCCACCCATGGATAAAGCGTTGCTCGAGGTATGTTTTAGGGTACAGTTTGCTAATGTAATAGTTTATTCTCGGGTGAAACCGGGACCGGTCACTATTAGTATTATAAAAAGACAATCAAACTTGGCTCTTTAATATCACATGTTTTTTCTTAAACGTTCATGTCATATTCGTTTTTTGCTCACTTCCACAAAAAAGTGCTTAATTTTATCCCCTCCTGTGGAATCATTATACCTGTGTTTTGCAAAACATCGCACAATTTGGCGCCAAAAGAACCCCGCCAAAACTCAAAGCGTAACCACCACATTTTGTTCATAACTGTGGCTTTTTCGCAATATTTTTTAATGACTTGTTTTAAGTATTACCGTTCCGCCCCGGATTCGCCCATGAAAAACAGGGGCTGGATTTATTACGTTACAAATGAGTCACAAAAACGTGCCTCGGGAATTATTGATCCATGAGTTAAAATGGAAATGGGCTCTGTACATCTTGGGAAAAACTATCAGATATAGACGGACAGCTTTTGGTGCCTTTGCTTTTTTAATACTCGCATGTACAGATATCGCGTTAAAAATAATCGGAGCCTATTGATGACTACCGACATCCATGGACATTCGCATGATTGTTACGCAGATGTGTTGCCCTTCTATCATCCCCCCCTCCCCATGGGCCACCAGCTACTCACAAACCGCACGAAACGCGACAGCGACGCTGTCACTTTACGCCAGTATTAAGCGTGATGTACTTTCTCTGTCGTGTGGGGCCCATTCCATTGCATAGGAGGATGTAGTGTCATGCACTATGCATGCTACTACCTCCTCCTATGCAGCATGGCACTACCTCTTATTAACTTCTTTTTTTCTTGTATTCTTGTTCCATGACATCTCGTATTCGGGCGCGATATACTTTATAGTTCTTAGGTTTAGGGATTACAAAAGTTATATTTCTTAAAACATTTGTGCAAGAACATCTCGAAACCAGGTCTGGTCTCTAAGCTAATTAAATAAAGTCGTGACATCTGAATTCATTTCGCCGGTTTTCTTGAGTTCAAGTTGGTAAAATTTTCACTATAATAAATGATTTAGTTGTTACATTAAAAAAACTCAATATTTTGTTTGTCGATGATTTTGAATAGTATGTATAAGTAGGAAACAAGCAGCTGGGGCCTTTCATGAAGTCAATAGAGATCCACATAATTGTTGCGACCATATGTTACACTCCTTTTCTCCTCCACACCGAAACCAAAAATTTATGCGCATTTATGCCCTATAAATACTATTGTTACCGTTTTCCGTTTTAAAAAACGGATCAAGATTATTTATGTAAAGTATCTACTTGGTCTGGCCATAAATACTGTTACAATTAAAAATAAATAAAATATGGCATTTGAATTTGGAATCTGGCATTTTTCTACGATTGTTCACTGTGTTTTCCCACTTTGGGATACACACCAATGTATTGACCATTACACACTATTTTGTGATATATACGGGAAGATCGCACTGGTTCGTCTTTAAACTCTGCGGTATACGCGACGTGAGAATATGACGAAGCTTCCGGAATGCTGCCCAACCCAACTAAAGTATTTGATATCACGCGACCTATAAGTTCGATGAAGGCTGGTCACAGACTCAGAAGAACAGATGGCAGATCGGCCAGTAAGGTTCTGGATTGGAGGCCGCATTTAGGATAACGGAGTCTTGGTCGACCATTTACCAGGTTGGAAGATCATCTCCGTCCAGTAGCCGGTCCGGGATGGATGTGAGTAGCAGGAAAAAAGTCGTCTTGGCGTTCATTGAGAGAGGCTTATGTCCTGCAGTGGACCGATGAGGGCTGATAATGACGATGCTGATGATGATGATTGATGACTGTCTTCAACGTTTCAAGGGCTGTATGATGTATTGACTGACTAATGGAGACCACTTCGAAAAATTTTCGATTGTTTTATATTTGTATCGTAATAAATGTCATTTGCAATAAAAAAAAATTTTTTCTTTGTTACAATAATTGTAGCAAGACTATGTATATTGTATACAGTTGCGAAGAGCCATTACCGTAGCCGATTCAGAATCAGGTCATTCTTGTCATAAAAATACACCGCTCGCAGAACTGCATCTAAATAATAAATCGCAGCTCCACAGAAAGGGAATGCTCACTCAGCTTGCCATTATGACTTACACAATACAAATATGTAGCTGGCTGTGCCTTATTGGATTATTGTAGAGGGGCACACATTGTACAAGCAATGTATCTGTACGAAAAGAATAACGAATGCGGAGAAAGCAAAAAAGCGAGCAAGCTGTAAGGATCGTGACGTGGCACAGTAGGAGCTGACGTAAAGATGTGTTGTTGAGCCATTCCATATATTGTTGTGCAGAATTTCGAATATGTTAAACAAACCGTGGCGAAATATGTTTTTATCCGAATCAAAAATAAAAAATGGGAATGGAATCAGAGTCCCCGTTTAAAGTAATGAACACTCTAATTATGATGATTAAAAAAAGTTCAAAAAACAAAAATGGCATTCTTAATTCAAAATGACTTTCTGTTGCTTGAGTTTTAATTTTTCGGCCAGTATTTCGCTTACATGTTCGCCACTTTCAGCCAGTAAATTTTTAACGAGTTTTTTTTAAAGATTCGAGCAGTAAATGAGAAAGTAGATGTGTATGTATTTTTCTTCCAATGTGTGCTAATACAATGCAGAAGAGGTAGTTAAAAATCCACCTGTTTCAACACAAAATACCAAAGTAGCTTTTATTCGCACTTCGTTATTGCATTACTTTGGTTCTCAAGCATTACAGGGTTATGTCTATTTTGCCATCAGTCCAGTTCAGTAGTCAATCTTACTTTAGATGATAATACAATAATTAATGTGTAACAATAATAACCTACTAGTCTTACATGACGTGTTAATATTATAAACGTGAAAGATTATTGTTTACTTATTTTTTATTTTCTAAAATAAATAAGAAATGAGCACTTACCCACCTCCATCCATCCACCCACCTCCCGGTATACGGAGCGAATCCTACACATTATTTAAGTGCCCTCTCGTTATTTCACTCTTACTACCCTTTCTGCCTGACACCACAAAGATAGAAGTTGTCATCGGCCTCGTCAGTCCTGATTATCTCGATGCAGCTACGTTGTTGCCTGCCTGTTACCTCTTTCCTCTTCGCCTCTTCGCGTGCCATGTGTGCGATAATGTCCTCAATTGCCTAAAACTCAATTTTCGTTGCGACCAAATCCTGGTGATAGACCAGGCCCACTGTCGTCCGATGGATGCCGTCCAACATGATATTTCGCTCGTTTTTGTACAAGTCACATTCCCTCAGTACATGTCTCTGGTTTCAGTTTCATGACCGCAAGGACATGATCTCAGGTCACGTAACTACAACCTGCGCAGGCGACCTCTAAAGCACCCGTGCCCTGTTAGTATCTGCGAAATAACGTACTCAGGTTCCACCCATTGATATGCCAGACGGGTTGTAACTTCTGGAAAGAAGCAGTACAGCCCCCTCCCGTCGGCACTCGCGGCCCAGCGTCACTGCCAAGTGGAGATGACGTCGTCCGCGCCTGCGCTTTTCTGTTTCTTGAGCTCCTTGCTCTTGAGCTCCGCGCACTCCTCCTGCACGCGTCCCGCTCGAAGAACCTCCGGATCAGAGGAAATGAGCAACCGGCGCTGCCTAACGACCACCGATGCCCAAAAATATCCTCGTTATTGTTGTCATACGTTTCCACCTCCCTTTCCATTGGGCCACCTGCTACTCACAAACTGCACGAAACGCATCACCGAAGTTGTCACTTGACGACGACGGCTGGCGCAGTGGGGACGTAGCTCGGCTAAGCCATGCATGTAGCAACGGGGATCGCTGGTTCCAATCCCGCCGGGGTCATAATAAATCTATAAGAATATTAATTATATTTCCTTTATCTTGTACCTGTAAGACCAAGTATTTCGGGAATAACGAAAATTCTAGGTAATACTTTAATTAAGTATTTCCATTACCTACAAGGCTTTATTGCGATAAAGATAATAAGAACACAATTAGTTGTATTTCATTTAAACGCTAATAATATCCAGTAGTTGAAGAGCCGGCCAGTTGCAGCTGGCAAGCAGCCATCGTGTGTACCTATCAGCTAATTAATATTCTTTGAAAACAGTTTCATATCGGCAAAGAGACGGATGTTCGGCGTGTTAAATTGCACTTTGATAAACTATTTTGCTTGAATTGTTTGTGTTTTGTAATGATTACTTCGTATCGATGCCTGTATATTATTGTAGTTAAACTTTCTTTTGGCGCGGTAGGGTAAAACGATGAGCGCCTATTTCAACGATGCGCGCACACCGCCATTAAAAACTGACCCTGAAGCTAGCTGTAGTCAACATTTTAGTACATCAAAAAAATTACTAACGCGTTATAATATAACCTTGAATGTCTAAATAACCTTTTTTCTATTGTTAGTGTCGTTATTTCTACAAGCGTAGTATAAGGTCAACACACTTCTTTTTAAGTTTTCTCTTCTTACGCCAAATATGTGTAACTTCTGACGTGTACATAGGTGCACACACAGTTTTTAGTATAAGGAAAATCTTGGCGCCATTTAATGGCTGCCGGTAGTCATTAAAAGACTCCGTTCCGCAAACTGCCCATAGACACATCCTTAATAACTACATAGTCGTGTTGTTTCATTTCTCCTCTCTTGGGCTATCGAAAAGAGGACACGAAACACGACAGCATAGCTGCCACTTGGCTACGGTATCATGTCGGAAGAGATAGTGCCATGCTGCATAGGAAGGATGTAGTGCCATGCATGGTGCATAGCACTACATCCTCCTATGCAACGGAATTGGGCCGGCACGACCGGAGAGATTCCACTCGCTCACATAATACCGCCGTAAAGTGACATCTTCATTGCCGCGTTTGGTGCGGTTTGTGAGCAGCCGGTGCCCCGGCAGGTGAGCAACACATCGGCATAGTAATTATGTGGATGTTCATGGACGTCGGTAGTCGTAAAAGAGATCCGATTACTCGTTTGCCCCTATTCTATAAAAAAATGAGCGAAAGGTAACCTACTATATCGCGAGTCACCTGTGGTGCATGGGAGGGGGAGCAACACATATGCGTAACAATTAGGTATGCGGATGTTTATGGGCGTCGGTAGTCACCAATAGAAACCGACTGCTCGCTAACCCCGTATACAATAAAAAAGTCTCGTAGTGGCACTCGGTTCTATCTGCCTACCCCAATAGAAAATTGGCGTGAAAATGTGTTTTCGTTGTTGTACAATGCGGAAGCAAAGCCGCGGTAAGATCATAACATTTTAGCGCAGTACAATAGACTTATAAAACCAATGAGCCGTAGACTACATCATTATTATGCTAAAAATATGAAAGCCATAAAAAATACATGGAGTAGCAATAAAAATTAAATTGGTTCCGTATAATATATGCGATGTTTATGCTTTTAGGCTAAGCTACTGCCTTATTTACTATGGTTCGGTATAATATTTATATTTAAAGTAAGTGCATGCTGCGTAGCAGCTGGTACTGACACTAGCATTGTTACAAAAGAAGTATTGTTCGCTTGACATAAGCAATCATATCAATCTTATAGCATAAACACAAAAGCATAAGCATTTCGACGGAGGAGGTAGTGCCACGCATAGTGCAGGACACTACATCCCCTTATGCAATGGAATTGGGCCGGCGCAACCGGGGAGGTTCCTCTCGCTCACATAATACCGCCGTAAAGTGACATCTTGAGTGTCGCGTTTCGTGCGGTTTGTGAATAGCCGCTGACCCATTGCGGGAGGCGAAGGAGGGCAACGCGTCGGCATAGTATTTATTTGGATGCTCGGCATAGTAATAACGTCGGTTATTGTTAAAAGACTCCGATTTCTCGTTTGCACCCCTATTCTATAAAAAAACCCTAATGAAATAGGGATATCTTTAACGGCCAGAATATTACATGTCCACCAGAGACCGTCTTCTGACTGCTGATGATGGAGAAGATAAATCACAACGAAATAACATGTCGTGAGCTTCATTTGTCATTGTCAACGTCGCGCAGCATGTGAACATCTCGGGCGACATCTAAATAGCTAAGTAGCTGTCAGTCAGTCGATCATATTGTATGTTGACATATAATTTGTGTTTAACATTTGTGCAATGCAACGCAGAAGAGCTTTTGAAGATATGAATTTTAGTATAAAAAATTAAAAAGTAATATTTCTCTATTGCACACCAAAAGGCAAGCAGCATTATAAATACATATAAATTATTACAATAAATTACTTTTACGGGTTTTATCGCGTTTTATTTAATTGTTTAACTAGCCCAACGTTTCAGAAGCTTTACAGCAAGGTTGCAACATTGGGCTAGTTTAATAATTAAATAAACCGCGTTAAAATCCGTAAAACTAGTTTTATTGTAATGAGTAACATTCACGTAAACTTTAAATATCAACCTATAAATTAATGAACAAAAAGAAAAAATACTGTTCAAATAAATTAACACGTGGAATACTCAGAAAAAAAAGATTTGCAAAAATAAAAACAATGTTCTATACATAAATAAGCCTCTAATGCATTCTTTCAAAGAACTTTTCACTGGCCTCGATACAAAGTTTAATGTAAGACCAGTTTTGTAACACTTTTTACATTCCGCCGCAGACACCTCATTTACAGTCTGCTCAAACGCTGAGAGCGCATCTTCCAGCGAGGAAAATTGTATCCCTTTGAGCAAATTTTTCTTTTTAGGTAATGAAAAGAAGTCCCAAATTACCAGGTCAGAGATGTAAGGAGGGTGACCCAAGAGATTGACCGACGTGCTGTCCAGGAAGTACCTCGTCGGTAACGCTGTATGCGCCGGTGTGTTGTCGCGGTGAAGCGGAAGCTCGTTGCTCACAACTGAAAACTTCTGGCAAGCATCTGCTAGTAGGCTTAGCGTTAATGCTCCTTTGATCCCGTAAAGGAATTGACACCAAGAAGCCAGTCATATTGAAATAGCTTGCGATAAAAATCTCGCATGCGTGGCACCCAGCGTGGAACTATTCTCCTCACGCGAAGATGTTCCTGTAGAAACTCATGACTGCCTCCCGATTCAATATGCATTGTGTGCTGAATTTCCCGATACATAATTTGCATATTTATTTAAATTGAAATTTTCATTGTTTCCTCATACCGCGAAGTTATTCGATCACGCTTGAATTCGTTATACCATCGACATGTTATCTTGGCAGGAACTTCATCCATATATACCATTTGAATTCTATCCTATTTTGGATTGGTCCAGTACTTAATGTCACCTACATTTGGAATCATAAAAAATCATAGCGCCAAAATGTTCATGGATCCATTTTTCACAGACTCCAAACTGGAGGAAAATTCTTAAAATTGGATTTTTTTAGTGGTACATAATTATATTTTCAGAATAATTTATATCTAGCCAGTATCTGATACGTAAAATCTAAATATTACCTATACATTATTTCTCGCAACACTTCAGCCCTCATGGAATACGAGATTAGACGCGGATTGTAATGACACGAATTCCAGGCAAAACAAGTACAAGTGAATAAAATCAAGCTTAAATGTTATTACATTCAAGATGATCAAAGTAAAAACAGTAAATTCTCCGCTGCGGGTCTCTAAAATATAAAAGCGATAAAAACATCGTACAAGCAACGTCATAGAAATATTTAGATTGCGCGTACTCGAAATTTATTTTTACGTGTATTAAAGCGATATTTTTTTTTATCTGTTGGGAGTATCGTTAAAATATGATACCGGCTCAAGGTTCTATAGAATTTATCTTTCGAATGTTGTACCAGGGTTACAAGAATACACACTGTGTAACACACACACACACACACACACACACACACACACGGTAAGGTAAACACGGGGGTAAGGGTTTTACTACTTTTAGAATAACGAACAATCCCGAGTCTCGATGACTATCAATGTCTAGATCCGCTTAATTGTGATCCATATGTGTTGCAATTCTTTACACCTCCTTCCAATGGGCCACAAGAAACTCACAATAGTTGAAAAATATCGTCCGTATAGCTGTCAGAGCTATATTGGCATTGACAATGTGCATCGGAACTTGTTGCGGGCGAACTTATGTGCGCCAGCTTATGCCCTAAATAGCCCGGAGAGGAGACACGCCTCAAATGTAAAACTCGAGATTATCTGGGAGAGCGAGGGCTTGGAAATTACCGCCCTGAGGCCTCACGCCTCGTGAACGCACAGCGGAAGTAAGGTCGTAACGCTTCTGTGAAGACGGTCACGTTCTTGTCGTGTACATAAAGCGGGATGGAAGCGAATTCATGTAAAACGTAACAAGACTATCGTCGGCCACACACAGCTCTCTTGGTTACTCCCCGCAACGCGCGCCACCTGCCTGCACAACACTTCACGCGGCGGCTAAAAGATACAATTTCAATTTAACTCTCTCAATTCGATACATTATAACATAAATTATTATTGTACATCAAACGTCTACCAAAAGGTAAAATGAACGTAATTCTGATCGGGTCTATATACCCCTCACACCGTTTTAAGTAGTTGCGAGTCACTTGGAATAGAAAGTAGTTATTGGTTGATGTTATGGAGACACGAGGATTGCTTCAGGGCTTTCGTAAATGGGGATATTGAGTAGAAGAATGTCCAATCATGGCTATGTGGCAGCTAAACCCTAAAAGCATATAAGCCACTAGTAAGGGTTGGTTATCTTCCACAGCCGAAACGAGATGTCTATCTTAAGGGGGTCACGTAGGGTTTACTCCATTGCCCCTTCAGGCGTGGAGCCCATAGCAATTTCTACTTTTATTTCGTTGACAAAAGTTCGTGTAGATATACTTACGGTTTCATCGTGAAACAGCCCTATTTAAACATACAATATTTCAAAGACTCCCTTGGCTTTTCTTTGATGCCATCATCAGATCCTGATTTATTTATCGTGGTGACTCTAGGAATATCTCCTTTCCAACAAAAAAGTATCATCAAAATCAGTTCATAAACTACAAAGGTATCCTCAAACTATTTAAAAGATTCGGAGTGTATCTATCTATAGAAATAACACACAAGCTATATTTTCCGACCTCTCCTCCCCCCCCCCTCACCCGAAGATGGGAGAGATGCATTGCGATATGACAGTGTTTGTAACAGCCAATTTAACTTTTATTATCATGGCCAGAGGGACCGAGAGGTCCCTCCGCCCCCGACTCTGACATCGGGGCAGCTCGTTCGCGGTAGCTAAAATGGTCGCGGCACTGACGTAAACGTTCGGTTTTGTAATGAGAATAGCTAAAAGTTCAAGCAAAACATTTAAATGTCAAAGTTGATAATTTATTTCTCAAAATAATGATATTTTCACTCAATTGATACGCAGGCAAAACCGCCGACATCATTATTGTTATAAACTGAAATACAGATACTGTATGCTTCAGTTTATAACGACAAAGCAATAAACACGAAATTGTTGTAACATTACAAAATAGAATCGTTGAGGCGAAATTATAAAGAGATATTTTTAGATCTCTACAATTACATATATTCGTCTACGTTTCAACGAGCTCTACGGAAACAACACGTGAACAACACCTGCGACTGCTTGATTTTACTGTAGCAGTAATAAGTTCTTATTTCATCTTTTTCATCATCATCATCATTATCAGTCCTTATCAACAATAGTACAATGTGTGCCCCTCTACAATAATCCAATAAGGCACAGCCAGCTACATATTTGTATTGTGTAAGTCATAATGGCAAGCTGAGTGAGCATTCCCTTTCTGTGGAGCTGCGATTTATTATTTAGATGCAGTTCTGGGAGCGGTGTATTTTTATGACAAGAATGACCTGATTCTGAATCGGCTACGGTAATGGCTCTTCGCAACTGTATACAATATACATAGTCTTGCTACAATTATTGTAACAAAGAAAAATTTTTCTTTTATTGCAAATGACATTTATTACGATACAAAGATAAAACAATCGAAAATTTTTCGAAGTGGTCTCCATTAGTCAGTCAATACATCATACAGTCCTCGAAACGTTGAAGACAGTCATCAATCATCATCATCAGCATCCGCATTATCAGCCCTCATCGGTCCTCTGCTGGACGCAGGCCTCTGTCAATGAACGCCAAGACGGCCGATCTCCTGCTACTCGCATCCGTCCCGGACCGGCTACTGCACGGAGACCGTCTTCATACCTTGTGAATGGTCGATCAACATTTCGTTATTATTATCATCTTTTTAGAGTACAATATTCGAGTATAGCAATTCTGGCTAAGTCTTTTTACATGCAGAGGAGCCAAATACCTATCGATGCTTATTGATCGCCACCAACGCCCACAGGTAGCCGAATAATTGCCATGCAGATGCGTTGCCCTCCTTGCCTCCTCCCCTCCAAAGGGCCATCGTCTACTCAGAAACTGCATATAACCTGCGCCACTTTACAGGGGTACTATATGAGAGAGATGTACCTCCCCGGTCGTGTCGACCCAATTATAGGAATACCGTTTAAGGCTACTTAATTATATTTATTACACTTGACAACCTCGTGGTTTAGTGGTAACAATATTCAACAGATAGTACCTCGGCGAATCCGTTAAGCCGCCGTTGGCCTAGCGTCTGATTTCGCTCCGGTCGTCTCTGACTGCCATCCCACCGGAATGGGAAAATGTGGGATTCTAGAGTTCTCACACTTGTGTAACATGTGTCTCACGCAGTCCGCAGGTGAAATTTAAAAGGCATGTGTGTACCTATGAATGTTAGAAGTTATATATACTTACAACAGAAAAAAGTTATTACATATAACTATTACAATATATTGATGTATATTGATGATGTTAAGTTGTTGTTACTCATTACAATAAAACCACTTACTGCAATATATATTTTTATAATACGTGTCATGTGGTAAATATGCGCAAATTTTTTGGCGCCACGTAATATTCTTTTATAAATCGTCTTAGAAGTTCACTATAGAGCTTTTTATATTAAACAGATAATAAATTCACGGACATATCAAAGAGTGTTTGTTTTGGTTATACTTTTATGTGCCTCGTTTGATGTTAATGTTGTGTAAATATCATAGACAAAATATTTGTTTTCATTCTGGATCAATTAAAAGAGCTTCGCAGCTTCGATATGACTAGACGTAGGGAATTATTAACGGACCACTGATATTAAGTCGTTTTTACGACCGGCAGTTTCAGTTGGTACTGCGGCGGTTAGTCCGTGGGTTCCGCCAGAGGTCGTGGGTAGAATCCCGACTAGTTCATGGATGTTTACACATGTATCATATGTATTTGTATTATAAAAATCTTAAATATATAAATTTTCTTAAATTTGTAAAAGATATTACATATATTTCCGTTGTCTAGTACCTGTAACAGAAGTCCTCACGGCGCTTACCACAGGACTAACGTGATGTGGTAATTTCACATATATTATTATATTATTATTAAGTCGCAGCTTCTTTAGGATCCGCATTCAAATGTGATTGACAAAGATAGTAATTCGTAATAACACCTACCGTACTGAAAATAATTCTGTGCCATAAATTGTAATATTCTATAGATATCAGAAGAAAGATCTCTATGGATGTTCTACATGTGGATATTCTGACGTATACAAAACCGCCGGAGGCCCATTGCGGGGGAGGGGGAATGGCGGACAACGCATCGGCAAAGTAATTCTGTGGACGTTAATGGGCGTTGGTAGTCACAAAAGGCTCCGACTGGTCATTTGTGACCGCAAAAGGAGTAAAAGATATAATTGAGTTGAAGTTTATTGAAATTATGATCTTAATGCATATTACGTTTTAAGTATTCTTCATGATTCATTTTTTTACAGCAAAGTAGGGAAAACTAAATTCTTGGCTTTTTGAAGACTACCGGCACCCATTAACATCCGCATTATACAGGTCTTATTCTCCCTTCCCATCCAGTGGGAACGTACTCACCTCACGAAATGCAACAGCACAGCAGCCACTTCAGGTCGGTATCGTGTGCGCGTGGTGTACCTGACCTAACTCGCATGCCATGCAGACTAGCACTACCTTCCTAAAAAAATTGAATAACAGGTGGACGGCAACGTCATCAGTTAAGGTTTATCAACCTTAACTTATAACGTTGCTGTCCGCCTGTCCTGTTATCAAATAGATAGATTGTGCGGAAATGAAACCGCCGACCACAGCTAGTAGCATTTACGTCTTTTAAACATTAAATTTACAACTTTTAGTACTTGCGAATATGTTATGATAATTATTGGTGCCAAAATGTGTAGCGATTTCAGTATCGAATACAAATATAAAATTATGTGGGAGTTTCAACGCACGCACACACACGCACACACAAACACACCCAATAACGCACACACATACACCCCATACCTTTGTATTTATTTAATTTGTATCCATGCTATCATCAGTATTGTTGTATGTCGGAAGAGCGTCTTTCTGGCAGAGGTTGGTAAGACCCACCACGAGGACTCCACCACATTGCAATACTACCACCTAATGTTAAATGGAAATAAAGTCGCTTAATGTTTGTTGTAACGTGTCTGTAGGACCTAGTTTGATGTTACACACATTTTTTTAATACACCACTTGAGACCTGTTTCGACTATTTTTTATAGCGCGCGCGCGCGTCTCCGCGTTACACATTCAAGAAATAAGATTCATTAGATTGCACAATAATTTTTCTTTTTTTCTCTTTGACTCCATCGGCGATACGATCATACATTAACTAGAGAACCATTACATACAGATAATGAAATTATATCGCCCGAAAACCGACTTAATAGACAACCAAATTTTTTAACAAATTATGTGGATAAACGAGAAGTTGAAATCTATTGGAAACTTAAACAGTTTAACATGTTGGTTACTCTGATGCATTACCCTCTTTACATCAACTCCCAATGGGCCACCAGCTATTCACAAACGCTACTATCTCACCTGTCTATTTATGGAGGCATCATGTGAGCGGGGAAGTGACTCCCTGGCCGTGCTGGACCAATTCGGCCACAACACAGCCCGGACTAACTCTAGAACTCTAAAACCAGAAGAATATATCAAATTAAGTTCCAAGAAACAGTTTCCCAAAACTTCAAGAACAACAATTATGTATTCAACATTACAACCTGGAACGCAACGAAGCGTATAAATTTCCCCGAAAGTAGGCTTCAGAGCTCGAATAAATTATACAATATTGCCAGTAACCACGAAATCTCGCGGTTCTCGCTACGATCAATGTAACCTGCGATAAAATCTGACCTTTCTGACCTCGTGACCCTAGCGGGAGCTACAACATTGTCACAAATTCCTATGATACAAGTTTGATTTTATGACCCTGAGGCTCTTCACATTTCCATATCTCAGAAGGAAAAACATAATCATAGGATCACTTTGCAGTCCGTGTATATGTAAGACACGGGCGTGAAAAAAAACATGTCGAACAGTAATATTTTGCACGGAAGAAAATTGTACTTGACTTAACGCGATCAAAATATACTTACAGCAGTTATGTGTATATCTTACTAATGTTACAAAAGGATTTCGATGAAACTTGGCATCGTTGTACCTTATGAACCAGAAAGACACATAAGCTATAGATTTTACTAATTTTTAACGTGATTTGTCTGGTGTTCACGTGGTTGAAGTCACGGGCAACAGTTAGTATATATTTTTTTATAGTTTAGGGGATGGCAAGCGAGCAATCGGAACCTTTTGACGACTACCGACGCCACGAACATATACTTGACATGCAGATGCGTTGCCCTCCTTTACTCTTCCCCTCCAAATGGCCACCAGATCACAAAGCGTACGAAGCCGCCGTAGGGCGACAATACTATTGTCATGTGACTGATGTGTATTTTGAAGATCGCACGCATTGATTTACAAAAATACAAGATACACGATTTCACACTGAACTGTCCCTCTAAGCATCCGTGATTACGAAAACACGTTTTTTTTTGCAAAGTCAACCTAAATAATGCGTATAATTTTCAGTTGTTTTTACAAAGTGCGGAATTGACATTGTCCACTTTTTGTACGGACGGGTTTGAGACGCTGATTGGGTATCTTAATATTTTTAAACACTGATCGCATGGCAATCGAAAACTGTAAGTATGATACTTCCCATTGACCTAAAATCATGAATCGTTTCAGTAGACTGTTAGAGCACTTGGTGGATATTTAGATATTATGTATACGTGTGTATATATAGTTATAGTCCCGCTCCTAATTGTCAGTGTAGAGTCTAAGCCATTCCTCTCTTCACTATTCACTTCTAGAAGCTAAATGTTACTGCAGCAAAATTTCCTACAAGCTGACAAAATAAGTAGTCATGATACTTTAAACTTGATTATTTTTGTTTAAATTATATTTTAAAGACACGTTAACTACAAAGTGATTTTTTTTTTCGTTCATATTTTTTGACAGTGAGAAGTAGGCAGAATATATTAAAAACTTATTGCAATAAAACTATTTCTACGGATTTTACCGCGGTTTATTTAGTTACTTAAGTAGCCCGAAGAACCATGGTCACGGGTGCACATAATATATGGTTGTCAAAAAAGGTTTGTTGTAACATTCGCGTAAAATTAAGAAATCAATATATATTAAGATTTATTTTCTAAATTGTTTGTGGTGACTGGTGAGATAATAACTCGTAACTATGAACTAAGAATATTAAAATTGAAATCGACAAAAGTAGTAAGTGTTGAGACATGTTCATAATGCTACCTATTTGTCGCCGATACGTTTAAAACAATTTTTTTATAGATTAACAAAACTAACAAGCGTTACTGATAATATGCGCTGCAATTTAAAAATACAAAATTACATCGGGAATTAAAGTGGATAGACATAATGGGATTGCTATTTGATACACATAGTAATTATTACACATTGATTCATTAGTAAAGCAATAAAAGTTTATTTTCAGTTTCTTCGCAACTTATGTTGTCATTTATTTTTAAATGCACAATAAGTTTAACAAGAACTATAACTATTTACACAAACAGAACACTTTATTTTCTATTATTTATTAATTCACTATCAACTAGTGAATATCTGAATATGATGGCGCGGTGCCAACTCTACCAATTGAAACTGGCTATTGAATTAACATTACTGTGTCGACATAATTTATTTACAAAAATACCAAGATACACAGTCATGAGCCGCAGTGCCTTGGCTAATCGTGGGTGTGCTAGTATAGCTACCGGACTAACGAGTTGTAGATGTACTAGCACACCTCTGCCTACCTCTTCGGGGATAATAGGCGTGAATGTACTTTTTTAAAATTACTCGCGTTGGTCTGACTTTCTTTGCACTTCTTAAAGTCGTTCGTATAGAAGATGTGCATTGTGTAAAATTATGCACTTTTGACGTCTTAAGTTTACGCGAATGTTAGACATTATAATAAAAATACTCCTACGGATTTTATCGCGGTTTATTGAAACCATGATCACGGGTGGACTAATGGTCAGTCCACCCGAGACCATGGTTGCTGTAAAGCTTCTGAAACATCGGGCTACATAAATAATTCAATAAACCGCGATAAAATCCGTAAAAGTAGTTTTATTGTAATTATATAATAAAACTACTTTTACATTAACAGGTAATTTATACCAGTACTATAAAGAGGAAACATTTGATTGTTGTTTTGGCATTTAATAGGAATCTCAGGATGCCCATTTATCAAAGAAGGCTGTATGCTATATACCATCACTCTACGACAAATATTATTAGAGTTATGCCAGTGAAGCCGCGAGGCACCGATAGAATTATATTTGGTCTGGCCATAAACACTGTTACAATCAAAAATAAAAAACATTAGATTTGAATTTGGAATCTGTCTTTTTATAGGATTGTTCATTGTTTTTTCTCATTTCGGCGCATTTTACAATATTTTGCGATATTATAATGAACTGTGTGTGGCGATAAAGAGGACAGAATTCATTATGATTGCATTACACAAAGTAGGTATGGAACCAAATGCCATTTTTAAAATTCTCCATACACGTGGTATTAGTCAAATGTTTGTGTACCGGGCTATTAATAGATACAACGAAACTTCCTCTGTTTGTGACAGAGAGAGCCTTCCACGTAGTGTTCATTCGAAAAAGGTTTTCTTCTTCTTGCCGTCCACGTAAAAGGTTTTCAAAACAGTAATTCGAAGGAATCCTGTCCAAAAGCAAAAGATTTTATCTCAGGAAATTAAGATAGGACCTAGAACTATGTCGTGTATTTTAAGAGATTACTTAGGATTTGTAGCCTATAAGAGACGCACTGGTAGTTTTTTAGCTAACAAATTAAAGATGAATAGGGTGGTAAAATCGAAACAACAAGCCATAATACCACGTATAATAACCAAGTATGGTCCTTACAGGAAAACTTGATCAGAGCTGAAGATTACCCTTTATCTAGACCCAAACTTAATCCGCTGGATTATGATTTATGGTCAGTTTTAGAGAGTACTTTATTTGTATTATATACATGTTTGGGGTCCCTAAAGAATCTATGAGGACAGTGAAGAATTTCCTCATGGAGAGAGTTCGTGTTTCTATTGGTAACTGGCCTCAAACGTTTAAAGGACTGTATCGCAGACAAAGGAGCCCACTTCGAATAAGCCTTTTATATTTTGAATTGTTTTTATATTTGTGTATCAAACTAGCGTACTGTAAAAGTAATAAATGTTCTTTGCAATAAAAAAAATATTTTTTCTTGTTACAACGTTTATGGCGAGAAGACTATTTATACGTTGTCATTGAAAGGGATATTTTCATCAACTGTACCAATGTTGACATAAAATAGAATATTTATATTAATCTAGAAATTTTATTTGTTTCAGAAATCCTGCCTCCATACCATCCACTGCCAAGACTTGGCAGATTATTCGTTGAAAAAAGTTCCAGAAAAAAAGAAACAACATTTGTGGTGGGAAAAATGTGTTATCGATAAATTCTGAGTGACATGTGCTAGTGTGTTTTGTGATAATGGCTACGCCGCCGGAATCGCCTGTAGAGGAGCACGCTTACGAGATAGAGCCGAACCGGACTCCTAAGCCCATACCGGTCGCCTTGGAGGAATTGTGCAGGCAGACCAAGTTCTCCAAACAGGAGATACGCGTCATGTACCGAGGGTTCAAAACGGTTTGTCATATTTAATAACTTTTCATTAAAGTTTGAATAATAATTTGAGGACTTAATTTTGTACCCGTCATGTTAGCATAGCCCTGAGCTAAGTACCGTAAGAAATTATATTAATTTTAGTAGTACGTAGTGCCAATTCTGCATTGTATTGGGCCGGCACTACGGCGGGTGTAATTTTTTCTTTATAATAACAATAACAATTCTCGCTCCAACGACAGCTTTCTGACGGACAAACTGAAAGCATACTATCGTGTTTCATGTGAATTGTGAGGTTTCATGGCCCATTGGAGGGGAAGAGGAAAAAAGCAGAATGGAAGCATGTTCCATGTTTACGTGTGCTGGTAGTCGCCAAAAGGCTCCAACTGATATTATATCACCACGTACTATATTAATAACATAAAGCTGAAGGGTTTGTTTGTTTGTTTGAGCGCGCTAATATCAAAAACAGCTTGCCCGAATTGAAAAACTATTTTTATGTTGGATAGTCCATTTATCGATGAAAGCGCTATATACAGTGACGCTACGACTAATAGGACCGGAGTTACGCGGCCAAAACCGCGGGGTGAGGCTAGTACAAATATAAAATTATGTGGGAGTTGTACGTCTGTTGCACCTAGTTATACTACGCACATTCTTCAAACACCACATGAGACTTATTTCGTCTATTTTGAGAGGTGACCCAGTCTACGTTACATATTCAAGAGACAAGATAAATTTTGAAACTTACCGTAACATTGGTTTTAAAATTATGATGGCCAAGTAAAAGAAGGAAATAAAAGGAGGAAATTAATCTTCTATGATAGATGAGACGGAATATGTGCACGAGGTACAGTTTTGACCATTGGATAAAACATTTCCTTTTAGTTTCCTCTATGTCATTTCATTCTGAGAGTTCAGATTATTACAACCATAGACACAATTTGATTGAGATGACCATAGAGATAATATAGATAGAGAAGGAAGCCATAGACAGGCCTATGACTGCGATTTGATTATAGAGATGGAAGATGTGAAACATTATGCTATATTTGTCTGTATAATCTCACATACGAATTCTGTAAAGAGAAATAATTAAAAAGCGAGAGGGAGAGTAAGCTACATTTTCTTTCTCTTTGGCCTCAGACTGCCGTGATGTGGCTGGCTTCCATTCTCTTCTTATATTATATCTATGGAGGTAATAAAAATAATACTAATAAAAAGATTATAAATTTAGCAAATAATTGTACAAGTAATCAAACTTATAAAATTTTACAAAATAGGTGCATACTAAACTATCAGAGTTTCCCTGGTTGACACACTAGGAATCCCTGTGCCAAACTGTGTTTCTTTCGGCTTGATGTTTCTTCATACGTGTACAATATTAATTAGATAAATTGTGCCATGATAAATAATTAAAAATAAATATCATAGTAATACAGATATTATATAGTTGCATACATATACACATATATATTATATGTTAAGAATACATATTATACATTAACACAAAATATTAAATATATAACGTACGTGTGGGTGCATGTGTGTGTATTATTGATTGTGTGCACTATTTTAAATTCTGTTTGTGTGTTTTTATATATTGTCTGATAGAATTTTTCCCGTGTCTCCATAGTTTAATTTCTGTAGCCAATTGTGTAATTACGTTTTTAGCTCATTATAAGGTAGGTTATAAATATTAAATTGCTTGTTAGCGTAGTTGTAAAGTGAGGGGCAAAGGCGGAAAGTATGATTATTACTTTTATCATTTTGACCATAAACTGCATATTTTTCACGTTTTGAGATTTTCCCTTATATTATCATGATAGATCTATCCATAACCAAGATCACTATAAAGTAGCTGAAATGTCAGGATTGTATTATACTTTGATTCGCGTGAACTTAAGAAGTTTTTTCTTTAACATCAGCAGCAAAGGAAATCGACAGAAAATCTTTATCACATAGCCGCAAAGCTTTTAAAACCGTAGAGTTATAAGGGTGTGTGAGGGGATGGGATATTTATTTTTAGGCCACACATAAATACGTCTGATGTATCTCGGTCATCAATTCTAAGGATACCGAGGGGAGTGTGTTTTTCGGCAGTAAACACGGCTCCCGGGCTCGAGGTAACGAATTGCTCATGGATCCTGTAAGATATTACATTTTGTTTCTAATTATTTTCAGTCTTTTAAATTAATTTCATAGTTTCCATAGCCGTTATTGGACCCCGCAGAAGGGGGCCAAAAATGAGACGGACAGACCAGAAATAAAGACACGAGCACTTGCAATGTTTCCGATGGCGACCCGTTCAGCCGTGCAGAGTGGAGTGAAGAATAAGGAAAGCACACCCCACAATCAGATGGAAACAATGCCTAGAGGAGAGGGGACAGAGGGAGAGAGAGAGAAGGGGAGGGGAGATTTCCAAATGTTATGCAACAATTTTTTTTTATTGTTCTTGATTTTTTAAACTATCCCTACAATTTCTTAACTATTGGTTAAATAGGGGGTAGTATCATTGCTTCATTATAGCCAGAACGACCTGGTATGTCTTGCTCACGCGATACCTCACTCGTTCACGAGCTTTGACGAAAGAGATAATATATAAAGAGTACGAAAACCATCCTAAAACGTGACCGTCTTACTGGAAAGAGAAGCCAAATGTAGTTTACTCTCTGTCTCTCTTCTTTCGCTTAGTTCTCTCTGCGCAATGGGCATGCGATATAAGATAGACAAAGATAGTGTAGTGTATACAACGTGTCATCTGTCTCAATTAACATCGTGCATATATCAAATTTCCTAGGCCTGAAACATGAATATGCCCAACCAGGTATTCCTCGGTGTCAAGCACTAAGTCTAGAATACTTCAGATGCTTATCCAAACTAATTTTCCGCTGAAAGTGTTTATTAGACGGGGTCGTAATAAACAGGGACCTCGTGTCCCTTGCTTTGAATCTAGCCGAAAAACATTATCCTCCTTCTGACGCAGTCGGTTAAAAAGATTCCTCGTTTACGATTTTCGTCCTACGCTGCGATATAAAACCACAATACGTTATACGGCAAATTATCACATTCGTAGACACAATTGAGATTGCCAGCACGGAAAATACCTTATACCTCAGTGGAATGGCGTTGTTGAACTTCAAGAAACTTCAACTAATTTCAGCTTCAAGACCTCAGCCGTCCCGTTGAATTATCCACTCCAGAACCTTTAATTACTGTGAAATTAATGGTGTTTTTACTTTTACCATATGGTTTCTTCAGCGAAAATTTATACGGTCCAAATATATAAGATAGCAGAATAAATTTACATTTCTATATTAATTAAGTGTACTTTATGACAGGGATGGGCTTACATGTGCTTTGTGATAGGGATGGGCTCGACATTTTTCATTTGACTGCAGTTTGTTTCTATGTAACCTGTATGGGTACCTACACCCAAAGGAGAATTTTCGCGCGAGAAGGCAGAACAATCGATAGAACCGCACAAAGATTTGCTTACGATACGATGTCCTCTGTGAATTTGAACCGTGCCAGCGGTGAGCTTTCCTTTTATCCCACACGGATAGTGACTGGTCATGGCTGCTTTGGGCGTTATCTATGTGCGAGAAATTGCAACGTTTTGCCATCATTGTGGCGAAGATAGAGACATAGCCCAAAACACAGTTTGTACTCCATGCGTGGAAATATGCGTATCACTTATGAACCTAATTGGTGTAGATGTAGATCTTTCGCTGTCGTCACTTTTAATAACAATGCTCAGCAGTCATGGCAAGATGTACCTGCATTCGCGCATTAAGTTATGCGTCGTAAAGAGAAATCACAGCGTCAGAGAGAGGTAGAAAGTCCACGAACTCCAAGAAAGCGACTCCAAGAAGGCAAAGGTGCATGACCACCATCTGTCACTTTAGTGAGTGTACCTTAAAACCTTTTACCTAACATCAACACCGAGACCTAAGTTTTTAACGTCCTTCCTTCCAATGCATCGCCGGAAACACCAACCACTTTAAAACCAACAGCATATCAACTTTACAGCGGTATCGTGTTAAAGAAACCGCTCGTGTCATGCAGGCTCAATTCAATTGCAATGAAGTATGACACTACGGTTAACAAATAAACAGTAGTACTTTCACTACTATCGAAAAACGGGTTTGCCTATGCATTTAGATACGTGCACGAATTTATGTGCACAACAACATTTGTAGTTTGAGGTAAACATTTTGAACAGATTTACTCGGTGGATTGAAAAGTACTCGGTATAACACAGATTCATTCAATTCTAAAAATCAAATCTACTCAAATTATTTATTTTAGTTTAGACTAGCTAATTGTGTGAAGATCGAAATGTGTGTTATAATGAGTTGTGATTTTATATTTTTTTTAACAAAGCAATCGGAAATAGTTCCTGCAAATGGAGCACATCGAGCAGCGTGCCGTCATTAAGTCCCTGCATAAGAAGGGGCTATAACCGAAAGCCATCCATGACAATATGGCCGGTACGTTAGGATATTCTGGTCTGTCTCATTCATCCGTCAAAAATGGAAAGCAGAATTCAAGCGCGATAGAGAGAGTGTGAAAGATGAACCCCGCTCTGGAAGGCCTTCGACGTCCACTACTGACGAAAATATTAAAAAGTACTCGATTTAACTATGTGGGACGGCAGATTAAATATTAGACAGATAGCCGAGATTATGGGCATCTCTTATGAACGAACTCAACACATCATACTCGAAGTATTGGGTTTCCACAAGGTGGGTTCCGCGACTGCTCTCAGTTGAACAAAAAAGAACGCGATCGATTATTTCACGTGATTGTTTGGAGTTATTTAAAGCGGATGTAGATGATTTCTTTTATCGGTTTTTTACCATGGACGACACATAGGTTCATTACCGTGCGCTAGAAACAAAACGACAATCGAAACACAAGGCTAAGGCACTTCCAACCTATTCACCTGATGTGGCACCGTCAGACCTCTTTCTGTTCCCTAACCTGAAAAAACACTTGGTAGGCCAAAGGTTTTCGACAAACAACGAGGTCAAAACAGCAGTATACATACGCATATTTTTACTCTCAGGAAGAATTATTTTTTTCAGCGGTCAAAATACACCGCTATAAAATGATGGGGGGATGGAGGATTTAAATGGAAGATGACACAAGTGCATCGTACTTGATGGTGATTATGTAGAAAAATAAAAATATAACTGATTTAGTATGTGTTTATTTTCTTGGTTAGGCCGAATAATTTTGAATCCACGCTCGTATGTTTAGCCATAAATTACCGACGTTTTGGTGTCGAATTTTATAATTTTACGCATTTGCATTGCACTACTTCTTACTAAAAAGCTGATCGTGACTAATAGTGAAACCACGCAATTAGTTTTGTTTATTGCCACCAATTAACAAAAGATAAATTCGCTACATCTTTTTCAGTTTGTAGCGATTTGACATAAGATTGTATAGGTATAATTGGCTGTTTCATAAGCGAAGGTAGCGGCCGCCATATCACGACCTTGTTACTTAGGCAGATGTATGAAGCGTATAATACTGGTCCGAGTATAGCGCCCTGTGGTATAGATATATTTTTGAGACGGGGCATATTCCATTTGTGATTCTTTAAAGGTGAACCAGTGAAAACGATGCATTTATTTTAAGGTGAATTTAAGTATGTCAGAATATAAATGATTTTACGAGATCATTTAAATGTTTTATTGTTTGTTATCTCCAAGTGACGCCGACTGTTCGTTTGTTCCCCTCTGCTATAAAAAAAATCTTAACGGATTCTGATCTGTCATTTCTGGATGTCTTGTGACTACTAAAGTATATTTTGTACATCATTAATATTGACAGTCTGTAGTATATAAAATATTCTGTAGGTGGACAGAATAATTTGATAATCGCCAGGATGTCTAACCTCTACCACACGCATCCATCCCGGATTAGCTATTCTACGGAGATTTTATGTCATCTCACGAACACAAACAACAACACACTCAACAGATTCGAGCACATGATAAAGCCGCAAAGTGAAAACTATGCTGTCGTGTTTTGTGTGACTTTTGAGTTATCGGTGGCCCATTAGAAGTAAAAAAGGAAAAGAGAGCAACACATCTGCATAGCAATTATTCTGATATCTATGGGCGTCGGTAGTCATCAATACTCCACTGTAAACAACATGGAAATAGATAATGTAGATCGATAGAACTAAATGTATTATGTAAACTATTTGCATGTAACTATATACCTGCGAGAGTATCGTCACATTTAAATAACCACTTACGAAACAGCCCTAATTCTAACGCTTTCAACATGGCGGCTAGCTGTCAATGTGACAATTTGCCGCCTATTTTCGGCGCGAACGATCGCCGGTCGTCGACTTACCTAGTGACCTTTTAACACGACACGACTAGTTCACTTTTAATGTCTTGTCTCCTAGACGCTTTTGTAACTTATGACACATTGAATATAATGTATATACATAAGGTGGTATATAATAAACCTTATATATAAGGTGTCGTTAGCCTTTTAGTTGGAGGTAGTACAATGCTCCATTGCAGCTGAATAAGCGGAGGCACCTCCCACTCCCTTGAAACCGCCGTAAAATAACACAGTAGCCAGTGGGCAATTGGGGGATAGGTGAAAAGGAGGGCAATGCATCGACATAGTAGTTACGCTGATGAAGTTCATGGGCGTCGGTAGACGTAGAAAAGACTCTGATTTCCCATTTATCCCCATATACTATTAAAAAAAAGATTCGTCTTGACTACACATCTGGCACTAAGTACATTAATCTATAATGTCATAATCCGACATTATCCGAGGCACGGGTGCGTAACACCGCCACCTTCCTGACTTCGGGCTGTTATTAGGAATTGAACAATCCCAACAGTTTAGTCCGACTCGTGTCCAGGACCTCGCGATTGTGCTTGAGCGTACTTAACATTAGACCACGTGGCAGTCACGGATTAATATATGCTAATAATATAAAGCTGAACAGATTTTGTTTCTTTGAACGCGCTTATCCGTGAAACTGCGGAGGTTCTGGTACTTAGATATGTTAAAATCGGACCGCCTAAAATATATTATACTAGCATCATCCTCAGTTTCTCCCGCGTAACTCCAGTGTTAGAAGTCGTAGCGTCATTAACAATAGTAAAATAAAAAATAATATCGAGCTTATCCTTATCATTAAACTAGTATCACCCCATGGTTTCACCCACGTAACTCCGGTGACATCAGTCGTAGTGCCATGGCCTATCGCTTGTAGGCTCTCTCGATAAATTAAACACAAAATATAAAATCAATTCGGGCCAGTGATTACTGAGATTAAAGCGCTCAAACAAACTGTTCAGCTTTATATTATTAGTATAGAAACTGGTAGTTCAAATGACACGTGTGATTTTATTATTTATTTTACTTTTTAATGTATATGTAAGTTTTGTGATACTTTCTAAAAATATTTTCGATACCATTCAAAGGTTCCACTTCAAAGTTGCGCATTGTACATTAATTGCTTTGAACAATGCGCTATGTAAGATAATTGCTGAAAATGGTACCACATTATTCGACCTTCAGCTCTTGGCATGGTGGTGCTGGTTGTTCGCCAACGGCTCAAGGTCCAAAGCCTCCACCTTAACGACCTGGAATGTGGTTTGCCCATTTTAAAATGAAATGTTTCGAAACTTTCTCGTATCGGCGCCAAGTGGTGCACTTCCTGAGATTGGTTGGAATCGATATTCGAATGATACCGCCCTACTTATATATACTGCTATTCGATAAGGCTACATTGAAGTGAGGTTGATATTTTAACTTTTATTATGACCGGATTTTTAGTAGAGGAGTTGTACCTCTACTAAAAATCCGGTCGATGTTGCCTACCGAATGATGCTAACACTGGCTGCGTTCCACGGTCTTGCCTGCGTAACTCCGGTACTATTGGTCGTAGCCATAATCTTTCTCATTTTACGATAGCTATAGTAGCTATCGTAAACAAAAATATTTTTCAAATACGGCTTGTAGTTCCAGAGATTTGCGCGTTCGAAGAAAGAAGGAAACAAAAACTTTCCAACTTTACTATTTGTGGGCATTATTAGATGTGTTATAAAAGATGAAGAGCTTGTTTCTTTGGACACACTAATCTCAATAATTACTGTATGGTGGTATTTGAAAAAATATTTTCGTGTCAGATGCTATGTGTGAGTATCTGGTGGTAAATTTAAGAGGAAGGTGAACGAGGTACACGTCTGTATAAGCAGTTTCTATTTCTAAAATCCTTGGATTGGCTTAAATGTTACTTTTTATACTAGGTAAAATTTTTCATTATGTTATAACTCTTGAATTTACTTTAAGTAAATAATAGACATAATTAAAAAATATCGATGTGGATATTTGTGGGCATATGTCTCCAAAAATCCAACTGCTCGTTTCCTCCCATCAGCTATTAAAAATGCTTTAAAAGCTATGCATTTTGTATATACGACTATTTAGTCGTAGTATCTACTTGTTGCTTTCCCTGTGCCTTGTTAACACGAGAGCGTTTGGGCCCGGCGTTCGTTAAAATGGCGATATGTAAAATGGGCAGATTCGAATCAACGTTTAGGGCCGTTTAAAATTCTACGTCGCGGAGAAAAAACAGCGTCGTTAGAAAAACATTGGGCTCGCGATAATAGTCTCTTGATAGTTTGTCTGGTAGTGGCGAGAAAAAATTGTTTTATTTATTTCTTATGTCACGGAAGGACTAAAAAATTTCCGAATTGTGTCGTTTGCAGATAAGACGTTTCTTGATATCTTAATATGCCACGTGTGCTACGCATAGCTACCTGCTGCCTCGTGTGCTACGTGGAGCTACGTGCTACCACGTGTGCTACGTAAAGCTATATGCTGCCAAGCGTGCTACGTAGAACTATGTGCTGTCATATGTACTATTGAGCTACGTGCTACCACGTGTGCTACGTAAAGCTATATGCTGCCATTTGTGCTACGTAGAACTATGTGCTGCCATAAGGACTAATTAGCTGCGTGCTGCCACGTGTGCTACGTAAAGCTGTGGACTGCCACGTATACGCTATTATACATATGTATACCACGTGTGCATACGTGCTAACATGTATGCTACGTAGAGATACGTACTGCCCCCTGCGGTCTTCATAGCATGTTTGCTGATGCGAACTCATAACATTTTCACCCCTTAACATCCCTAAAGGAGTTTTCTCTTCATAAAATAACTCTTTTTTAAAGAGTTCTAGTGGGTGATAACGCCTTTTATCATTGCTATGTCATGTCAAGATGACAGCCGGAGGAATGGTTCATTTTCCTAGGTCATGTATACTAGGTAAATAGTATCAATGTGTATATTATACCTGTGACAACACATCCTCTTCCTGCCACTAAGGCTTCACCATCATCATTATCATTATCAGTCCTTATCGGTCCACTGCTGGACATATGCCTCTTTCAATGAACACCAAGACGACCGATCTCCTGCTACACACATCCATCTCGGAAGGGCTAAGGCTTTACCTTATATAAATATAGCTGGGGTCGCTATCAGCAGATGCAGCTGTCATCAATACACAGATTTTACAAAACGATACGCATGTTCTGGTCCGACTAACTTAAGGACGAACGAAATAGCATCGCCGACAGAGTAAGTCATTCGGAAAAAATTATAAGCATGTCGTAGGACAACACAAGAAGAATTATATACTTGAATTTTCAATTTTTACTCTACATAGAGACACTTTATTCAAAGATGTAAACCAAATGAAACAAGACGACGGACTGTCTATAAAAAAGACAGAGATTTTTTACGCATATTATAAAACAAGCTCACAAAAGCCGTCCGTCGGTATATCTTTGATTTTCTCAAAAACTTCTGAACCTATTTTCGTGCGTAGATTACCATGGCTAGATCGACTCCTGAGGAAGGTTTCAGTGGATAATTTGCTGGCTTCTGTTGTATTCGGGTGAAGCCGGGGCGGATCGATAGTATTTATATATGGTAATGCTTACTTTCTTCTCAAGATTCAAGTTGTTAACTCAGACTAGCTTCGCGTAGCTTTAAGCTGGCTTTATACCCCACCAAATTAATTCAAATACATTACACATTCAAAAGAAACAAAGGTGAAATTAGGTTTTCAATTTTAAAATCAATTACAGCGCCGACAAGCTCTGAGGCTTAAGTGAGCGCCGGACTCCGACACGCGAAATGTCGTGTTCACTCGCGATCAAATTTTATAACTTAAATTATCCACATTAAGGGGATAAGGTATTACCGTGGACTTTGATCGGCGTATTAGCTTCTTTGATGTGTTAAGTTGAATGTGACACAAAAACTAAGGGACTTATTTAGATTCATATCGCAGTTTTTTTATAGTATAGGGGGCAATGGAGGGATCGGATCCTTTTGACGACGACGCCAACGCCTATAGATATCCGCATTATTGTCATGCTGCGTTTATTCTCTTCTCCGTCTCCCCTCCAAAAAAGCCACCGGCTACTCTACCGCATGAAACGTGAGTTTTAGTTCACTATCCTTCCTTGTCCCATCGCATGAAACGCGCCAGCATATATCTTTCTTTGCGGCAGTATCATGGGAGCGAAAGGTACCGCCTCGGTCCCGGCTTCAATAAACGACACGGCACTACTTACTGGCTAATATAAATTTATTACATACAATAATAATACAACGGACAGTAATTGAAAATCAGTGGGTCCAGCTGATGCTGGTACTTATGCACTGAGTTGATTACCCATTTGCGTTACCACATCACATATACACACACGTAATGTTAAAACGGTGTGTTAGGATAGAGTTTTTATAACGTACTTAATTTTATTTTTCTCCCTCAAGTCTGTTCTTATGTAATTGTGCTGCTTGTCGCTTTTATCAGTCTACCTGTCTAAGCATATACGCCATTGAATTAGAAACTGTTGTATAAATATATTAGACAACATATAACAAACCAAATCCAAATTGTTTTACCCCCCATTAACTGCAAACCCTATTTTTGTGTAGTTGTAAAGCAATTTAAATGTGCAAGAAAACATAATTTTACATCAATTTCCCATTAACTAATAACTTGTTCCCATGATCCTATAATACGAAAACCTTCAACCTGCTCCATATTTCCAGGTCACACGTTCCAAAATCTAAAATGGTTTCACAAACACCGTTCTTGGAAACTTATTAGTCGGCCATGTTTGTGACATTATGATGTTTAGATTCATACTAAAGTGGCGGCGTGTAAATTCCGTGTTGCTCAAAGGGAATATTAGGTTGTGTAACAACCATAGATAGCTACACATCTCCACGCCAGCTCCCTTATGGGTACATATGATAATTACAGATTTGTCATGTTTCGTCCACATGTATGCACTCTCTTCATACAAATTCGCGAGATCCTTTTCATTCTTTTGTTTTATAAGGAAGTAAACGAGCAATAGGAGCTTTTTTGACGACTATCGACGCCCATAGACATCTTCATTATTACTATATAGATTCATTGCCCTCCCCGCCAATGTTTTTAGTTTGTATATTTATTTATGTAAGGTCTATTTTTTACTAGCTCGCAATGTCATTGGTATATAACATTGTTGTATAAAATTATCAGCCTTCATCTGTTCACCGCTGGACATAAGTCTCATTCAATGAAATTTAACAGGGCGAAACATGGACACTTTGTCTTCCTTAATTGATAGTTAAGACAACCTATTGTCACCTCTTGGTGGAAATTTGTGTTCTCTTGAATAAATATATACTATTTCCATAATTATTTCATTTAAATTCGCAACCGGTTTCGACTTAACATCATCAGGTACATCATCAGCGTGTACCCGATGTTGATAAGTCGAAACCGGTCATGAACTTAAATTAAGTATTCGTGGGAATAGTATATAAAATTGATTTATCCATTCAAGTGTTCCCTTAATTTAAACTTACTTTCATCCTTTTTCTTTCAAACTATCAACAATATAAATTAAAACATCTTGACTTTTCAAATAAAAATCACGAGCATAACAAACATCAATTCGGAAGACCCATAAAAGTGTTAACGGAATTCGCCGCCATGTTTTCGAGAACATTCCGCGAAGTCGGAACATGGCGCATTTGTGCCTCTACCTACCTTATGGTAATAAACAAACAAGTTAATTTATATTGCGTTTCTTTTATGTTCAACGTTAGAGTTTATTTATTTGAAATGCCGTAAAATAGTACGTGCTATTTGGTACATGCAAAAGTAGTGAAAAAGTTGTGAATCTTTCTATTTCTTTAGGAGTTTTAACTCCGGTTTTCGATTTTTGAATGGGATCTGTTCTAATAAAATCGATATCAACATTACTATTGTAAAGGTAACATTTTATTTCTTGCTTGTTTGTTTTTACTGGATAGGCTGCGAGACTACTGGACCGACTTGAAAAATATTTTACATGTTCTAAGACGTTTTGATGATTGTAGAGTCTTAGATAATGTAAACAAAATGCGCAAAAAATATCAAAGTCAATCTGCAAATAGCTGCAGAAATTGTTGACTAGCTGTCTCGATAGAAGTTGTTCTGTTATAAATTGAATTTGTTGTCATGGTAACGTGTAATGTTTACATGGCCGAAATTAAAATCTATAATATCATTTTTAAATATCAATGAATATTTGCCATATTTTTTTTGTGAAATATCCGTGCTCAGCCGGAATGGACGGCTAGTCCTATATAAATCACGAGATACACATGTCATAGGTACGTGTAATGGTGTAGCTGTCAGATTCAGATAATGTTACGAAAGTCCGTCGATGGACTTGTGGCACAGTGGTATCAGTGTCCTAAATACCACAGTGGTACCGGTATCCTAAATAGCACACTGGTATCGATGTTCTAATTACCACACTGGTATCGGTGTCCTAAATACCACAGTGGCATCGGTGTCCTAAATACCACTGTGGTACCGGTGTCCTAAATACCGCACTGGTAACGGTATCCTAAATACCACAGTGGTATCGGTGTCCTATATGCCACAGTGGTATCAGTGTCCTAAATGGGACGCTGGTATCGGTCGGTGAAAACCTAACGTGAAAATGTAAAACAAAACCCGACTGCTTATTGCTTTTATGTACCCAGTGTCGGTGACGTAACACGAATCTGACGACACCTTCATATATCATAATCTGTCATGCCGCTCAGGCTGTAGCAGGGCACATATAGATCTACATACATACATACATATGCTCGAAGAAACATTACTTTTCCTCTACAAAATAAGAGTAATGCCAGTCGTGTAACCCTCAACACCATGACTCCACGGCGAATAGGACCGGAGTCGCGCGGTTGAAACCGCAGGTTTTGCCTTTAATCACCAATTAAAAGCTATCTGTTCGCTCTTTCAAAATATATCGAAAGGAGACCATGAATTTGCCCGGAATTTTTATGTTAGTCTAGATTGTAATCTGTGCCAAATTTCGTCAAAATGCTTGCAGCAGTTTTAACGTAGTACAATGACAAACATACATTTTATATTCTTGATATTCGTATCATTATCATCTTTTATTGGTTTACTGCTGGTGGCGATAAGAAGCGATCTCTTGCCCCTCGCATCCACCATATACGTACTGGCTACTGCACAAAAGTCTTTGACGAATGTGTTCTCCCCGTAATGAGCTACGAGGCCGAAACGTGACATCTAAACTCAGGGCTTATCGCAAGTTTATCGTAAAAGGCTTCTTAACAAACATCCTTACTCAGTATAGCCAAATATAAATTCTAATAAAAAACGCAGCATGGCAAGCGTTCGTGAGATTTTTATACATTTTTTTATGAGATAGGGGCAAGCGAGCAAGTGGATCGTGACTACCGCCACCCATATACACACTTTAAGGAATAGGTGGGCTCTTTTCCCATATACACACTTTAAGGAATAGGTGGGCTCTTTTCCCATATACACCACACTTTAAGGAATAGGTGGGCTCTTTTCCCATATACACACTTTAAGGAATAGGTGGGCTCTTTTCCCATATACACACTTTAAGGAATAGGTGGGCTCTTTTCTTGAAGACCCCTAAATCATATAGCATAGGCATCTGGTTCCACAGTACAGTTGTACGCGTTAAAAAGTGGCGTTTGGTCCGCAGTGTGTGGATATTACACAGCATGTATCCAAATGCAGTCGGTCTTGCGCCTTCTACAGTTGCAGCCGATGGGCTGGATTGAAGTACAGCTTCGCGCTACTGAGCACACCCAACTTCTTTGAGGCTAATTTAGCTTTCGTTCCAAAGATGAACGTTACTCGATATGTCGACACCAAGTATGCCGATTCTAGCTGAGGTCCATTGGTAGGTGTTTTCAAAACGAGTATTATATATAACGCGTTTAAACATGTACTGGCGATCCGCCTCGGCTTCGCTTTTTTTTTGTTACCATGACAAAATATACACTGTAATCTGCCTCGGGAACCACGTACTCATGGGTGAAAACCGCGTGAAAGTCCTGCAGATTTAGATATAATCAATCACGTACAGACATACTGCTTCTGTGGGCTTTGTTTTGTAATAAGTGTAGATTTAAAGCCCTCACCTAAAGATATCGTAGTTTTTCCTTAAAATGTACCACAAATGTAAGCACTGGTCGTATGGTAATACATGGACTCGCTTCATACTAATTATCACTAGCAGCACCCCGCGGCATCACCCACCTATTTGACCTTGTTAGGGATTGACTTTCTGTCTAGTATCTTATCTATTAAATCCAATTCTCCCTTACATCATGAAAGGAAACTCTGCACTAAAGTCAGGTTTCTATATGCAATAACTTCGGCTGTGCGTTGTCTGCAAGTTAATCAGTTACTAAGTAACGGAAGTGTTTATATGTGTCTTTATGAACTTTCACATAAATGTCAAAAAAAGAAAATTAACAATAAATTCCGCGTCATTAACAGTATGTTAACGTTTCCAGGAGTGTCCGGAGGGCGTGGTGCACGAGGAATCCTTTAAGGATATTTACGCCAAATTTTTTCCACACGGAAGTAAGTATTTGTTGTTCGCTTCTTTTTATTCTGTTCTTTATTTACACTTGATACCAGTGTAAAGTGACAGCGTCGCTGTTGCGTTTCGTGCGGTTTGTGAGTAGCCGGTGGCCCATTCGGGGGGGGGGGTCGTTAAGAGGGCAACGCGTCTGCGAATGTCAATCATGCGAATATCCGATTCGAAAAGGTCCGATTGCTCGTTTCGTTCCATATGCTATAACACTTTTTGAAGTTATACTTCATCTGGCGCGCTAGAAAAAAAATATGAGAGTAAATTTTTTTAATGCGCGCGCGCACCGTTATGAAACACCGACACCCTGAAGTTACCTATAGTCAACAGTTCAGTTTTACAAAAAAAGTTACAATAATGCGTATAGAATTATATTTAAATCGGCCCCATTTACTGAGGTGTCCCGGATCTATCAGCAACAGGGCACCTCGGCGACTGTCCAGTCTCTCATAAGAGGACGGAACTGCCTCCTGACCTGATGTTGCCATCCTGACCTACCCCTGGTCTCTGTAGGGGAGGCGACACAAAGGGCTCAACCGTCTTCTACGAGGTGGGCCATTCACCACCTCCTCTCTGGCCCTCCCTGCTTTATCTACACTTGCCTCTGTCACTATTTCCGCATGTTTTTTAGTGTATGAGTTCAAACGAGCAGTCGAAGCTTCTTCCTGCCACCGGCTACTCGCAAACCATAGGAAATCCGACAGCACAGTTGTCACTTCACGACAATGTCATGCGAATGGTCGTGCCGGGACGATTCTGCAATGCTGGCACTACCCGTAACATACTCTTATTTTTATACACATAATATATATATATAAAACCGTCATTATATTATGTATGTCATTATGTCATTATATTATGTATCAGCTCGCTGGCTATGCATCCCGTCTTACACCGTCGCCCGCTTCTTCCAGAGTGTTCTATCTCACTCCCTCGAGCACCATTACCCGCCCGCGGTCTATGTGTAGTTTGAGACGACAGATTATGTAATTACGTAGGCACACATTCATATAAATATTTATTTATTTGACATAGTCTGTACACTACGCTACCTCTCACAAAATTTTTACGAAAAACGCACTCTCGTGGTGGAGTTTGATAAAATGCGTTTATAGCGGATGTCTGCGCCCTAAAAGGAACCTACCTGCCAAATTTCCAGTTTGTAGATGTTATAGTTCTGAGATATATTTACTAGCAGTGCCTAATTTCGCCCACGGGGTGCTGCTACTGCTAGTAAAATTTGCGCGGGGGTGGCAAGGTTTGGCAGACATGTTGATACAGTTGACAATTACACATAGGTTACTTTTTAACCCGAACAATTGATTGCTCGCTCTGGGGCGAATTTGTATGAGCGTATACGTGGCCATAAGATGGTACCTTCTTTTTTTGGTGACGAAGGGGAATGCATTCACGCATGATTCCTGGGGACCCGGGTAGGCCCCCCGACCTATGTTGGACTCGGCCATTGGGTAGCAATACCAACTAAACCCCTACGGGATAAGATGGTACCTACTTCAAAGATAAACTACCAGTATTTATAGTAAAGTTACAATAATAATATATAATAATAATAATAATAATAAACATACAGTCGGTGCCTTTTTACGTCTACCGACGCCTCTTTCCTCCTCCCCTCCAATGGGTCACCAGATAGACATTGACCTGAACTTATCCTGTTCAAAAGAAGAAAAGCCCAATATAGCTTCACGGGGCACTAAAATTAAACTCATTTTATACATTTGATTTTTGCGATTTCTCATTATCAGGTCATACTAGACTTTGTTATATAACATTGTAAAGAGATTTTTTTAATTGCTATTCTATATCCAACACGCCGCATAACTACTAGACCGAGTTGGACCAATTTTTTCACTAATAAAAAGCTACACTATGGTAAAGTAACACAGGCTATAATTTGTTGAAGTAACACTTCTTTGCCCGCACTTGATTTGGGGAGTAAGCTGGCGAAAGAGATCATTGCGACAACGAGGTTAACAGAAAACGAGAGGGAGATAGACGTTAGTGATGATGGAAAGAGAGACAGTTATATTTCGAATATTACTGTAGGCGCCAGAGGAAGAGGTGCGAGCAATCACTTTCTTTATATCTTTCTCTCATAGCCGTTACTTTTCGTATAACCAAAAAAGTTCTACTTCGGTCATAAACCTAACGAATAATCATGTTTTTATTTGACTGCGCAACGCAAAAGAGGGTTAATACGTATTGCACTATTAGGTTCTGTACAAAGTACACGAGGGCCAGTATTCGGTAAAAATAAGTTTGCTGGTTCGTTATAAAAATATGTTAACGTAATATTATAGTCTGACAGCTAATGAGCTTACAGTAGACTTCATACTCCATCAATCATAGGCTAATGGCTCCGAAAAGAACTACGTGTGGCGGCGCTGTTTACGTCCACGCGACAAAAGCGACCTCTAAGCCGGCTTAGTGTGGCTTACATGCCTTATCAGGTTTCTATTCGATTAAAATTTTTGTAAGGATGTTATACTTATTTGTAAGAGGTAGCATTGCAGACGAATGACGCCGGCACGCAGCTCCGGATTTGGTACTTGGCTATGGCTTGGTGTTGAGAGGGGTCCCCTATGCATTCGAACCTTAATTTTAATTTTATCCTCAGCTCCTGGTACAGTCACCCCTGCACTTTCCCTCTTAGCTTAAGGAAAAGAGAAGGCAACGCATCTACATGACAACAATAATGCGAATGCCTATGGGCGCCGGTAGTCGTCGAAAGGCTTTGATTTCTCGTCTGCCCTTATATCAATATTTAAACATACATATGTTTCGACAGATTAGTGAAACTCGCACCAAAGCAGTTCAGCTATATGTATATGTGATACACGGTTGAATTGAATGACTTTCATCTCTATTTAATTTTCATTATACTTTTTTATATAGATATATAAATTTATTTATTTAACTTATCTTTCCACAGATTCCGCGTTGTACGCGCATTATGTGTTCAAAGCCTTCGACGTGAATTGCAGCGGGGCAATTAGCTTTAGGGTAAGTGTATACTTTTAACGAGTAGATATAATTAGCCATTTTCAGAACGTTCTGTTGCCGAGAGACCAGGATGTATGACGGACGCAGGCAGTTTTACAGTCGGTAGGGGCCTTGTTCAGAGTCCACACACTTCCTGCCGACCCAACGCCGGTTTCACTTGCGTAAATTACAGATATTTCCATAAGAAAACATCGCCATGGATTTGGTGACATAGTCATCAAACTTTCTATAATTGTGGCATAAAAAGATATGCTAGTCTTCTTAAAACATAGAAATCGTTTTATCAATGTGAGAAAAAAAATATCCATTAATATTCCTAAAAATAAATTCCTCTGCATTTCCACTACTTGTCTTTAATATTTAATTCTAATTATTTCTGTATTGTATCAATGGAATTGCATACTTTTAGTTTTATTTACATTTGTAAAATTGTATTTATGTTTGTAAATTATTGCAAGTCAGCAATTCAATTAAAGATTTAAAAGTAAAATTAATGTCTGATTTAATAAAACTTAAGTCAGATTTTTATGCACAAAAAAGTAGAAATGTCATTTGCGAATAATGTAAAGTTACTATTAGTGATACGTGTAATATAATTATATAAAGAAGGGACAGTAAAGGTCCTAGATCTGTTCCTTCAGGACACCATAATTATTTATTATTATTATAAAAAAATATTACAAATTAAAATTTCAGCCCATTTTTTGCTTTAATTAGTAATTGACTGATTTGCTGTTAATCGTTTATTATGAGGGGATTGGACCAAATTATAAAAAGGAATTAAAAGAGCATGAAACCGATTAATGTTTGGTCCTGAAATCTGGAACATGAAGCCATATTGTTATAACGTTTCGTGACATCTAGTTTATTTTGTGATGACAGATGTCCAAAAATTACTTTAATATCGTATAAGTATAACAGTAGCCCGAAGTACGCAAACTTAAACGCGGTAATATGACACGATTGTGTTGTGTTAATCGTGTGAAACGTACATGATTCGACTCCACATTTTTCATACCACAGGACTTAAATCATGAAGGAAATGAACATCATTGAAGGAGTAAACTCAATCAATATTTAATCAAACCTTGCAACAAGTAACAATAATCCAACGAAAACATGTCTGAAATTCAAGCCAAGTCCAGAATAAAAAATGTCAGGGATTGGCGGGCAAGTAGAGTGTTGATATTTGTGCGGGTGCCAACTTCCTAAGCACCTTTCGAAATCATTGCTATAAAAATGTACAACGTTCTTACGTTACTTTCAAGACGAATTTGTCATTTCATTGATACTTAATTTACAGCTTGGCAAGTTGTATACAACATGACTCGAAATCGATCAGACATTTTTAAGACAAGTTAGGTAATAATGGTCCTATGTAACAAATAAAACGAAAATATTCATTATCTACATGGTAAACTTCACCGATTTCAGTGTCATTATTTCCAGAAAATATGCACTCCGCATGATACCGATAGAAACTCGAAATGGTCAAAGGTCAGGGACCCTGGCCCGTCAGCTGTACAGACGAGTAGCGGCCGCTCGGTCTATGTAACCGTAACCGGTATGGTAAAGAGTTACAGACAATTAGGCCAACTTTCTGGTAGATATTTTTACATATTTGGTGTCGGAATCGAGTACTGAACACGCTGTGATTCTGTACAGTGTCTTACAAAACACTCTGCCGCTCAACCTTTTTAACAGGTGGGCCAAACTGAGGATTCAGATATTCACGGCGTGCTACTGACAATTCATATTTTTAACACCCGATACAGCATACATTTAAATATTTGTAAATGGTTTACTCACGTAAGTATTTGACGATATCATTGCTTGTCGGTCAAATCGCATTGCTAAGTAAGATGGACTACGCCCAGTTGGCACTATCACCATATTTGTTTTTGTAGATATTAAGGCTACATCTTCGCATAAAAATAATCTAAATTTACCTACATTGTTCCCTTTAATTATCCCATCTCCCCAATTTACTTAGGCAGAGGTAGTGCCATGCTGCATGGGAGGACGTAGTGCCACGCATAGCACGTGATACTACATCCTCCTATGCAACGGAATTGGGCCGACACGACCGGGGAGGTACCTCTCGCGCACACCGTCCGTAATCACCTTTAGTGTCGCGTTTCGTGCGGTTTGTGAATGGCCGGTGGCTTGGGGAGGCGGGAAGGAGTGCAAGGAATCGGCATAGTAATTATGTGGATGTTAATGGGCGTCAGTAGTCGTAAAAAAGGCTCCGATTGCTCCTTTACCTTGATTTTATAAAAAAAATTATAAATAGACGATCTGTTGCGGCTGCGCTCGTGAATAACAGGGGTCAATTTATACACTTAAGTCTTCCTCGGGAATCCGTGGGTGATAACTGCATAAAATCCGTGGAGTAGATTTCGAGAAAATGAGACAAATACAGACAGATTTTGCAGACTTTGTTTTATATATAAGAAGAAAAGAACACTAAATAATCGAAGGGCTTACTCGCTGAACCCAAACAAAGTTTTACTAAAAATTGCACATTCTCTTCTCGTTCAAACATCATCATAAAATGTATAATGCCTACACAATACACGCTGCAGCTATTTACTACGCTCAAGTTCGCAGTTTATGTGTTTGCACTACATAAATACAGGGCCGAGCTCGTGGTGGATTGTTTGTTTTCGAGACAAACATAAAGTTTTGAAAGTTGTTTTGTAGCCACCACACTCAACCCGATCCTAGCATTGGGCAAATAAGAACTTAACCAAAGCCTACGATTGTAACAGTTTCAATATTCGAACATCATTATAACATCATCATTATTACTGTGTTCAGTTCCAACACGGACACCCGCAAATACCCACATGTAGGAGACTATTCCTACGTGCGCGTATATGTGTGTGTGAGACAAAGACTAAGGCCATGTTCAATGTACACGTCCTCCCCTGGCCGGTCAACGTCGATGGTGCTATCCTCGAAGTCGTAGACAAATACGTCTACCTCGGGCAATTATTGAAATTAGGTAGATATAACTTCGAGAAGGAAGCCGATAGAAGCATTCAGTTGGGTAGCATTTCGGAAGCTTCGTCACATTCCCACGTCGCCTATACCGTAGAGCTTAAAGACAAAAGTATTCAATCAATGCGTTCTTCCCGTGATGGCTTACGAGGCCGGAACATGGCCTTTTAATTTAATACTGGTCCGCAAGTTTGCGGTCGCTCAACGGGCTATTGTATGTGCTATGTTGGGTGTTTCTCTGTCCCACAGAATTCGTAACGAAGTCATAAGGCAGAGCACTAAATTACCCAATATCATGCGACGAATAAGCTCGCTGGAGTGGCAATGGGCTGGTCACACACTAAGAAGTACAAATGACAGATGGGCCAGTAAGGTTCTGGAGTGGAGGCCGCGTTTAGGAAAACGAAGTATTAGTCGACCGTTCACCAGGCGGGAAGACGATCTCCGTGCAGTAGCCGGTCCGGGGTGGATGCGAGTAGTAGGACATCCGTCGTTTTGGCGTTCATTGAAAGAGGTTTATGTCCAGCAGTAGACCGATAAGGGCTGATAATGTATGAACGAACAAAGAACTTTGGGTAATCATTAGTAATTAACCTTGTAAACATTAAACATAAAATTGAAATGCCAAAATACAGATACTGTCTTACGTTTACGCGAATGTTACTTATTACAATAAAACTGCTTTTACGGATTTTATCACGGTTTATTTCATTATTTAACTAACCACGTGGCCATAGTTGCTGAAAAGCTTCTGAAATGTCGGGCTAGTTAAATAATTAGATAAACCGCTATAAAATCCGTAAAAGTAGTTATATATTTAAAAAAAAAGTACAATATAGATAAAGCTATTGTGACGGCTAGTACTTAAACAAAAACCAACAATAAACTAATCAAATTGATAAACTAACTCTATCAAAACCATGAACCGAACTAGTACTACAAAATTTTTTGAATTTAAAAAAAAACGACATAATTGTCTTAGCTTTAGACAGTGTAAAATCATCGAGAAATCCGCAATCAAAGCAATGGAGAGCTTAAAACAACTCCGAACTAATCCGTGTCAATAACTCTTTGTAATTTCGAGCCGTTGATGCATTTGATTCCGTTGGAGACTCGCCAAGCTTTCGGTTACTCTCCTTACGTTTCAAAGAAAATGATGTGAACTTTCGACTTAGTAGGTTTGGTTGAGACTTTTAATTATGAATATATTTGTAACTAATCTCAATACTTATTAGACAGTGTACTGTAAGGCATGTAACGATCAGTGATATGTGACGCTACGTCTCATCTACCAACCTCATCAGGAAACTGAAGATGTGTCTATGCATGTGTGTGTATATTGTAGGTGTGCAAAAATATCAATGAATTTGTTAAAAAAATTGACGCTAATGCTAGAGACACCCGCAATAGACACAAGCAGGATGTACAAGTGATTAGGATAGAATAGAATTGAAGACGTTTATCGATAGATTAGAAAGGAAAGTATGTCATCCTTTTAGGAGCAATGTATACACAGGTGTACCATCTGTGTGTTTCTACATTGACCCCAAATATACAGTAGAATTCTTGAACGTTCGAAATATTTTAATTTGAAAACAGGAGAATAGTAAAAGAGCATTTGTGTGGTAAAGCGTACTTAATTATAGTTATAATAGGTTGTTATGCTGCCCCCCCTTTGTCGGAGGGGACTTGTCAAAGTCGAGCATAATCCTCGCGATGCTCGGCAGCGACGAGTCCTACCAGGCGGTGGCTTCCTTCTGTGAGACCGTCATGTCCCAGAAGGAAGCCGACGAGCGGGTGAGAGAGGAGGCTGCCGACGCGGCCTCCCCCCGCCGACGACGAATGGGGGTGCGAAGGAGGCGCTATCTGCAGCGCCTTCAGTAGTGCTTCCTGTGTTCCGTGTCGGGCCGGTCCATTTCATCAAAGACACGGCATCGTGGGGACTGGTCATAGAGTAGCCGGACAGTCCCCGAGGAGGTGAAGTCTGGCCTTTTCGTCGAGGCCAGCCTGTCGCTGGAGGGGTCCTGTTGCCTGCAGATCCGGGACCCTCCAATAATAACGGCTGAAGGCTCCCGTAGGGGTTTAGTTGGTATTGCTACCCAATGGCCGAGTCCAACATAGGTCTGGGGTCTACCCGAGCTCCCAGGTATCATGCGTAAATGCATTCCCCTTCGTCACCAAAAAAAAAGGTTATGCTGCCCTACTAAGCGCCAAAGCGGCATCTCAGTGAAAGAGAGTTTCGAGATATAGCTTTTGTGAAATTCGTTTTATTTGTTGCTTTAAAGATTGATACTTTTGGTTATTAAATAGAATTAATATATAATATTAGGCCTAGTTTTAATCACAATAGCTTGAATATGAATTTTATTATAAGAAAAATTTATGTGGATTTATCTTAATCATGAGATACTGCTACGCCGCTCAGTAATTATAAGTTTATGATTCCAGCTGCCTGTTGCTTAGCTCTCCTCTAACATTTTTGTGTAAAAAACATGAAGTTTCTATCGAATAAAATATATATTAATTTAAAGAAAACAATTACTGAAAAGCTTATTATAAAGTCTTTTATTATTCAAATTTATAATGACATAACAAAATATAAAAGAATACGTATTCTAAGAAATATCATTTTTGACATTACCATCTGTTATAGTTTTCTTTTTGTATTTGTGTGTAAGAGAATTGGCGGTATTCAAATATACGGCTACTTGTCTATGTTATATTACCTCTAATAACTTAAGTGATTTAGGGTAAAAAGTTAAAAATGCAACCAATGACGTTTTGATACATTTGTGTTCCAATATTATGTCACCATCTTCCTTCAGAGTTGATCTTTTTTGTAGTATATTATATTATATATGAGGCAACTTTTTGTCCACTACAGACGCACATAGACATCTGCATCCTTGTTGTCATGCAGATGCATTATCGTCCTTTCCTCCTCCCCTCTAATGGGCCATCAGCTACTAAAAGACCGCACGAAACGCGATAGCATAGCTGTCACTTAAAATTGTATTGTCGACATGTTACAGTAAAACTTGAAACGAGTTTTTATTTCTACCTTATCTTGCAATTAAATTAGTTGTGCAAAGTTGTATTACTTTTTAATGAGGTCTATGCATTTTTCTTTATACCTGGTATAACTTGAAATGGTTTGTCTCCTCTCCAGGAACTTCTAGTGACTCTGTCCACTCTGCTCCGCGGCTCCGTGTACGAGCGGCTGCGCTGGGCGTTCAGGCTGTACGACGTGGATGGGGATGGAGCCATCTCGAGATCAGAGCTGGCCGAGGTCGTGGTAGCTGTCCACGAGCTGCTGGGCAGGAGGGCGCCGCCAGGGTCGCCCGCGGCGCGACTTGACGATGCGAAGGCTAATGAGCAGGTAGGTCGAAGAATACAAGTATATATAACAAAAAGCGCCGGTTTCACCCGCGTCACATGGTAAAATTCGACACTACAAATATGCACCCCCCTTAGGGTGTTGACTTTCTAATTATCCTTTCCTAGCGCTCGATTACATCATGAAATTATACCCTGTACCCAATTTCAAGTTTCGAGGTATAGTCGTTACGAGGCACGTCGCTAAGTCCCCGTTACGATCACTCTGTGCTAAGTACTATTTGGACTTGTCTTACGGGCCATGGACAAGTAAAATGTGTTGAGTACTGCATTGCATCAAGGCCTTGTCTTTTCCCAAATATATAGTGGCCATTAGCCCGTACAAGTTCGTTGCGAGTTGACGGAACAACTATTACCAACAGTGGACGGAGAGACGCTGCTGATGATGAGCAATTTCTCCAGGAAAAAATTTCGTTACAACGGGTAACTATCCTTTATTAAACTACGAGTAACGGAATTTATTAGTAGTTCATTATCGTAGCACTGCGAACAATCTCGTAGCCCTGCTACGTTGACGGCGTAGCACCGATAAGGATATTTAGGAATAATAACGATATGAAATTGTGTATTATATTTTCTTGTACTTAAAAAAACATTGAGTGTCCGGATTATAGGTTACTCTTATATAGTCAACTAGCTAGTCGACTCTTAATTTAGAAGCAATTAAAGCCAAACAATATCAAGACCTTAATCGAATCTAAAACGTAAATAACAAGAATTCGCATATTTACAACATTCTTGCATTTCAAATGTTAGCTGCATTAAAGAAAGAACGCAAGGTACACCAATTGACATAAGTCGACATATATAATTGCAGTTTATTCCATGAGAAATGAGATAAGGCCCGAGGTAAGAAAAAATATCAGAAGTGATCATATGAAACAGTAACGTTGAAAATTACGCCTTACATCGCTCATAGCTTATAAACTCTTGCACACCTTTCAGATCAGAATCGTGTTTGTTCTTAAGGAGTAAACTCCAGCCGCCTTTCGAACCTGACACACACAGCTTTAATAATATTATTATCTTGCAGGTGGACCGAGTGTTTCGAAAATTGGACCTCAACCAGGACGGTGTGATTACGATAGAGGAGTTTCTCGAGTCGTGCCTCAAAGACGACATAATCACACGATCTCTGCAGATGTTCGACACAGCGCTATGACGTCAAAGTGACACAGCGCATGAGCGCACCCACAGGTTAGTGCCACAGCAGGCCGAGTGTAGAGGAGATTCTCGAGTCATGCCGCAAAGACGACCTCATCGCACGATTTCTGCAGATGTTCGACACAGCGCTATGGCGTCAAAGTGACACAATGCACGAGCGCACCGACGGCTTTGTGTCACGATATGCCGAGTGTATAGGAGATTCTCGATTCATGCCTCAAAGACATGATCATATGATTTCTGCAGACGTTCGACACAGCGCTTGGTTACGACGTGGCATTCGATCCACTGGTAAGATCTGAAACAACGAACACTCCATCATCAGTAGTCATGAAAATCAGTGTCTGTACCATAAGCCCTGTAGCTGATGGTTTTTGGACTAGTTACATTTCTGGCTGTTATGGCTATATGGATGACAAAATAACTTTCGCTCACACTTTGCTCCTTTTGCGAGAGTCCAAATAGCCCAATGGAGACTAAATATTCTCTTGTTGTTTCGATTGAGTTTATTTTCACTTCTACAAACATACAATCACACATGTAATAACGTGAAGTGTAACGTGATTGATGTCAATATTTCGTGGTCACGGGTAATTTTGTCGCAACTATTATTATAAACATAAAATGAATTCTACGCAATATTTAATCATATTATGTTTCTTTATAGTATAGAGAGGCAAACGAGTAATCGGAGACTTTTGAGGACTAACGAAGCCCATAGCTGTACATGTCTTGCGCAAATGCTTTGCCCTCCTGTCCGCCTCCCCTCTAATCCCCCGTCCCTTCTCTTTGTTGCTACGATTTGTGACTGAAACGGGACTATCATCCTCCATTGAGTATTCATTGATTAAATACGTTGAGTGTTCCAACGCTAAGAGCATGTTTAGGCTGACCTCTGTGTAGTTTTAAACAGATCATTTTGGTGGCTTTTTATAGCAGAGAAGATCAAACGAGTAATCTGCGTCATATGGTGAATGTAGACGTGCATTAATATCTGCAAGGCTATGAAGATGCATTGCCCTCCATCGCCCTATCCCACAGTCGGCCCGTAAATATAAGTACAAACACGCACGAAATGCGACTAGATTGTGGATAGCCATTACTTATTGTTGTTATAAGTCCAGAATAACATGAGCACAGAGCCTAAAATATATAAGAGAACTATTAAAATTTCAACAAATTAATCACACACGTCGATTCATTTCCTTGTTCCATTTTAAACATTTTATTACATTTTCGCCCATTAAAATAAAAAATTTGTTTATTACAGGGTAGTTGCGAAACGCCCCATCTACAGACATCACTGTCAATGTCACGTGACCGTATTCTTCCACAACATGGCGGCCGCATGGGTTTCCCGCGCGACACACTACATACGCTACGTCGGTGTGGCTGAGAATTTCTACAACCGTATAGTCAAACCGAGGATAAAGAGCGTTTTGTTTTTCAATTTTTAAGCGCAATGAGCAATGTTCTTCTATCAGACTTAGTGAGCTGTCAGATTTTATTAAAAAATGCATTTAATTTTTTCGTCTATTTGGCACCACAATTTTTGCCACTATTTAAGTAATTAAATTCCGAGTTATCTTATGTTGTAATTTTGTTCAGAACTTGATAAATTTTATTTCTATATACAATCTCGATACATATTTTATTTCCATGCATATTTATACTATTTACTCCGCACGATTAAGATTGATTATGTCTATAATGTTTTTTTTTAAGTTTTACCTAATTTACCTTACTTATTTTGACCCTATAACATCTTTAAGTGATAAGTTTTCATACCATTTGTTTACTTTGCGCAATTTTCACCAATTTTTGAAAAAAAATCATAGTAGATTTCAATTATCTATAGAAATAGATCAAGTATATAGTTCAGGATGATAGTAACATTTCACGCAATGTTCAAGATACCTAGTCTGCAACGATTTTGTCGGTCTCTTTCTCTCTTATTACAAATTAACTGCAGAACGGCTGTGAAATTGCAGCAAACTAAAATTATTTAAACAAAAAATATTTCCCTGAAGGAAAACTAACTTATGAAGATATAGTGAAATATTAGTTATATATACTTTTAAACCCATTCACAAATACTCGCACACATACATTGTTATTTGATCATCAACATTTTAACATCATAGATAACAACTGTTATAGATAACAATGAAATTATTATATACAGTTTTGTGCCTACGACAAATGTATGAATATAAAAATAGTTAGCAATAGCAAGCGTAATAGTTATTTGAGCAATGAAGTTGCATATATATGTAATATGGATAAGATGAGTTTGGCAGTCTATACATACTGGACTAGTTAAGCCAAATCGATAAATTGCAATGCAGTGTTGCAAAAGTGAAGGTGACAAAATCGGAAAAATACGATTAAGACTCGAGAGAAATCGCGAGTATTCTCTTTCTAAATAACAATAAATTATACAATTAAAATGATCATCTAGTTACCGACATAAATTGGAAGTTTTCAACTTATTATGAGAAGAAATTATCATCATCTTTCGTGTAGAGAAGCTAAAGATTCAGAGAATTGTTTGAATTTATTGTTATAATGACAAAGAAACTTTTTTTGAACAGAAATAAATAGATGGCTTAAAAAGATGTGACGATCACACAAATATGAATTCTGTTCTTCTGTTTTCACAAGTTTTGCTGGAAAACCAGGAAAAATGTTTCCATATCGAGATAAATACAGTAGATTTCCCGATAATTTGGGATCTTTTACAACGCTGTTGCGATGATGTATAAACAATCGGGTGGCAATTAGACCAAAATATTTGACACTAAAAAAATTCATTATTCCATTTGAAAATTCTGTTTAAATTTCTCTTACAATCCTGACAAATATATTTTATTTATTTTTCTTAGTTGTGACAGTAGTATATTCAATATATACTATATATTTAATATAAATATTCTTCCTTTAATGATTATTTCAGTCATGATATATTAAATGGCAAACATTTACCGTCCTAGCAAATTTAATTTCGAAATTGCATAATTATTTTGTATGTCTGTACATTTACACCGATTTTGATAACTCACCAAAACCAGACAATTTTATATTTTTTATAAAAAAAAACAACAGGGTAAGTTAAATCCTATATAAAGCTTATTTATTATATACAAGTTTGGAAATGCTTTCTGGATAAATATAATAGACCTATTTCTTACCAGTTCCTAATGGATCTTAATAAAAAATATATTTTAATGACAGAATCTATCAAGAAAGTTGAAAATCATTGGCATCGATACTACGGAGAATAGAGACCAGGAGCGTCCACCCCAAGTTTTAATTGCTGATAACGCGACCTGCTAATTTTGTGTTTCCTAAGAATCCTCGCAGTGGCATAGCCCTAGGGTGTGAATTCAACAGAATACCAATGAACCCAGAATTATGGGCCCCCCATATATATGATCGCGGGATACGCACTCTTTGGGAGCTTACCATAGACATTTATGGAAACGCTTTCATCGACCCCCGTTTATATTTATACTTTTTTATATAATAATCATATATAATATATTTGTGCTTGTACAGGAGCAAGTGCATGAAAATATTTATAATCTGTTGTACGTATTCTCATCTATTTTATATAATATTTATTCCGGTTATTTATTTAAAGATCGATTTACGTATCAAGTATTGCAAAAGTGATATTTTACTAAAGAAAATTATTTTATCTGCATTAATAAAAATATTAAATACATTAAACTATTATCTAACATACAGTAAATAGATAGCAATATACGGCCATATCATATTACTTTATTGAATAAATACACTTTACACACGGTACTGCGTAATCGCGCGTTAATTACCCGAGCACGTCGTGTGTATGATCCCAGAGGTTCTTGAGCCAAAACCTGCTCTAAAGTATTTACTTTAAAAAAATATTTTATAATTTATACGAAAAAAATATTCATTCAATGGAAACTGAAATGTGCCCCTAGTGGCCATAGCCTTGCCACCTATGACATTACGAGCCTCAGTACCATGGCTAACCGTGGGTGTTCTAGTATATATACTTATGAGTTGCAGATGTACTAGCACACCTCTGCCTACCTCTTCGGTGATAATAAGCATCAAGATAATTTTTTTTACTAAATGTTATATAACAATAAGGTGAAGCGCAGATGTGTAAGCGATGAAAAGCCAATCACTCTCCTCAGCATCCCTCAGCACCTCTTGATCCCACCTTCTGTCTCTTTGCTGAACACCTTCCGACTGCACTTTGCACTTTAGATTTACTTTAACTTCGAAATCGCCTTAGAACGAGATTACGTGTTCCCGTGTGTAAATATTTAAGGTACATTTATTGAATTGTTGTATCAATTTGTGTAGTTTATTTATCGTAATTTAACAAAGCGTTTGAATATTTTATGACAATTGATAAATATCATTTATATAATTATTGTTCAATTTTATTATAGTCTATTGCACATATTGGACTAGAGTTTTATGAGACAAGTTAAGCATTGGTTGCAATATTGCGACATTTAGATATCGCCAATTGTCAATACAGATTTCAAATAATGTAGCATATTATGGACTCGCCAAACCTGCAGCTAAGGTAGATTATAATGTATAGATGTGAAACTATTTACTAAGTATTTACCCAATTGTTCATTATGTAAAAGTTTATTTTAGCGATTTGTACTATGCATCCTAATACGCGCTCATGGCTAAAAGTATGCCTTAGACATTCACATAAAAATTTATTTCATGAAATTGTTATGGTGTGTAGAGCTATATAAGGAACAGTATACTACTGTTATATGGAACATTGGTCACTACTGTTATATGGAAAATATAGGTTGGCTTCAATATCACATGTATTTGTGTTATCACCATGATGACCAAATTTGCAAATATTGGTTACCACATCTTTGCACCGGACGTATCTAGTGTGATGGTTCTCCTTCTCATTAATACACTCCATGTTAATGATGGTATGGCTTACGTACGGGCAATAGTTTTGGGTCATTCCCAGTAATTTGAAGAAATTTGTATTCATTATCTATTTAGCAATTATTCTTACATTTTGGGAAATGCAGAAAAAACACATTTATATTTTACTTAGTTACATTTTTTATATTATTCTAAGCTTTATCTTATATTTATCTAAGCCAACCCTTTCCGCGGATGTATATATTTATTTAGCGGATATAATTCGCTTTATACGGTCCGATTACAAAGATTAGTTGAATTTAATATGTCATTTTATTTAGATAAATAAAGCTTTAGATTTGTTTACATACGATATTCCGTAGCTACGGGTGTGTATCTATTTTAACGCTATGAATAACAAGAATGTTATCAAGATGCGCTCCAAAAATCAAGTACTGAGTAGTACTGCTCTATTTAGTAATTCTGAGATACAATAATAGGAACTGTCATACTCCCACTGAGCCAAAAGGAGACATATGTCGCTCATAAGTATATACTTACAAATTTGACAACTGTGACAGTACTGAGCAGTACTTACAGTGATATTTGGAACGCAGCTTAAGTGATGTCCCCAGCCCTGATTACTAAAATGCTTAGATAAAATGGGCTAATTTTCTATAGATATTATCCGAACCGTATAGATTATACGAGCACGCTTCAAGTCGAAAACGTCGTGGTAAGAACTAAGATATAATAGATTACGTATAAGTGTTCGATCTTATAGTTCTTTTTATTATAAAATTACAACTCATAGTTAATAACGTTGACAAGTGTAGATTTTCGACTCGAATAGAAATCGTTTTGATGTTGTAAAACTCAAAATAGTTACGAATATTAATAACAGCTATAGGTATGCGCCTTTGCTGAATAATAAAATGCGCAGTTAGTTATTACGAGAACACCTTATAATGATTAGTCTTTTGACTGATGATAAAATTTTATTATAGATTAACTTTATAGAGCCCTGTTTAGTGGCCTGTGTTCTAGTTATAAGGAAAAAAGTAGTCATGATCGATGTCAATAACTATAAATTTATTTGTTTTAAGCATATAATTCCTCAATAGGTTATTTCGATAAAACCATAGATCATTTGTTATCTGTTGGAAGTGTGAACGTGACTATCGAAGTTTTTGAATGAATTATTGTTTAGCATGTAACAAGAGCCATGCAAGAAAATTTAAAATATTTGGTTTGGGATAGTTATTAGTATCAGCCGCATAATTTACTTTAAAAAATAACTTTATCCATATGTGCGTCGTATATGAGATTTTGCCATTGTAAATGTGATGCGGTGGTGAATTTAATACTACGAGTACTGGTTAAAATTTTAGTATATCTGTTTGTAACACTATATATAAAAATAATATTTTATAAATTTAAAAGGATATTGCTTTTGTTTTTTTTTTTTAAATTTCTTTTCGAACCAGCCTTGATCGAAAAAATGTTTCGTTTCAAGAATACCTGTGACATGGTAAAAGAGCTTAAATCAGCAGTTTCAAGATATGGGGCTTATTATTTTAACGACTCTCAAACTGCCAATTTTAAATAAAATGTATAATAGCATGTCGTCATCACAATATAGAGCACTAATTAATGTTAACCGAGATATAGAAACTATTTTGTTTCTTGAAAAATGCAAACTTCTTTTTTACTTTTTTTAAGGGGGGGGGGATTCTATTGAACAAGGACATGACAACCCCATCGTACCCTATTACATGGACTCTATACTAACAATATGTTTTATTGTATTATCTAAAAACTAAAGATACTGTTGTAATCAATTTACATAATTCTTTGTCTGTATCTGGCGCTAGTTTCGAAAGTATACTTTGAATCAGCCTTACATCAAAGAAATTTAACTTAAATTCGTTCGGCAGTGATTCCCGTACATCTTTATTCCTGACACAATCCATCAGCAAATGTTGCACATCTTCAGGTTTATTACACGTCAGACAGTTAGGAGAACCTGCTTTTTTCATTAGATATGCAAATTTTGCCGATGGATAGTAGTCCAGATCTAAGTCTACAAGCTAATTTAACATAATTTCTACTTAACCTATAGTTTTCGAACCATGGCAAGCGAGGAAGCTCACCCACCATGGATTTGTACCATATACTTTTTCCTTAGAATTGTTTTCGAATTGAGATCTCCAGTCATTAAAACATAACTTTCTAAATGTCGGTACTAGTACCCAATAGTCCGATAAATCGGTAATTAAATTTCGATCTATGGTTGCCCGCCTTACTACACGGTCAGCTTCCTCATTCCCTTTTAGACAGGAGCAAACTTGAACTATACAGTTGAAGTATTTATTGAAAACCGTGTCCTAAATGAACATGCGACCGCACATCGTATGCAAAAATATGCCATAAAGATATCCACACATTTTATTACTGGACCTTTGTACATGTATATTAATATTTTCTTTTGATACAATCAATATGACGTTTATAACCAGAATTCATACAATTTGGAATTAGAGCCTACAATGGATTTTGGCCCTATTTTTGTATGAAACCTATAATAAATGTACTTAATTACCAATATTGAAAATATCTTATTCTCCGGAATTCGGATGAAATAAAAGTTACAACATAGTTAAAAAAATAAAATTATCTCTTTAAATTATTTTCATTTTACCAATTAAAAAAGATTATGGCTTTCTTTGAGATAATTTTCCTAAATTAATTATTATCTTGACTATCAATCAGTTATTAAAAACATTACCTACAACTTACTAAAATATTATTTTATATTGATGCCTTTATTTTTACGTAAATGTTACTCATTAGAATAGAACTAAATAAACGGGTTTTATTGTGGTTTATTTAATTATTTAAGGAGCTTTACAACAACCATGGTCACGGTACCATGGTTGCTATAAAGCTTATGAAACGTTAGGCTACTTTAATAATTAAATAGACTGCGATAAAGTTCGTAAAAGTAGTTTCATTATATATTATTTAAATTGAGCATTTTATGTTCAGAAATATTAATTTTATATGTTGTTGTAATTATTGACTACTGAAGGGTCTAGTTTTGTATGTTATCAATAACTTTTGCTGTATAAAATTATTGTCGAACTCATTAAATCGACCATAATGTTAAATATTTTGAAACGTGTAACAAATTATTGTAAATATTATATTGCCATGTCAATACGTCCGTTATGAATGATAGTAAAACAGTTCTTCGTGTTTTTGTGACTTTTATTGTACCCGATGTAAATAGCAGTACATATACAATACAGATACAATATAATGGAATAATTTTTTTAAGTGGTAGTGGCATTGCTGCTTTGTAACCAAGTTAAATTGATATGTACTTACTGCTCAAATGGTGTCAGCTTCAAGTAATGGCCACAATGTCACGTTTCCTGCGGGTTATGAGAGGTCTGGTGGCCCATTGGGGCAGATGGGGAATATGGAAGTTGTACAACTACAGAAACTCTGGCTGTGCGCAAGTTTATATTTGTGCGTAGTAAAGGGCCTAATTTCTATATCTACTATATCTAAAATAATACGTTCTGTGTTACTAAGTGTTCAATTTAACTGTCGAAAGCGGAACAATTTCTAACTACTGTTCGATGCATAGAGAAAATATAAATAGAGAAGGGAAGTCCTTAAACGCGGCCGTCTAAGTCGAAAGAAACAGCAAATGTAGTACAGTCTCCTGTCTCATTCTTTTTTGTCTGCGTAATGTGAAATTTGATAGACCAAGTTAGTATTGGTTTCACATCATCCTTCTCTATTCTCCAAATCGGCAAGACGTTGTCATAATACGAGGGTGGATCTAAAAATTCGTGGCCTTCTTTCTAAATCTATCGTCATTTGTTAGTGTGTGTCATATTGATTTTATTGCGCAGTTTCATTCCGATACTGCACAATATAAATTTTCTGTAATTATTTGTTTGAAGCAATCTGATGCAATTTTGTATAATGGAGAAAATTGAACACCGTGCAGTCATTAAGTACCTCAGTAAAAAAGGCCTATCACCAAAAGACATCCATCAAGACATGGTGAGCACTTTGGGGGAGTCTGCTCCATCGTATTCCAGTGTCAAGAAGTGGGTAGCTGAGTTTAAGCGCGGTCGTGAGAGTATTAAACATGATCCTAGGAGTGGAATGCCTACATCCTCTACCAAGAAAGAAAACATCGATAAAATTTGTGATCTCGTACTGGATGACTGACGTCTGACCATTGGTAAGATAGCTGAGATAACAAACATTAGTTATGGCCGGGTGCAATACATAATAACGGAAGGGTTGGGATTCCATAAGGTTTCTGCTCGCTGGGTCCCGAGGTTGCTTTCAGCTGAACAAAAACGAGTTCGATACACAATTTTGCGAGACTGTTTGGAAATTTTTGTGACTGATCCCGAGGACTTTTTGTCTAGATTTGTTACCATGGATGAAAGCTGGGTTCACCACCATACTCTTGAATCAAAGCAACAATCCAAACAGTGGAAAAGATCAGACTCTCCTACACCGAAAAGGCTAAGGTCGTTTTGTCGACTAACAAAGTCATGGCTTCGGTTAAAACAATGTCTGTAATCCATGATTGTGGCTACGAATTGCTGTCCCACCCACCTTATTTGCCGGATTTAGCCCCCTCAGATTATCATTTATTTCCAAATTTAAAAAACCACCAGCCACCCAAGTGGCTCGAAATTTTCGATCAAAGGTGAGGTGATAGTCGCAGTAAACGATTATTTCGCCGACCTTCCGCAATCTTTTATTTCTTCGAGGGGATAAAAAAAGTTGCAGGTCAGGTGGAAGAAGTGTGTTAAACTAGATGGAGACTATGTCGAAAAATAAAAATAAATTTAGATCCACTTTTCTTTCATTTTCTTGGTCGGGCTTAGAACTTTTAGATCCACCCTCGTATAATTGCATATGGCATCTGTTCTCTATTCACAAAATCTCGCATATGCATAGTGTAGAGAGAAATGAGTGAAAAAAGAGATGCAGTGAGTGAAATACATTTGTTGTTTCTTTCGACTTAGACGGCTGCGCGTTGTGGACTCACTTCCCTTATCTCTATCTCAATGGTAAGATACCTTACAGTACTATAGAAATAGTAATAGAAAGCGATGCCATAAGCAAATATGACGGCGAACGATCGTCTTGGTTAATAAATTTGGAGGATGAAATAGTCTTACATGCGTCGTCGACTGGGTCTTCTCTAGACTAGAGGGAGCCGTTCCAGTATTTAGATCCTCTTCCGGTGGCTGCGGGGTCTCATTCTATAAATATGGAGCGGTCGTTGGGGCGATCGCGGATAGCAGTAGGGGGCGGTTGCCGTCCTCACAACGGGGGTGGTTTGCCCCAACCCGCATGCGCATTGTGTAGAGAGAAATAAATGAAAAACAGAAACAGACAACGAATCGCTCTTGCTGTCTCTTTCGACGTTCGGTTTAGGCTGGCTTCCCATCTCTATCTATATTATCTCTATGATCAGTGCTCGCACCAAGTTTTGGAGTATAGCCAGTAGAGCGTAGGTATGTAAGTTGCAAAATCCATTGCGGCGGGAGTCGCTGGAACAGTGAACTTGACACTTGAAAGTGACACATTTGACATTGACAATTGACTTCGAAATAAGTGAACATTAACTTACAAGTTGAACTGTAAGTGTAAACAGAAAACATTTTAAATATTTTTTTTACTACAAGCTTATACTAAAATGTCTAAAGTATCCCATGTGGTCGATGGGGAAGCTTCTGAATCTGATTCAGAAATTGAATTAGCGAAATCACCAGTAAGTGTCTAGTATATAATCTTTATCTTCAACTACATTAATCTCTTCTTTCTGTCTCATATGTTTGTAAATCTCAATTTTTATTTCAATGTTGTTGAGGAACTACAATAATGACTTTTCAAAATATATGAGATTCCTAATCTTGTTAAATAACTTTATTATCATAAAGGGTCTCCCTCTTTATGATAGTTTGTTAGTTTGTTTGAATGCGTTAATCGAAGGAGCTATATTCCAATAATAAAAAAACTCTTTCATTTTTACATAGCAATATGCAATATTTCACCATGAAATGAAAAATATAATAAGCTTATTTAGGTGTATTGTGAGGCACTGCTAATTTTTATTTAAGTTATATTGACTTAAGGTAGATAAAATTATAACTAAATTTTGGGCGTTATCTAAATGTGTTTAGGTTGTGCCATGCCACATACTAAGTGTGAGACATTAATTAATATGTGTTATTTGAGTAATTACAGTTATAATAGTATGAATATCACGACTTATAAATTGTTTCTATAGAGCAGTATTTCCTTATTAGAATAGAATGGAAATAGATAGGTAGTAAACAACATTCAGATGCTCCTGGGGATACTATATGGGGATGTATGTGAATTTTGCTTATGTATCTATTTTGCCCCTAAATTGCAACGGAAATCCATGCGTCTTACAGCAGCCTAACGAGAAAGTAATTATATAAATGTCAATACAATGTGTGCTTGCCTGCTTCCAGAACTTATAACTAGCTTAACATAACCTAATCATAGCTTGAGTGGCATAAATAGCAAATTGTAGATGTTGTACAGTCACCAGCAATAACATATAAACACTGGCCTCCAGTGTATACCAAGTTTCGGCAGAGTCATGCGATTAGATAATTTAGAACAACACATAACATATTTTTTAATATTAGATGTAAAGATATTTTTGAAAATGTAACCAGGTGTATATACATTATTACTCATGACTGTATAACACTTAACTGTTTGTTCATTGATTTTAGGATGCAAGTGCATGTTCAAAAGCTTTTGTGATATCTGGTGAAGCACCTGAGTCAGACGATGGTATGTTTTTTTAAATGTTGTATTAGTATTTGGACACTTCATCTGCTTCAAATTATATCATCATTGTGTTGGTTGTACATTCCCAAGTGGTTGTGGTCTTGGATTATCAGATTTTTCCTGGTTGGTAGCAGCTGCATTATAAAAGAAGGTGGAATTTTAAAATTATTGTAGTAATGATAGATGACCATAACAGTGACCGGTCGTCCGGCCGATGATGATGATAATTAATGATAATATATGTGGCCAAGTCAAAATACTTGTTTTTTATTAAATAACAAAATAGCAAATAAAATAATATTAATAATTCTTTGAAATGCTTTACTGGTAAAGTTTTATTGGCCATAATACATATAATTTTTGTTTTACTTTATTTATAGAATCGAAGATACCACCACCAAATGAAATGGAGATAGATGTGCCACTCCACACATCTATGATGCCATCTTCACCTCCCAAAATGTACACCTCCTTGCTGCATCAGAAGTTGTGTAAGTTTACATCAGCCTTTTTGAGGTCTGTTTTTTCTTATACAGTCATATCATAGGATTTCTGGTTCCAAAGAACATATCTACGGACCCCACAGAATGCTCTGCAACCACCCGATAGACTCCATCATTGATGGAGAGCTGTTGAGCTGGACTCCTTTCGGAAGGATTGGCCCTATCTAGCTCTAATCAAAGAAGAGTGGAAGGATTAGCGAGGTCCAGCTGTGGGACACACCAGGCTATTAATAATAATGATAAAAAGAACTTGTATATAGTGTTCTGTTTGTATGTTTTATATAGCAGACCTGTTATATTAACAACAGTTACACCATAATTATTATACAGACTTTTGCGCATGGGCCACCAGAAACTCACAAGCCCGTTTCTTTTTTGGAATAAATTTATTTTTATACTTTAATGTTATCTCATCCCCCCCCCCCCAATGGGCCACCGGCCCACCAATTGACCAAGATGCCAATTTACGGCGGTATTATGTGAGGGAGAGGTACCTCCCCGGTCGTGCCGGCCCAATTCTTTTGCATAGGACGATGTAGTGTCATGGCACTACCTCCCCCTCATACATTTATAAGATTACGTAACGGGATCATCACTGTTGCTGCATTGTAACCGGCGTGAACTGGCAAGTGGCAACCTGCTATTAGCATGCCCTGCTATTAGCATGCCCTGCTAATAGCATGCCCTGCTAATAGCATGCCCTGCTATTAGCATGTTTGTTCCAGGGGAGTCAAACGTGACCTTGAGGGCGACAGTGGAAGGGCTGGTGAAGCACACCACTGACATATGTGTGGAGAAACTGTCCCAATCCGACAAGACCTTGCTTTGCGTACAGGTACACAGATTTATATAGTATAAAGGGGTATTATGGAATCGGAGCCCTTTTTTTTACTATTTGATGACTATCAACACTACTAAACATCTTCATTATTGTTCTGCCCACATCTGCATGAACAATTATCCCTTCTCCGTCCCTCCATATGGGATGTATATAAAAATCCGTTTTGTTTCTTTGTTATTAACTGACGTGAAGACGTGTTGTTCTCTATTTGTAGTATTGGTAAAGACAGCAGTATCAGCTCAGGACAGTGTCGTTGGCCGTCTCGTTGTCTGTTGATAATATGGTGATTGGCAATAATTTCATTTCATCCCTCTTTAACCGAATCACTCTCACAAAAAATAGTCAGCAACAACAACATATCTTCACGCCAGCTCCCTAATGGAGTAGGCAGAAGGAATGGCGCGCCACGTATCAATAAAACTAAATATTTCCAGGAAAGCATGAGGTCAACCAACGCCAGCCTGACCCTGGCTCGGGCGAGGCTGAAGCAGCTGCACGGGGAGCTGGAGAAGGCCAACTGCGCCACCGCCTTCCCTTCCGTTAGAATCAAGTAACTGCTTCAGTGTACCGGACCGAGCAGAAGTAATACAACATGGACCTGTGTCCTGTTATTACCTTCTCTCAGTGGTGGTGTTTGGGCTTGATTTAGGGGGGGAGAGGGTGACAGGCGTTCTTAATAGTTTTGCGCAGGTATTTAGAATTGTTTGGTTTAAAAAAGGAGATTCATGATTTAGGAGTTGTGTTTGGGAGGGTTGAGACACCTAGCCCACCCCCTTGGATACGCCGTCTGCCGTAGACTCCAGCGTTGGTAGCATTATAATGTACACGACGATTGAGAGGAACCGTTGTAGTTCGCCTCCGCGTTACAGGTTACGTTAAAGGAAGAACAGGGCAATGTACGAAATTGTTTCTGCTCAACGACGGGACTTTAGACGTCCAGCCAAGAAAAAGGACTTAAGCGCCCAAGGCTCAACCCCAATCTCCGCAAACTATTGTATCACTTCCCCGAAACGTCAAGCTCCTCTCCAAATCGATATTATAAATCCACCACTGACCCGCTTTCAGCAAATGTAAATAATTGTTTATAAATATTTTTATTTCACTGTTATATATATAGATATACCTATGTAGATTTTATAAAATGTTTACTATTTATAAAAGTATTTAAATATTTACCATTATTAATTTCATTAACGCAAGTTTATTTTAATCTGTTTATTTTCTGCTAATAAAAAAGTCTATCTCTAGTTGAGACATGGAAAGAGAGACCGTGTAAGGTCCTACACAGTCCTTACAAGGTCTTACGTAAAGCTGCGCCTGCGCAGAAGATAGAAGAAGCATTAGGAGCTACTAGCGGGCGTCGTCCATAAACTTCCAACAGTGACTGCAATGCAATTACAAAATGTAACAGATATTGCCTTATGAATGTGCTAAAAATTTAAATAAAAGACATATTATTATTATAATATTATTATTATCAATTGGCTAAGCCCCATGAGCCCATCACTTCCTTGGCCCAGTCCACAAACTTTGCGACTCGCACATACACGGCGGGGACGTTGTCCTCCCCGCAGCTGATGCCCCACGCCACCAGTCCCGACAGCTTGTAGCGGCCGTCCGCGCCGGGGCAGGCCAGGGGGCCACCTCCGTCTCCCTGGGGAGAATGGCTACGTGAATCTTTTTTATACCTTACCATTGGCCTCGATTATGAATGTCCAAAATTATCCGCATAGACGTTATTCAGACAGTTGCCCTTCCCCCCATCATTTCCAATGGGAAATGTTTGGCATTCGTCGGAAACGAAGGGGGGCGGGGTACCGTCGTTCTATTAGCATAGGCCTGCTACATTCCAGTCTCTGGTGCACCACTCACAGACTCACAGCAGGCCACTCCTGTTGAGAGATGGGCTTTCCAAGCCTCATCGTTATCGAGAATTCCTTACTGAGAATAATAATGGCTCGTACTAACAATAGTACAAGCCATTATATGCTCAGGTCGAAAAAAGAAAAAAATGAAGAGCCATCAACTTCGACAGTTCCTTAACTTTTGGAGTCGAGTTTCTGAGGTAGTGCCATTGCCGCATTACTGTCATTGAGCCGACCTGATTGAGAAGGTCCTCTTGATCACACCTTACTACTCTAAATTGTCAGCTGACGCGTTTTGAGAGGTTTGTGAGTGACCAATTCGGGGATGGGCTTGAGGGCAACGCTACTACGTAACAGTGCGGATGTTAATGAGTGTCGCTAGTCAGCAAATATCTCCGATTGCTGATGCTTACCCAATGCTATAAAAACTCTGATTAGATCAACATTTTACCTGACACGTATCCCTCCCCTTCTCACCCCCCGCGCAGACAAGGCTCTCGTGCAGCTTGAACCTGGCCCCTAGCCGAGTGCCCCTCAGCAGCTCGTTGCACTGGCTGAACGGCACCATATCCAGCTCCACCTTCTTAAGAATTGTGGCGTACCTGCCCTTCTCTCCTGCAAATATTGTAACAAACTATGTATGTTGCTAAATATATGTAGAGAGTGTGGCAAACTTATACTAAATATCAGTTAAGTGTAACAGACTAGTGCTAAATATATGTAGAGAGTGTACCACACTAATGCTAAATATAATTTGAGTGTAACAGACTTGTGCTAAATATATGTAGAGTGTAACACACTGATGCTAAACATCAGTTGAGTTGTATAACAAACTGCTTATATAAACTAATGTTAGCAGGTATATTGGTGCAGTTGGCAGATATGTTAATGCAGTTAGCAGGTAAATTGACTTACCAAATTTGTTTTTTCCCCAACCATTTGCATAACACCCTTTATGTGAATCAAAATATTCGTTCTGCTCCGGCAGACACAATATATTGATATGCGGAGCAATGTCGAATGGCGTCTTCAAGTACAGTAGCGCTATGTCGTTAGATAACCTTTTGGGATGAAAATCTGAAAAATATGAATATTGTAACATTCAACGGCCATAGTAAAAGATCTGACATTTTTAGGATACTGTTGATAAATCCTATGTAACAAATAAAACGAAAATATTGCTTATGTACATAAAGTAATTGCACCGATTTTAGTGTCATTACTTTCAGAAAATATGCGAACCGCATGTTACCGATGGAAACTCGGAACGGCGAAAGGTCAAAAAACCTGGGCGCTACAAATGCACGGGCGAGTAGCGGCCGCCCAGTCTATGTTACTGTATAGTAAGAATTTTCAAGACAGTTATATTTAGTTACACATTTGTGATCAGAATCGAGTACTGAACACGCTCTGTGATTTTCCACAGTGTCTTACAAAACACATATCAATGACAATTGGCTCCGATGGTAACGTGGTGGGTATGATGTGCGTGTTACGCTAACAATTACGAGTTTATCGAGATCGCGGACATCTATATAAAGTGTATTTCAGTTTTCTGTAATAAAAATATTAAATATATTTCAGTTGTCAGATGTAAGGCGCTAGCAATACAAGACCTCACGCTAGTTACCTAATAGCACAGGCCAGGCGAACGTGGTGTGATAAGTCCACAGATTATTATAAAATTAGATTTAAATGTGTGCTGGGACACATGAAATTGTAACTTCAGGGGACAAGTGAATCACATTATAAACGACATTCAACGCCCCCCCTCCACGTGGCTGTAACTTTTTTTCGTGTCAGAAAAAAGTTCACAACTATATAAAGAAGTTTCACTTCAGAAAGCATTAGACTGTACTTACCCTGATGCAAGATGACGTTATCTACAGGCCTCTCCTGCGACTTCAAGCGTTCATTGGTGGTTTGTGTGTCCCACTCGCCGGCGCGTACGTATATTTTCTCGAATCTTGAAAAATGGACATTAAAGCACAGTCCCTAGCTGCTTGCATGCATGAATTATTACAGAGATTTTTTTGAAGAAATTATCTTAATAGGTAAACTGTAACGGACCAACTATTATTTACAACGGCGGTTCTCAATATTCTATGTATCGATGGATGTGGTTACTGGACACAGAGTTCAGATCTTCACATATTATGGAACTTATATCAAAATTCAATCTCGCGTAGCAAAATCTATGGATTGATAGAATATTGAAAACGGACGTAAGTGCCTTAAGTTCAGTGTGCGCGACTTCGTGATGATGATATGTAATCACCTCAATACGGTAAATATGTTATGTGGTAATCAAAGATTTCTAACACGAAGTCGCACCGCAGTACTTTCACAGATAAAAGAAAATTGATATCTACGGATATATCTTGTCACATATTTTCTAGGGACGCCGTTTTAAGGTTAGGTACAAAATTTACGAAATATAAAGAATATTAACAGACTTCTAAGACGTATCCACTATTAACTAGTGATTGCGAAATAATTCATTAATAATTATTAATTCTGTGAAATCATTACAAGTCCATATCATAAAAATTGCTAAATCGATTTTGATGAAAACTTCCCAGATCCCCAAGTCAGAATAAATGTAAGTAAAAAGGTAAGCCCTGATAATTGGTCACTTTATTGAGGCAAGCATGATAATTGTTATTCAAACGCATTGTTCTCCTTCCATTCCCTCCAATGGGCCACGGGAAACAGTACGAAACGCAACAGAATATGCATGCTGTGTACAGGACATACGCCCGGTCCTGCCCCCTTTTTCGATTAATTCGACTGCAATTCGTTACTACGAATGATACGATGGTACCACTATCTCACATGACTCCCATCTACGCTGGACACTTACTTGGAAGCGATATGGGCAGCGGTCACGACGACTTGTGAATGTATCAATCCACCAGCCCCGCCGTACTCGCCAGATCTCTGGTTCAGGATCGCCACTACCCATGGGAATTCGCCAAATTCAGCGTCATTACCCTGCCGAATGATTTGAAGTTGTTAGCTATATGTATACGATTTTCATCGCATTCGCCATTTTTTGTATAAACACCATGAAATTCTCATTAAAAGGACCATACGTGTAGACATTCAAGCTATCTAATGGTTCAAATCTGCACTTTTAGGGTATTTTTTTTTATAGTATAGGGGGGGCAAACGACAAATCGGAGCTTTTTTTTACAACTACCCGCATATTTACCGTGCCAATGCGTTGCCCTCCGTTCTCATTCCCCCAGTGGGACATAATATTAAATATATAATATCAACTAGGCAACACGTAAATATCTGTCATTACTTTTAATTTTAACCAGTCTAATGTCTAAATTGGACGGAACAAAGTTACCAGCATCGTATACAACGACCGAGGCTGGTACCTCTTTAACTCTCACACAATACCACCGAAACACAGTTTCACTTCACTCACTCGCAATTTCACTCACAACCCGCCTCTCGTGCGGGCTGTGATTTTCCGGTGGGGTCGCACACAAAATGGCTGTGACAGCTCGTCACTCCCCTTTGACTATAAAATAAAATATATATGAGTACCTATCATTTGTTATGTGTGGCCACCCTGCCAGAATGGATAACTTTACTCGCTTAGTCTCTGGTCAGACTCTACTGACCAGGGCGGGCGATTGACACTGTGTCAATCGCTCGAGTGCTGCCCGCGTTATGTTTCGTACACGGTCCATATAGGAGTTTATGTGCCTAAGATCGGTCCTAATGTGTACTTATTTGTTTCGTCTCCGGGTAAAGAGAGTCTATCCCCTTATTGTCTCCTCAAACAAGAAGTCAACTAAGTCTTCGCTTGTCAGGTGAACTGTTTTGGGAGTAGCAACACTGTCGGTATTATGTCAGAAATAAAAAGACAATTTATTTATCGTGAAAGTGTAGCTGTATCTGTACAGGCGGTATAGGGTCGGCGCATGTTGTCTGTACGAAGAAACGCGGTTTCACTGTTACCTTGACATTCTCCGGGACTTATACAATATACAAAGCGACCCTTGGTGTTCCATTCAATACGCGGTTTCACTGTTACCTTGACATTCTCCGGGACTTATACAATATACAAAGTGACCCTTGGTGTTCCATTCAATCCTGAGTTTCACTTACATTCCCTCTGAAATGAGGGTCAACACCCCCGGGGTTCCTGTACCCGCAGCCCCCGGGAGCTCGCGACGTCAGGGCTGGCACCTCATCCACTGGTGTCACTTGCTGGCAGCACACTTCCACGCTCTCCTGACACCCGCTGTGTATGGGGCTGTGAAGATATAAGTTTATAGTAAGGCGGAAAACGAGTAGTCCGAGCATTTCAATAATGGTCACTAGCAACTGCCTGCGGTTTTACCCGCGTATCTCCGGTCCTGTTAGTCGTAGCTTTATGGTGTATAGTCTATACCCTCCCTCGATTTCAACACAAAATATTTTTTCGATTCGTTTCAGCAAATTGTGTGATTAGCGCGTTCAAATAAACCAACTCTTCAGCTTTATGTTATTAATTGGACTGCTGCTGCTAGACAACACCCGGAGTCCGGTCCGGTCACACAAAAAAAGAATTGTTCAATTTCTAATTGCAGTTTCAAGTCGAATGAGTTAAACTTTGAAGTAAGTAAGTCGATTCAGCGCCAGATTTTTATAGAGATAATATAGATAAACCACTCTAAAACGCGGCCGTCTAAGTCGAAAGAGACAGCAAATGTAGTACAATCTCGGTCTGTCTTTTCCCATTCATTTCTATTTGCGCTATGTGCATGCGAGGTTAGATACACAAAGATACATAGCGTAACGCCCTCTCATCTTCCATCTCTGTTCACCAAAACGGCCAATCGCTGTCACATAACTGCCTATGGCATCACTTTTCCATCTATATTATCTCAAGGTGATTTCTTTCATAGTATCAAATGCCGTACCATTGGAATAGGGGAATAATAAAATAGAGATTACACTTGTGTCTGTGCACATACTTTAATATATCCTGCGCATTTGGCTAGTCTGTTTAGGCGGCTGTCGTTTTGAATTCGGCTAAGAGAACACTATTTGGCACATTAAAAGAAATGATCATATAACGATACCTACCGCGTATTCTGCTCTTCCTCAGCCTTGGTCGTCCAGTTGACGACGTGCACATGGTTATTGAACCCCCCGCACATGTAGTATGGCACACATTGGCACGGGGGCCGCCGGGTCAATGTGCGTGTGGGAGCTTTGTCAAATGTAGTAGTCGACGACACCGGTGTCTAAAAGAATGGGAAGGAATAAGTTACGTAAGTTACTACTGAACCGAGAAGGGTATTTTATATCCTAAGAAGGCAAATTAGCTGTAGGAGCCATCCACGCAGATATGTAAATCTATGTTCTCCTTCACACCATAGGAGCGTAATGAGCCACCAAGCTCCACAAGCCGCAGGAAACGCGTCAGTATTATGTGAGCGAGGTGTACCTTGTCAGTCATGCCCCGATTCGGCTGCAATGCAGCAATGAAATAGGCTGTAAAAATCACAATGGGGGTATGGTACAGGTCTCGGCATATAACAGTGTAGTACTGGAGAATCAGTTACAACCGCCGCCGGAAACGTGAGACCCTCCCGCGTCCCGCCTCGCCCTTCCGATACCATATTTTATACTCCTGTGCAATAACGGTCAGCGCTATACATTCCCGTCTGGATCCATATGTTTACTTATAAAAATAATTTTCTGCTTATGATTTCAAATGGAAACTGGGTTTTTCAATAGTAGCATATTATTTTTACAACGCTAAGGCTGGGCTCTTAGCTAACCGGGATCCCGTTTTTTTTTCGGATCTAAAATTATGCTGTGGAAGCGAAGAGAGGCCCAATCCAGCTTCATCGGATTGCTGTGAGTACTCGTCGGGCGACGAGACTGGAAAAGGTTGGGCTCTCGGCGCTGACATACATAAATAGTGCACGGAGATGATCTTAACTTGGGAACCCGTGTACGTGTTCGGATAACGAGGTTTCGGGACGGTGACACATGTGAGGTGCTAGAATATCGTACTGCACTGCAACGCACTGCTGCACAACAAACGCCAAAGGTCCGTACGCCATCCATGTGCGTTCGACCCATACGGGCCTCCCCGCTACAGCTATAGAAACAGCCTAATACCTAAAAAATATCTGCACAGATTTTGATGGATTTCACTGAACGTAGGACATTCCATAGTACCGCGCAGCCACGCCGTCAAACGAAATCATACGTCATTTTAGACATTCACATCAAAAATGATTCTATTCCTTTTTTTAATTAGAGAGGCTAACGCGCAATGAAACCTTTTTATGAGTATCGTCGCCCAGGTACATCCGCACATTCGTTCCTCCTCTTTTTTATCCTCCTCTCCAATGAGCCATCGACTACAAACAAGCCGCACTTTTGGTTGGTGACCTACATCTGTGAGCGTAGTGGTAGTCTGCTTCGTCAGCATCAGGTCGAGCTCGTTAACAAACACATCCCGAGTACAGGAGACATGGTCAGGGACCAGCAGCGCCGCTAGGGCTGACAACAATGTTGTCAGGATCATCTGCAAAGTATACTGAAGGTTGGCTGTGCGTTAAGATACTTGGCGGCCGCGCTCTCGCAAGTGCCTATTCCCATAAACATCTGAATAGTTTTTAGACGTCTCCGTCCTCCAATGGGCCATCTATCGCACGAAACGCGATAGAAGAGCGTGATGCCTTATTTTGACGTGATCTTAGAAAGATTTTCACAATCTTCAAGCTTCAACACCATCAGCTGGAAGACGTCCACTGCCGGACATATCCGGAGGCCTTGGAGAAGCCCAAAGAGCTCTCTAGCTCCTGTTTTTGAATGCTATAGGGGGACAAATTGCCGACGCCCATAAACTTGTGCATGATTACTATATGGATACATCCTTTCCTCCTGCCTTACTCGCAAACGACGCGTAAGTTGTCACTTCACTCCAGTAATATGGGAGCTGAAGCTACTTCATCGCGTTGCCCAGAATCGGTTGCAAAGCCAAGCCTCTATATCCGATGGCCCTCACGCTCTGCCGATACTGTCTATAATGTTCTATGCTACGTTTTTGACCCCAAGATATAGCTGATGCATTACCTATGAACGAAGTGCATCAACCACTTTTTGGGTTGCAGAATCTCGATGTGGCCTGGCCTCTTGTTTGCGGTCGAGAATCCGCTGAACGCAGTAGTAAGAGTGCCATGATGCAATGCAGCCGAATTTGGGCGAATTACTATAAAAATAACTGGGGTAACACTGTATCATATGAGTGATATCAATTTGCTGTCGCTTTTCGTGTGGTTCATTCATCCCCCTATAGTACAGAAAAGAACCTGAGTGATTCATAAGTATGTCATAGGGCATAGGTTCCATCGAGGCCTTCGTCTATGTCCAGCCGTGGACGTCCTTCGGCTAACGATGTTGAAGTTTGAAGATGGCGAAAGTCTTCCCAAGATTAGAGAACTGATGATGCAAAGATCCAAGGGGAGGCCATAATATTAATCAATATTTTCCTTATAAATATAAAGTTCAGAAAATACCGTCTGAAGGTCAGCACGCTGCAGACATTTGACATTTATCAGATAAAAGAGAATAAACATGACCTGACAACCAACTAGTAAAACAATATTCTCTACAACACAGCATTATTATAATAAAATAATTGTTACTATTAAACTATTATTATGAAATTTGATGAATGTGTAAGATGAATTTTAAAAAAACCAATATTAAAATACACCTGTCATCTCATAATACGTTATTATTGGAAAGCAAATTTAAACTTAGTAATGTAAAAACCAACTTTTATTATAATGTAAACATTAGATACCTAAATGTAGTTTTAGCTTTTAATAAGAGGCATTGTAGTAAAAAAAACCCGGTTCATTAAGACAGTTAATTAATTCTTTTGGAAATATCCATTAGTGAAATAATATAATAATAATAATTAGATAATATGGTCATTACAATGTTTCCTTTCCAATCGTCAATCATAAATTAAATAATATAGAAATTACTCACAATGTTCTCTTTCCAATGATTTCCAATCTTATGTGTGGTTACAGGTTTAGCCGTGACAATGTTCACAACACAAGATGCGTCACAGAATATTTTTTTACTCGTGTTTCCCTATTAGTAACTGCTCTGAGAAGTGTTTACTCACTTTTCCTCATGTTTATATTCAGTAAAACAATTTTATAAAACAATTTTAATATTTTATTCTTAATGTCGCTAAAGAATGCAAAACGAATTAGTTTTTCTGCATTACCTTGATTTTTTTTCTATTAAAGTGGTTTATCCGGATTGTAGGTTCTTAGAAGGTGAACAGGGTTACGATGTTAGGTTTTGTAAAGCGTACCGTCTTCATGTTACCTCTGTTGTCTATGATTCACTAAAACCAAGGTCCAGGGTTAAAAGGTATGTTTAATTTTTTTAGTTCATGTTTACTTGTTTCCATATATGGCCTTGATTATTATCAAGGTTACAATATATAAACAGGTACCGTAAACTAGTGGGTACGACTAGCATCTCAGCGCACCTCGTCGGTGCTGCGCCTGATTAATCTCCGGTCCTGTTGGATTGTAACTCCAACAGAATGGAATAGAAACGTCTAGCATAGAATAGTGCACTATTTTAATACATGCTGAGGGCTGATTTACCCCCTCCCCCAATTAGGAATCTAATGGGATGTGATGGAGATTTCCTAAAAAACTGAATTCTGTGATGTATCTTCTGCCTCTGATATATAAAACAAAGTCCTCAAAAGGTGCACGAGCAGACGGAGCCGTTGGATCACTATCGACGCCCACAGATATGCACATATTTTATATGACGTCTTCGGTGTTGCGTTTCGTGATGTTTGTGAGTAGCCGGTGGCCGATTGTGTGGGGGAGGAGGAAAGGAGGTCAACGCATCTACGTAGTAGTTATACCGATGTTCATGGGCGTCGGTAGCCGTAAAAAGGCTCCGATCTCTTGTGTACCCACTTAAACTATAAAAAATGTGTCAAGAAATTAATGTTTATATAAAACGTTCGACGGACGGAGTCATATAAAATAAAAGTATATTAATGTAATAAAGAAATCTCAGCTAGACTTGGCTAAGCTTTGCTAGTTTTTCACAGGACGTTTTTGGTAGGACATTATTGATATGAAACTTCAGGCCCTTGTTGTTAAAATTTGCGAATGTCTTATTTAAACTATCCCAGTTTGGAGTTTGAGGTTGAAACTTAAAAGTCCCAAGATTTTGGATTTTTTCCATTTTTAGCGTTCCGTAGCCAAATGGCAAAAAAATGGAACAGCCTCCTCTAACTTTTGAACTGCTAAGGAGAAAATAAAAAATAAATGATATTACATAATTCAACAAAAACTGAAACTGTCAATTAAGGATAAATAATAGTTTATTCATGAACGAATAAGCCAATACACATTAGGATTGTAGAAGTATATAAAGACGCCCTAGGCGCCGTAGCCGGTCAGGGATGGATGCGAGAAGTACGAGATCGGTCGTCTTGGCGTTCATTGAAAGATGCCTAAGTCCAGCAGTGTACCGATAGGAACTGATGATGAAATAAAACTTGTGCCAGGAACTTCCGTTTCTCCATAGCAAACCAATTGTTTTTTGCTCAATTGTAACTACTAGGTAAGCATACAAACATAAAATTTAATGAGTAACAATCACAATATAATTAAAATTAATAAAAGTCGGTGTATTTGTTTGTGAGTATGTGCGTGTGTGTGTGTGTGTGTGTGTGTGTGTGTGTGTATTTAGTGTGTATGTGTATATGTGAATCTGTGCTTGTGTTTATATTTGTATATGTGTGCGTTTGTGCCTGATACACACATGTTTACATACCCCATCCGAATACCCCAACAAGTAACAATTAACTATATTTAGTAGCACAGTTGTAGCGCCTTGTTGCTGCTACGAGTTGGCATACGCCACGTGGGACAGGAAAGTTAAGCAACGTAGCACGTTGCTGACGCGAAGTCGTAACATATTTCTCTCTCCCTTTTTGCTCTCTTATAATTTTGCTAAAGAAGATTTTACTTCAAAAATGGAGGTGATGCAAAGCACACATAGAGTGTTATAATAAATAAGTAGCAGAACACGTAATATTCGGAACCGCAGTAAATTTACGCAGCCAAGTATAGTGAGCGACTACGTAATGTACTACACTGGAACCAACTATGATTTGGTTATTTTATAAAAATGATAAAAAATTGCAAATTAATATTGTGTTATTGTTTACTGGACGTTGAAAAATATTATTGATCAGGCGGAATATACGTGGTATATCCAATTGAAGAGAACGACTTGCCAAAAGTGGGGTGGGACAATGTGTCATGGTGGCGACATGGTGAGTCTACAGATTGTGTAATTTTTGTAATTTTTTTCATGTAATTGTAATTGCCGCCCTCGGTGTTCCCAAACCCGTACGGCTTAAAAAATATGTACGTCATGTCGCCTGCAAAACCTCGGGTGTTACGGATGTCTATGGCCGGCGTTACTCACCTGCGTCCTGCATGTTTGCGTCTCATCCTATAAAACTTGTCAGACTTGGTACAAGAAAACAGATCTTTATTGAACTGAGTATTATAATTAAAACACAATGTAAAAAAATATAAAATTATATTTAAATCCTATATCCGTCAGTTGGCAGACCCCATGACCTCATGGTGCCGTCCACCCAGTCAATGAATTTTGAGACCCTCACGTAGACCCCGGGAATACCCTTCTGTCCGCAGTCGATGCCCCAGGCGACCAGGCCCGACAGCTTGTAGCGGTCGTCGCCGATGGGGCAGACCAATGGTGCACCACCGTCGCCCTGGAAATTCAAAAAATATTTAATGGGGTGATAGACAAAATACTACTGAAATAACTAAGCCGCGCACCGTTTAGTCAAATTTGAAAAATATCATGATAAAAGAACAGACTTCGATCGAAGGTAATATCTATCCCAAAAGAATTCTTTCCAGAACAAAAAAGAGCCTAACGCTTTTCCACATTCACACGCACAAAATGGAAACACAAAATTTTCACACAAGGGCTCCAACCTTCTTGGAATAGCACATAATACACTTATAACCCTGCCAAAAACTTTATATCTAGATAAAATAAATCAACCTCGATCGACTGGGTGTGATGACCATCTCCAGTGTTAGATTTACGTAGCAGAGGTAAGTCTAATTTTACTAGTAGATTTAAGTAGTGGTTAAGTAGTCGCCTCTGTGGTGTAACGGTGCGGGTGTCGCCCGTTAAGACCGTTAGCCGCGTGGGGTCCTGGCTTTCGATCCCCAGGTCGGGCTACTGTTATTAAATGTTTCTCAGATTAATCAAAGTAATTCTGAGCATGCATTCCATTGTCCGGGATTGAAATGTGCCTGAAGTGGCAATAGGAATAGGCTTGCCACGTATGACATCATGGGCCTCAGTACCTTGGCTAATCGTGGGTGTTCTAGTGTAGCTAATGGACTTACGAGTTGCGGATGTACTAGCACACCTCTGCCTATCTCTTCGGGGATAACAAGCGTGAAGGTAGTTTTTATTTAAGTCGTAATACCTCGCAGGTGTCCTTCCCCTGCTCCCCTCCAGCGCAGACGAAGCTCTGGTGTAGCTTGAAGTTCTGACCCAGGCGAGTGGTCTTCATCGCGAGCTCACACGAGTTGAAAGGGAACATGTTGACCTCCACTTTCTTGAGGATCACAGCATATCTGCCCCTTTGGCCTGGTCGGAATGAATTAATTTACTTATCATGAGCGTGAACAGATTTGCTACATTGGATTATCAGAACATGCATATGCTAAACATCCATAGATATCTACAGAGCTTAGAGACATACTGACACTGCGTCTTTGTACCTTCCGTTAGCTGGACCTGACTCCGGACTCTCGCCGGATTCACGACTTGTCACCATTTTTCAATACAGTTTTGCTACAATGGAACTAGCTCTTAACAAGGTTCAATTGCTTCCCTTATCATTTCCCAGTTGGTCTCACAAATAGAAACCTTTTTGCGCCTTCACCGGCCCTGGGTGTGCGCAAAAGCGCCACCTCCTCTTGCTCTTAAGTCCCCTCTTCTTATAAGAGGGCTACCGAGAGCGATTCCTCCTTCTGATCTTTAAGTCCCCTCTTCTTATAAGAGGGGTGCAACGATCCCCCTCGGTTCAATTGGCTTCACCTGGGTTCATCCCAGGCTTCCAGGTGAGCCCCACCACCACGACAAGGTTTGAACCATGGTAGGGTCACAAATAGCAACCTAAACGAATCGACCTGACAGCATAAATAACCCACCGTAACATTTAAATGAGTTATCAGATCTTTCCTTGTTTTATTAGTAGCGCCCCGCCCACGTGCACCACTTGTACTGATCGTAGAGCAATGATATTCCTCGATCAATGGGATATCTAAAGCTGATTTTTGTATGATCGAATGGGATTCACGTTAACGAGTACAAACAAACGTAGTCTTCAGCTTTTGAATATTAAAATAAATATTTCACTGACCGAAGACAGATTTGCCCCATCCGTTGGCGATGCAGCTCTTGGCGGAGTCGAAGTCTTCGTCCTGGTCGGGGAGGCAGGCGACGTTGATGTGCCGGTCCAGTATCACAGGAGTCTGAAGGTGGAGGAGTGCCATATCGTTGCGTAGACTCTTTGGGCTGAAATCTGAAATTGACAGATAGGATATAGACTTAAACGCGTTAAAGCTAAGGTAAATTGCGGAACCAGAGGTAGTGGGAGGAAGGTCGCAAAAAATGGAGTTTCTTTTCAGCTATTTCATTATCGTAATCATTAATCGTACGAAAGTGTCAGAGGGTGTAAACTAAAAAAGTAACATGAGTTCGATAAAGTTGGAGTCAGTTCACGGGGGACTCGATGAAGTCTCCACCATGGTTCAAGCCTTGTCGTGGCGGTGGTGCTCAGTAGCCATGGTACATCTAAGGCGAATCGAATTGAACCGAGGGCTACGCATATCGTACCCCTCTTATAAGAAGAGGGGACAACAGAGCAAAACGATATGGCGCTTGCGCACACGGAGCAAGGGGCGAGGATGGGAACCTCACCCTTTGCACTGTCCCAAAGTTGGTGGGGTTGTCCTGTGGTGCGGGACAACCCCATCTGTAGAAGTGGCGTCGGTTCCTTAGGGGGTTGACTAGCCGTGGAGGTGCCCTGATGTTTTGTAGTTCCGGAGCACCTCACCAACTGGCACTAGGTAATTTTTGTGGGTATTCAGCATAATAATGTGCCGTGAGCCCCACACACCTTTGGACCACGCGTCAATCAAAAAAGGGGACTTGTTGAAGTAATAGCACGCCAGTTGCAAACTCACAAAACTGGTTAAAGTTTAACGTCCAGGAACATCCACAGATCTGTTATACACATATGTCGCCCTCCCATTTCTCACCAATAGGCCACTACCTTCTCACAAAACGCACGTAATACCACAGCATCATCATCATTATCAGCCCTTATCGGTCCACTGCTGGACATAGCTCTCTCTTAATGAACGCCGAGACGACGGATCTCCTGCTAGTCGCATCCATCCATATACAGCATAGCTACGAGATGATAGGTGGATCATTCTGGTAAGAGCCAAGATTAACTATTAGGGAGGATAAAAGTTTTATTGTTTTTTATTTAAATATCAGATAAATTATGTCACTTTGTGTGTGTGTTTGTGTGTGCGTGTGCGTGTGCGTGTGCGTGTGTCTGTGTGTGTGTGTAAGGATGTCGGAAATCAATTATCAGCCATACCCACGTCCAGACGGTATCTATGACATGTGTGTCTCCTACCTTCAGTCACGGCCACTTTGTCGACGAGCACCTCTTGTGACTTCAGTCGTTCTTTCGTCGTCTGCGTGTCCCACTCGCCGGCTCGGATCAAAACTCTTTTGAACCTGTAATAAAATATAATCGTTCTTTCTTTTCCAACTCAGCGACTAAACAATCACAACTAGCAAGGTGACTTAAGGTTAAAAAATCTGTGACCAATGTTGTCTCTTCAGACTTTCTCAGAAACGAAAAATCGGGAAGATTTCGATTACTAGCCGCATTTCGGATAAATATTTAACACTCCATTTACCTAGTCAAAACATTATTACAATCCTTACTTGTAAGCTATGTGTGCCCCAGTCATCACCACCTGTGGGTGTATCAGCACGCCAACACCACCGTACTCGTTGTTGTCAGCGTTCAGTAGCGCCACCACCCACGGGAACTCACCGAATTGGGCCTCGTTGCCCTGTAAGGAAAATATTTTATAAGTTTATGAAACTATAATCATAATACATACAATTTATAAGAGGGTCACAAATAGCATTATTGTCGAGTGTCACGAACGATGCCGCCACGTGTGTGTCCGATGGCCCACAGGAGGAATATCGTGTAGGACGGCAACACATACGAATGATTTCCGTCAGTGGTCACCAAACTCGTTTGCTCTCTTCTGAAGATTAAAAAGGTTTGAGGAACTCACGTTTCCACCGATGACGCTCACATCCACCCCCAGGGGCTGCCTGTACCCGCATCCTCGGTTCACAAAAGGCGGCAGGGTGGGTATCTGCTCCTCCAGGATCACATCCTTGCAACATTTTTCTACGCTCTCTAGACATTCGTCAGTTCCGAATCTAGAAAATGCATTAAACTATAGTAATAATATAAAGCTGAATAGTATTTTTCTACGAACGATGTAGAAACATTATGTTTGTGTGGAATAGTCCAGCTATTGATGAAAGCTCTAGGCTATATACCATTACGCTACGACTAACAGAACCTGAGATACGCGAGTGAAACCGCTGAGCGATGCTAATCATTTATACTATAACCTTTTATTTATAAAATGCATGAAATAAAGTGTACACTCTATGTGATTTAACATCAAAAAAGTCAAAAAAATATCAAATTAAACATACGACGGACATTTACGAGTACACATATCTGTACTCGTAAATGTCCGTCGTATGTATTGCAGCATTTCAAATATTAAAATTTTACAAAAACGCGTTTGGTTATAACTCATAATATAGCTATGTTCTGAAGTGTGCGTTGATTTTAAAAGTGTCACGTGACATTGAAAGAAAAACGAATGCACTTTAGGCAGGTTGCACAGCCGGGAGACCCGTAGGGGCGTCCGTACACCAGTGACAAATATGAAAAACATAATTGGCGGCGTACAAAACGTTGTCTCACCTCACGTACACGATATCTGAAGGATAAAGGATATAAATCCGTGCAGCGTACGGGAAAAGGTAAAAAAACATACAGCTAACATACACAGAGAAGGGATACCGCCTGGCGAGTCTGAGAGAACAGAAAATAAAGATGCGTCAGCTGTATCTTTGTGTCTCTCATGTGCAATGCGTAGAGAGAAAAGAATGAAAAAGAGAGACATAGAGTGTACTACATGTGCTGTCTTTTCGACTTAGACTCACGCACTTTAGGCTGGATTCCCTTCTCTAGCTATGTCATCTCTGTGAGAAAAAAGCTTAAATACCGTATATCCAGCTCCCCCCAGCCGGTGACGCTGGAGTTTTTCACATGCACAGCATATTCTGCCGCATCACACAGGTAATATGGTACACATTTACACGTGTTGCCGTTCTGATCCTTGTATGGGGTGGACACTGTGGTAGGGGATACTATTATCTGGAAGAGAGAAAAAGATTACATGATTGACCTGAAAGCATGAAGAGTTACGCCCAGAGTGGAGAACAACCGCGCGGAGTCTAGCGTCGGTACGTACCCAAGGCAATGGCGATGCGGCAGAACGTAAGCGGCCGCGTCGCACCTCATGCCGTACGTACCTCAAGTGAGACCCGCGAATGTGTATTACGCAAAGTGATATTTCAACGTAAATGCTCGATTCGTGCCTAACTGGCTGCTAACCTAAACTGTGATATTCCCCCTTTTCATCAGCAGACGCCAAAGAGAGCAGTCCAGTGGAACGCTGTCCAACACTGTGCCTTCCTATGCACCGCACGCTTTCGCGTCTGTCAATATATACGTAAACGTGTGACGTATAAAATAGTGAAACAGAATCAACAGATAAAGGACAGTTACATCTTCCAGTTTACCGGAGCCGTCGGGGCTCTTCGTGGTGGGCGTGCCGAATATGTCTTGCAGCAGCATCGGGTCCAGTGTGCTGTACTGGGGGTGGCCCAGCGCAGCCGTCGCGAGCGCCAGGAGGAACAGCAGCATCTACAACACATACAAAAAATAGAAAGTGTATATTTAAAGTGACCATACGTCCCGTTTCGTACGGGACTGTCCCTTTATTCGATCATCTAGGAGGAGGTAGTGCCATGCATAGTGCATGCATGACACTATATCGTCCTATGCAATGGAATTTTGCCGGCGCGTACGGGGTGGTACCTCTCGCTCACATAATACCGCCGTAAAGTGATATTTTCAGCGTCGAGTTCCACGCGCTTTGTGAGTAGCTGGTGGCCCATTGGGGGGGCTAAGGAGGGCAACGCATCGGCATAGTAATTATGTGGATGTTCATGGGCGTCGGTAGTTGTAAAAAGGCTCCGACTGCTCGTTTGTCCGCTATTATATAAAGAGAAAACCATTCCCGTTGTACCCAATTTTTTTTTAAACCACGCGTACGAGCACAGAGATGTTTTGTAGACGGTCTGTCTTCACCCTCTACTACTACGGAAGTATAATTGTAAAAATAAAGTTCCTTTTTATATTGATATGATTCGAGTTGAAACATTAAATGAACTTTGCGTAGTAGGTGAAATGGAAGAGGAAAGAAGAGAGTAGAAAGAAGAGATTGCAATTTAATAATTATTACTTAATTACTGACACGGAAACGTTGCTTTATTAAACCTGTTGATTGCTATTTATTTTTCATAATTACTTATAATAACAACAGATCACCCAATGTGAACACAAAATAAAGAATTATTAAGTAGTTGTGATTATTTTCATAAAAAACAAATTCCCAAAGGGCTGTCTGATGTAATTTTGTTGCTCACGGGCGAAGTCGGGGCACACCGCTATTGGATTTAACATTAGTGTACGGTCTATACAAATAACGCATTCACGCCTCGTTTTACCTCCGGCCATGATAACAATAATTAAATTAGTTGTTACAAACGCTCTCATATCATATTGGAATGCATCTCTACCCTCTGCGACCCCAAACCTAGTCTCGTCACCAGACGAGCACTCCGATGGAATCCGATGAAGCCGTATCGGGCTTCTCTTCGCTGCCACAAGTTCAGGGCCAAGGTTAGGGACGAAAAAAAAAGATAATCGAAATAAAATATGTAACTATAGCTAATATATGGTCCCTACTCTGAGTGTTGGTAGTCGAACGTGTGTGCTGTTGTCTGACGTGACGTGTCTGCGTTGTGGTGTGTGTTTCTCAAACGTCCCCGGCGGCGTCTGCGTGTGCCTCCACCGGATGTGCGGTGTCGTGTCTGAGAGCGTGTTTGTGGTGACTTTTGACAGTTGTCGCGATGTGGTCGTATTCGTCCGACAGAACGTGTCGGGGACGACGACCCGTTACCGTCACGCCGTTTGGGTGACCAGTTCGATTATCAACAGCGATATTCTTATTACAGCAACCCGTGGTCAAGCCAGCTATTATAAACAAAATTAACAAGATATTTTATGTAAATAAATGTACAAAACGCTAAAAGTTATTTATAAAGTTAAAACAATGGGCGTGTGTCATTAGCCGTGGCAGAGCGGGTCTCAGGCCCATGGCGACCTTGTCGAAAGTTAACCTTGGGTCAGTTCTGCAGCTGGTTTATGTAACCTATCAATATATTCGAGTTTTGTTAACGATCATGTTTTTATACATTTGGCATAAAAATATCTTGTCATCAGGGGCCAGAGCTGATATGTCCGAATGTTTTTATAAATTTCTATATTAATGACGTTATGGTGGTCACCACGCACTACTCATCTGCGCAGAACCTTTTTTTATAGTATACGGGGGCAGCGACGACTACTCGGAGACTTTCTAATGACTACCGACGTCCCTCAACATCCACATAGTTACTATGCCAATTCCTTCCAATAAGGCACCGACTACTCAGAACCCACGCGGAACGCAACACTGAATATGGTACCTTCTCGGACGTGCCGTCCCAATTCCACTGCAATGCAGTGCGGTAATCATTCATACAAAAATGAGATAAAATTATAAAGGACAATATTATAGTGCACGAGAGCACTGTTTTTTTCTATATTCTCATATTGCGATGGAGCGGCAGTCGTCTGGAGAGAAATAAGACGCCGGACCGACATAACTTCCTACGGACTGTTTTTCCAAAAATCAATAACAATATTTAGTACACCTCAGGATTCAAACCTCACGTCTGTAAGTAAACGTGCAAAACACTAGAGACCATGAGACAGTTTAGTCACCTACAATATCTACTTAATCCGACCATAAATAATGTTACAATTTAAAATAAAACATATTACATTTGAATTTGGAATCTGTCATTTTACACGATTGTTCATTGTGTCCTCCTCATTTTGGCGCCAATACATATTAAAATGGAGTGGGGTCATGAAGAAAGAACAGAATCGTTATGATTGCATTACACAAGGAAGGCGTGGAGCCAAATGCATGCCATTGAGACTTCCTCTGTTTATTACAGAGAAACATCCGGCCGTTTTTCGTACGAACACTATGAGAGTGTTCGTACGAAAACGGGGTAGCGGACAACAATCGAAGAAATTATGTCCGAAAGCAAAAGATTTAGAACCTAGAACCATGTCGCGTATTTTAAGAGATGACTTGGGACTTTCTCAGACATCATCAGGGCTGAAGCCTGTTTAGTTCCGATCGTAATCCGCTGGATTATGATTTATTAACACTTTTTAGAGAGCACAGTTTGCTCTAGTCGCCACGACAATTTGGGGTCCCTAAAACAATCCATACGATTGGCAGTGAAGAATTTCCCCAAAAGAAGGAGTGCGTGCTTCTATTGATAATTGGCTTCAAAGTTTAAAGAACTGTATTGAAGCCAATGGAGACCACTTCGAAAAACTTTTTAGATCAGATGGCTACCGGCGTGTCTGTATGAGGACAGCAATGGATGTGCCCCCACATCACTTACTCTCCTCATACAAACACGCAGGCGGGTAAGACACCTATGTGAAGATCGTGAATAATATCATTCGGTATTCGATTCAATTTTTTAAAATCTTACTTTTACTCGTGCAGAACAATAGAATAGAAGCAGTAAACGACGGTACGTTTACTGCTTCTATCACAATCCTGTAGTGTAGTGGGACGTAGTACCACACTAAGTTCTGTTGGGCAGTCTTAGAGTTGAGGGTCCCCTATTCATTGATTTTTTTTTCTTTTTTGAGTGCAAATGGTGACCTGAAAACTAATAGCCACCTACCTACCTGATACTCTTTGTTAGTATAGAAGCCATTTACGAACCTCAAACACTGTTTGGTGTTGCAGCTCTTTGTGGCCGTCGGTAATCACTTACGCGTTCGCCTTTTATCTTATGTAAATAATTACACGTTACCGTGACAGGAAATTCTTATGACAGGACAACTTCTTTCGGTACAGCTACTTAGTATTCCCGACACCGAACTCCTGGTCCTGGATTCGAATTCCGGGTCGGACCATACAAAAAGTGCTATTACGATTTTTCAAATAGTAATATTTGTGCGGAGTTAGGAAATGCCGACCCATCGGAATAGGAGAACGTACACTATAATATGTCCCGCGCAGATGGTTCTTAATATCAATAGAAATGGCCACTGTAGCCGAAATTCGGCTAAGACGACATTATTATTATTATACAAGAAACCTACTTTATGTAATACAAGCATAAATTAAAAAATACCTTTGTAAACAAATCGGTAAAGTTGTTAACGGTTTAACCCACGGTAATTGTTATAGGAACGCCGTAACAGGTTTTCACAATTACGTAGCTACTGCTAATTAGTTCTGATGAAACCGACCCCGTTGATCTTGTGAGGACAGTAGGCTCCCTATAATGTGTAAAAACCGGACAAGTGCGTGTCGTGCCACATTCAGTGCGAAAATTATTAAATAAAAAAAAATACCTGGTCAGGTACACTTGATGTTTTTTCATACCTGCTACGACGATGATTCCAAAAACATGTTTGTTTTCAGAATGTTATAAAGTGGAGAGATTTGATATTTTGTTTGTTTGAAATGAATAGACTCCGAAGCTACTGGACCGATTTAAAAAATTCTTTCACCGTCGGTAAGCTACACTATTCCCAAGTGACATATTAACAAAATAGAAAAACGAAAACTGTTCTATTACATACGTGAATTGCAATATTAATAGCCCAAAAATATGAAAATGTTGTTCGGAATAATATATATGTATATATGTATAATACTGACGAAATCGTGGGTACACAGCTAGAAGGCGATATTTTATATTGCGAGGCGAGGACAAGTCGCTAGTAACTTATAGTTTTAGCTAACCAGGAACTAAGAAATAGAAAATAAAAATAAAAATTAAACGAACGAAAATTCTTACTGAAAAGATAAACCAAGGCTTCTAAAATTTGTCTCAGACGTTTAAAGTATTGGCAAAAATGTACTTGAAAAATAATGCACCCGACCTAGCCTTGTTTTTTGTTTCAACTCAATAAAAAGCAGTTGGGTATTTTGTTCTTTTAATTATTTTGCTTCATAAAAAAACTGTTACTGATTTACTGTGAGCAAGGAGGAAGCGGTTTCCTAACCCACACTAATGGGGCGGTGCACGCACAACGCCGACAAGAGGTCGGAACTTTGATAAGGTTAGTTGAGCTCGTATATTACATATTTGGTATTCGGGACAGCTATATCAATGAAAAATGCTTGTTCATTTAGTTTATTTACTAAGTATTGTCATATTTGGCCGATTGTAGCGAAGTTTTGCCAGTCAAAATGACTATCTATCTTTATCTATATTGATGTCATAAAGAAATGACATTTGTTTGTTTGCATTGAGTAGGTTCCGAAACTACTGGACCGATTGGAAAAACTACTTTACATTTAGAATCCTCCATTATTTGTGATGAATAAAGGCTATATAAGATTTTCTAAAACGTAATTATGAAGCTTGATAATATAATAAAAACACATCAAAGTAAATCTTTATTTCGCTGCAGAAACAATTGACAACGAGCTGTCCCGACGCACGTTGTACTGTCATAAGTGAATCTAATTTGTTCTCATTACCACGATATCACCATTACCATGACTTTATAATTTTTATATTTTTGTAAAACAAGGATTTTTTACCATTTCTCTTTAAATATGTGTCTGTGCAAAGCAGGGACTGTTAGTCGAAATGTAACCTGACTATTGTTATGAAACAGATTAACTCACTGTCTGTGGACAAGCGGCTGGTTCGGAGTTCGACTGCAATTTCCTTGACATTCTCATTTATCTCCGCGACATTGTTCTCTTATCAAACAGATGTTAGAAGGTTGTTATTTGATAGCATAGTTTATATAGTAGCCCCCGCGTAGCATAGTATTCCGGTCCTATTGCTTGTAGCGTCTGAGAGCATAATGTCAACCTTTCTCGTTAATGTAGCTATCACACACATAAAATATTTATTCAAACTGAACTTGTAGTTTCAGAAATGAGCGCCTTCAAAAACCATAAAATCTCTGCAGCTTTATTTTATTACCTAGCCACCATATACACAAAAAAAATCGAATACAACTGGTGCTTCTAGAGTAAAAGCAAACAAACAAAGGCAGAAAATGTTAGCTTTATTATTTTAATATATAATAGAGATATAGAATAAGAAAAAACTGTTCCGCTTTATTATTTTAGTATAAAATATATATGGACGAATAAGTAGTAATTGCACTACATATATATTATATGATGATATAAAATGCAATTACTACTTATTTCTCAAGTTCTCCTTATTTAAAAAAAATTCGTAGCCGACGTATCCGCAGAGGAGATAATGCACATGACGAAGTAAGACAAATATTTAAAGTTCGTGAGATCCGGCATTAGCTTCCCTCTGCTAACACATTAGGGAAAGCACGTAATACCAGGATTGTGGTCCTACCGCAATCACACAACTGAGTGGTTTCCATTTTGGGCACTATATTACACTGTTGTGCATTTTCCTGTGTTTATCAAATGTTGTTTATATTTAAAAAGGAAACTCTTTTATAGTAGGTGCCTACACTAGTACCGTTTTGTTTTGCGCTCATTATTTTAGTTCAGGTGAGAAACATATTGTTATTGTGTTTACAAAGTTTTTACAACTGTGTAATTTAGACCTAAATAAAGCTACATTCATTCAATATGTGTGCTGGTGCTAATTTGCCAGTAACTTAGTATCTACTAAATCTTTCTTCCTTAGCACTAACTAAAAGGCATCCTGGCTGGCAATAATTGCAGACCTAAAAGGTCTGCAATTATGGGTTTTAGACCAGAGAGTTATGACGGAGGAAGACGTACGTCTTCTATATTACATATATGCTACATATAACATATATGCTACAGCATTTCGCGAGGGTGGCTGCTGATCCAAGCGCGAGTGGGGGATCTCATGAAACGTCCTAAAACGGGCTGACTGTTTTGTTGACTGAGAATTGCGACGCAATTTAACTTCCTCCCTGCGCTCATATCAAAGGGTCGCGGTAGTCAACCCCGCCGAGATAGGAGTAGAGTAGGAGACAGAGATGACACGAGTAGCTAACTAAGTCCATTATACAATCTATCTCCCTTTCTGATATTACCGCCGCTGAAGCCACGTGTCTATGAACTTTGATAGGAGGGGATAAAAGCTGTTCTCCCTGCCAAATTTCAATTATATCATAGTCCTTTTAGAGTTTCGCGTTGACAAATTGACGGAAGAACTATCACCACCTAAAAGCACTGTAGCATTCCGAGAACAGAAATAAATGTAATAATTTAATAGGAGGTAGCGTCGTACTGAAGCAGCAGTACGACGCTACCTCTTATTAAATATTACGAGCAGTACTGTGGTAGAGCCATACTGAGGTAGCGCCATACTGAGGTAGCGCCATACTGAGGTAGCGCCATACTGAGGTAGCACCATTCTGAGGTAGCGCCATACTGAGGTAGCGCCATACTGAGGTAGCGCCATACTGAGGTAGGCCATGCTGAGAGAGCGCCATGCTGAGGTAGCGCCATGCTGAGGTAACGCCATGCTGAGGTAGCGCCATGCTGAGGTAGCGCCATGCTGAGGTAGAGCCATACTGAGGTAGCGCCATGCTGAAGTAGCGCCATACTGAGGTAGCGCCATACTAAGGTAGCTCCATACTGGGGTAGCACCATACTGAGGTAGCGCCATACTGAAGTACCGCCATACCAAGGAAGCGCCATGATGAGGTATCGCAGTACTGAGGTAGCGCCGTAGTGAGGTATTCCAACTGAACTGGGCTGGCAACACTGAGGAGTCTCACTATGTTGTCGCGAATCATGGGGTTTGTGAATAGGCGGTGGAACCACGGAGGGGAGGAGGCAAGGCGGATATACCAGCCGCGCCCCGCAGTTTCATCCGTGTATATCTCGAACCTGGCAAAACTTCAGAGGAGATCAACCACAGACACCGTGACACGAAATCCACAATACAGAGAAAGCCACGTGCAAGACTTAGCATTTATGTAGCCCATGTTATTCTGGTACATAAGCAAAAAAATAGCTAAGTTTCACCAAAACCCGTTCAATAATATTGACGCGATTAAGTAACATACGTCCAAACCATATTCAAATTTTTGCATTTAACATTAACAAGAGTGAGTCTGCCTCGTGGACTAGCGGTGACCAAGCTCAATAGGAGCATGAGGGAACAGGGGGTGCACTTGTGCCTGCGCACACACCTGTGCATTACCATATGTCCTGCGCAGCCGGCTAGTGTCTATAGAGGTGGCCACCGTCGCCGGAATTCGACGAGGACAACGTTGAATGCTCTTTCTTAACAACATGGTGCCACCTTCACTTCAATGAAGTGACCCCCGAAATTCACTCGACTAACCTCTTAAAATACAAACACAGATAGTGAAAACGAACTATGACAATTTCAAATGTCTCCCCGTAACAGATGTTTGACATTTGAAATTGTTACCAAACTGTGGATGTTATACAAAGTGTTGTGTCACCGTTCATTATACCCTGATATTGTCGATGTCCACTCAACGCCGTCTGGGTCAGGTTATCGGTAAAACCCAACCAACGTTACTATGTTTTTTCACTATTACTGTCTATACCAATAATATAAATCTGAAGAGTTTGTAATAGGATGGGAGTTATGCAAGTGAAACCGCGGAGTGATAAGCTTTCTTGTTTTGTTTTGACATTCCAATCTCTGGAAGTACTAATCGTATTTGAAAGTTATTACTATGTGTGATGTCTGCATTCAGACGACGTGGTCAATAGGACTGAAATTATGCGGGTAAACCCGCGGGGTGCAGCTAGTTGTGTATGAATGCGAAAGCTTGTATGTGTTATTTACTCTTTCACGCGACAAAAGAAACAATATTGATTTAAATTTGGGAGATATAAATTATAGAAATAGAAACTAGAAATAGAAGATAGGAATAGAAATTACAATCTGAAATAACGTTGTTAATGCTTTTAAACTTAACAAACAGTTCCCTTGCGATATACTTCCTCGCAGGAGAAGACGCGTCGCACGGCTTGTAATTATTATCTTAGTGCACATATCTCCTGTTTGTAAACTCACATAATTTACTAACACATGATTTAACTTAATTTCTTAACATGGGCGCAGATCATTATCCTAATTTTAGAAAGTTGGCTATTCCTGTTTTACGACCGTTTTCAATATTCTACAACAACAGTACAACAACACATGTTCACGCCAGCTCCGTTCTCCCATTAGGCAGAGAGAACGGAGTGCCACACATCACGACACACCAGCCTTGCCTATATTTTATAATATTTTTATATAATAATATAACATAAAACTCTACCTATGGATTCACATCTATTGGCTACTGGAGATAGAATTCAGACATAAATTCCATACGAAACTTATCAAAATTCTATCTCCAAAAGAATATCGAAAACGACCGTTACACGCATTTATTCCTTGAATTTTGCAGGAGACAACCTGAAGAGCTCCCAAAATACCGAGCATAATTTTAAATAGTGGTGATGAAATCCACAATTGTTGACAAACCGGTTCATGTACAACATAATATAATTGTTTTACACCTAACAACAAATGTACAGATTAAGAAATAAAACGATATAAGCAAACAAATCAGAAGCGCGAAAACGAGTTCCGCATATGTCAAGTGCCGTTGTACTGACCTTGAAGCTTTGGACGAGTGCAACACACAACAAGAATCAAGATTCGCTGGCGTCTGGCGTGCGGACACACCAGCGGCGCGGGTCAAACTATTCTCGACTGCTGATTGGAATATATTAATGACATACATTTTCCTCAATCGCTCACATGAGATACAATAAAAAAATCAATGACGCAAGCAACGTGCAAGAATATTTGAATTATCTTAGTTCTTGAGTCTTGGATCGGTCGGGACCAGGTTGATGAAATCAGCTGACGCTAAACCTTGGGAAGTACATTTGGTGAGCTATATTACATGGGAATTACGCCAAGGTCATGTTACCTGTTACCTATTACAAATGTACATCTACATTTCCTTACACCGCTATGTCTGGTAGTCAATCGAGACTAGAACGTCTAATAGATACGTGATTATGCTAGCGTAAGGCTTTTAACAAATTCTATTCAGGGGTTTAATTGGGTATCCGTTTCTAGTATCAAAGTCACATTCGTAGATTGCTATGCTGCAGATTGTGTAAACGTTGCCTCATAGCGGAGCGGATGTCATTGCTCTGCTAATGTGTTTCCCTGCTTTCTTCTTCCCTTTCAAATGGGCCACGGGACAATCCCAAAGCGCAAGAAACACAACCACGTCGGTTTAATTTGAGATATAATATAAGCCTATGAACATCCACAAAATTACTATGGTGATGCGTTGCCCACCTGCCCCCCTCCCCCATGGGCCACCGGTCACTCACAAACGGCACAAAACGCGACACAGAAGGTGTCACTTTACGCCGGTATTATGTGAGCGAGAGTTACCTCCCCGGTCGTGCCGGCCCAATTCCGTCGCATAGTGGGATATAGTACTCCTACTAAGCGCGACACTCACGGACTTTCCTTCCCCAGCTCGTTCCCCAACATAACTATTGCCAGTACTGTGTACCCACACAGAACAGAATTAGGAATCATAATGAAAACGCAGGGTAAGAAAAGTATAGAATCGTATTTAAATCCTGTATCCGTCAGTCGGCAGACCCCAAGACCTCATGGTGCCGTCCACCCAGTCTATGAATTTTGAGACCCTCACGTAGACCCCAGGGATGCCCTCCTGCCCGCAGTTGATGCCCCAGGCGACCAGGCCCGACAGCTTGTAGCGGTTGTCGCCGATGGGGCACACTAATGGGGCACCTCCATCACCCTGAAAATTTAATATGTTCATAAATTAAAAACAACATCAAATTGAAAAGATAAATAGATAGCAACCAGTCAGGATGCCACGTAAACTAAGCGATCAGCAGCGAGGATCAGATGTCTAAGTGTAACAATTCGTAGCAGCAGGTGAACTCACGTAACCTGATCAGTGCACTAAAAATAATTTTAAAAAATTAAATCGGCTGCCAAAGTCGGCAAAAAAAGTGAAATATTTATATTTTATGGTCGGTACCGAAGGTGATGTCAGTCTTTAAGTATTCACACGGACCTCAGAAATATATTTATATCACAACTTTATTGTTAATTTTTGAAGTTGTTTTTTTTTTATTACTTTTAATTTACACTCTTTAGTTTAAAAAGTAGTGAAGCGATTTTGATGAATCTTCGCTGTTTAATAAGTTGAAGTAAGTAAATATAAAAACTATGATCAAAATACGATCTATAAATTTGAAGATATACGTGGACAAACCTACATGCACCCCCGACCTGTAACACAAGTTCATGCGGCATTTAGCACGGGACTAAGCTAACGTGATGCGATACGTCCACAGATGTCATACATACACCTATAATTTTTTTTTAGTTATTTGGAAGCTCTAATAGATTATCTTTGTCTTCTCACTATAGAGATAATAAAGATTGACAAATATGCGAACAGATTATTTATTTGAAATATATTAGTTTATTAAAACTATCATCTAATATCTCTGTTAGAAAGAGACAAATGGTAGACCACAATTGCTTTCTCTCTCGATCTTGACAGACGCCTTCTAGAATGGGTGTACTAATAGTACTCAATCATAACTGAACGGCTTACCATAGCCCATAGACTATCAAGAAGTGACAACGCATTAACTACAGATGGTATAAATATTTAATTTATGTATAAAATATTACAAAATTAATTATTACCATAGAATATAATATCGGCCATTTCGATGATGGATATGTGGACGCGACAGGCGTCCCATGTTTTCAGTGTACGGGCTGTTCCAGAAGACCTCAACGTGGTCCAGGTTGCAGTTCATCTTGTTGCCCAATAGGGCACTGGTGTATTAATACAAGTGAGTAGAGGTTACCTTGCATGTGTCCTTCCCCGCCTGCCCCCCGGCACACACGAAGCTCTCGTGCAGCTTAAAATATTGGCCCAGACGAGTGGTCCTCAAGGACTGCTGACACGTGTCGATAGGAACCATGTTGACTTCTATTTTCTTAAGAATAACGGCGTATCTGCCCTTTTCGCCTGGAAGATAATTAACAGTTCGTAATATTAATGTTTATATTATTTTTTATTTTTTTTACATTGATATTTAATAATATAAAAGAGGCCAAATCATTTATTCACCTAGCTCACAGTAGTTAATTACACTTTGTATTTAGGGATATGATTAAAAAAACTGACCCTCCAGTAAGGGCGACAGGAGTGAAAACTGGACAGTTACATCTAAATCATATCCCGTCTGCAGAAATGTCCCAACGCGTGAACATTAATTGTACTCCACACAATAACATTAACACATTGTATGGTGACGTCTAACGCCATCTATGGGCAGGTCTAGTATATCCTGATGGTGTCGCTAACAGTGGTGCGAGATCATTGCTTTGTTGGGTTTGTTCGTGTTTACTGTGGCGTTTCACGACCAAGAACTAATAGGGACAGAGTTTCTAAACATAGCGACAAGGTCGTCCTAGGTCTCTCTTTGTGCTGCTTACTTACTATTGCATTCGTGTTATTATCATTCTTTATTTTTCCCTTTTGAATATTTAAATTTAACACTTGGACACGCGATTTTGCACTAATTTGGTGCCTCAATATTTGTTGCTCGGTACTAAGTGTACGGTCTCTAACCCTATAAACCTTTGACAGATTTAAGCTTAGGACAACTTCACTTACCGAACACGGATTTGCCCCATCCGTTGGCAAAGCAGCTTTTGGCGTAGTCGAAGTCTTCGTTCTGGTCGGGGAGGCAGGCGACGTTGATGTGCCGGTCCAGTATCACAGGAGTCTGAAGGTGGAGGAGCGCCATATCGTTGAATAAATTCCCGGGATTGAAACCTGAAATGGACAGCCACAGTGTTTCAATGATGTAAAACTTAATATTTACGTCTTTAATTATACAGGCTGCAGGACACTCTACAAAATGACGGAGCGTATTCTGTACTCCATTCTGATTCCGAATTTTTTAATCGAAAAAAAAATAGGTACCTAAAAGATTCGACCCGTGACCATGGTCGCTGTAAAGCTTCTGAAAAGTTGGGCTAGATATATATTTAAATAAACCACGATAAGATCTGTGGAACTAGTGTCATTGTAATAAGGTACCTAAATTTGTAATTTGTCTTTGAAATTCTTACTTTTCTGAAAAGCTTTACCAAAACTGGGCGGCCGCCACTCGCCCGTAGAGCTCACGTGCGAGTTTATATCGGTATATGTGGTGCGCTTTACCTACCGGCTCCCAAAAATGCCTGATCTTTTACCATTCACGTATGTTCGATTTAAGCCAGTCGAGCAAATGGGCATTCCTCATAAATGTTTCTTTTTTGTATACAGTTTTTGAGCATTCTATCTTTGTTCTGCACATGTCCACAGCGATTCTATTGATTCCATTGATTTGTATTCTAAGAATGCTCATGATGATCTATCAATTTAAACGGTACCAGCTCCTGCGAACCGAATAGCGCACTTGACATGTATTCGGACTCTCTTTTAATGTTAAGTAAATTTAAAATGAAATCACCGCAAATAAAAGTATAAGTACGGGATTCCTAGAATGTTAATTCCAAGTAAAAAAATCCGGCCATTAATAAATAATATAAAATCATTGTTGAGACCAATTACGTGTCATGATGTCTTGATATATTTTACACGGATACAGGTGATATGAAATGAATACTAATGAGCTATTTTTTTTACTGTTGCTTAGTTAATGTGTATAATCTAACGGCCATATTGTCGTACAAATTTCGTAGGTTATCCCGAACCTACAAAAAATTGTGTCGGTCAAATTAAAGCAACACATCAATTACATACCAGAAATGTAAATTTTTGTACAGGATAATTGTTGTTCCAATTATTGAAGAGAAGCTACTCACGAAAAATTAGTTTCATAGTAAATAATAAGTTTATTTTTTAGTATGGTGGGGCAAATGATAAATCGAGCCTTAAATATGTTCTATGAAAGCTTTTTACGGACCTAATTTCAATCTGTGGAAGTAGAAAGAAGCAAAATACAGTTTCATCGGTTTTCTACGAAGGCGATTGGGTTTGTCCGAGAAGGGTCCGATCCCCCATCTCCCCCGATCTTCTGCTGTGTGCATTAGGTAGGTATCAATACTCTTTTGTGTATATATATATATATCTACGTAATTATGTATCTGTCGTCTTGAAGTAAACATAGACAGCGGACCGAACAGTGCTTGAGGGAGTGAGATAGAACATTCTGGAAGAAGCGGGCGGCGTCAGACGGGATGCATAGCCCGCGAGTTTTTTCTTTTTTTTTTTCTTTTCGGAGGGACCTAATACTGGTTGGCGGCGCTAGTCTAGTCTCAACAGTTCGACTGACTACGAAGACTTTTTGTCTTCAGGTTTAGGGAGACGATAGGGGGACAGACCCCCCTCTTTCCCCTCAGATGGGAAGAGATGAAGCGGGTTGATTGTGGGCGTACCCTATAGTAATTATTTTTGGGACCGAAAAGGGGGAAGCGGTCCCATCCCCACTCGAGTGGGACGGCGCGCGCACGAATCCGTTTTAGTTGCGGTGTCGTGGATAAGGATAATTGAGCTCGTTTAATGTTTGGCTTATCTGAGGAGGCCGGAAGCCTCGCCCCCCCCCCTCTGACGGAGGGGGTCGATTTGCGCTACAAATCGGCAAAAGCCGTATTCTTAACTTGTTTATTATCAGAGCTCTCTAAAGTCGCGTTATTTTATTTCTATCAATCTAAGTCGAGAGCGACTTACGGATTCGAACCCGGGCTCGTTTCCGTAAGCGGCGTAGCCCGCGAGCCGATACTATTTATTTTTATCTATTTTTACATAATTACCGTTGTGTATATATTTATGTGTACAACTTTAATAATACTGTGTTAACACAACAAGGGAACAGCGGCGTCTCCTGTCACAGCATTGTTAACTTATTTTAACTTCTAAGTCATGTATGAACACACTACATGAAAAAAAGATAGTGGAAAATAGATTATTTATTTATATTGATAAATAAATTTATGAATTATGGAGCCTGGTATGCGCATGCGAAATTGTGATTATCCCATGCCATGCGGGCATCTTTATTGGTTAACTAATATCGTTAACTAGAAACTAATAGTCCTTTATCTACTGTCCGTGGTGCTATCGTCGAAGTGCTAGTGGGAGGTTTGTCTTCCTAGACTTGTTGTTTAACATCTCGAAGCTTAAAACTAAGACCTGTATTCTGGGCGGCATGAGTGGCGTACTGCGCGAGTTTAAGCCAAGTGGAATATCAGATGGATGCAGATAAACATTATGCCGTGTGGTTGGTACTGATGAGACGGATCATTTCTTGTTAAATTCTCATTCTTATTATTCTATCTAGAACCTTCTTATTTATATCTCTCCCAGTTGTTAAAATCTTCTCCGGTTTGACTGTTCTCTGTGACTATTAGTAATGGTGTTTTCAGGGCGACGAGGCCCAATTCGCTGAGTTCCCGTGGGTGGTGGCGATACTGAACTGACAATAACGAGTAAGGAATATAGATATAACATAATGGTTAAGTAGTTTGTAAAAACCTTCAGTAAAAGCACACAGCATCTACACGTTCCTTGTAATATATATATATGATGATATTTCATTACGAGTATTTTGGACGGCCTATTAAGTTTGACTATTAAACGATTATCTCTTTCTACTGGTCTGAAGTCATGATATGGTACTCGTAAGATAACGTAACGATGATTCAATGTCATAATCAGTCAGAACAACGTCTGTCGAGACAGCTATTTGTCAACAACATCTGCGTCTATGTAAGGACTTATTTTGATATTTTTTTCACACGCTTGGATACGGTGTCGAAGTTTCGTGATGATGAAGAAGTTTAATAAAATATTATGTAGGCTATGTTCATTACATATAATGTAGGATTCTAATGGGAAATTAATTTTTCAAATCGGTCCAGTAGTTTCAGTTTAGTTATTCAATGCAAACAAGTAAACAAACAACCAAATTTTATATTTTATAATATTAGTATAGATATATATAAAAAAAGCTGTCCGTGGTCGACCAAGGAAGGTTTTAGTGTATAGTCTGGCCCTTGTACACGCGGACGTGTAGCGGATCGCTAGATAATTACATTTATTCAATTAACCTGGTGCCACGGCCACTTTGTCAACGAAGACATCTTGTGACTTCAGTCGTTCCTTCGTCGTTTGCGTGTCCCACTCGCCGGCTCGGATCAAAACTCTTTTGATACTGGAAAAAAATAAAGACAATATTTCTCACGGCAATAGCTCTTACTATATCATAAATCTGATTAGGTAGTGCCATGCTGCATTGCCGAATTGAATCGGCAGTATCAGGGCGGTACCTCTCGCTCACTTAACACCGCTGTTAAGTAAAGCGTCTTTATGCTTTCGCGTTTCATTCGGTTTCTGAGTAGTGGTGAGGGAATGAGGAACGGAGGACAACGCATCATGACAAGAATAATGTGGATGTCTATGGGCGTCGGTAGTCTTCAAATGTCTCCGGCTGCTCCTTTGCCCCTCTATAATTATAAACAAATATATTACTTGTTAACAATATGTGCCCCAGTCATCACCACCTGTGGGTGTATCAGCACGCCAACCCCACCGTACTCGTTGTTGTCAGCGTTCAGTAGCGCCACCACCCACGGGAACTCGCCGAATTGGGCCTCGTTGCCCTGAAATCACAATCACCAATAGTCAGAGATGACAGCCATTACAGATGATTTCGGTAACTGGGAGAGCTAATAAATAATAGGGTTCTAGAAAAATAATAATAAGAAATAAACAAGAAATGATCCGTCTCATCAGTACCAACCTCACGGCATAATGTTTATCTGCATCCATCTGATATTCCACTTGGCTTAAACTCGCGCAGTACGCCACTCATGCCGCCCAGAATACAGGTCTTAGTTTTAAGCTTCGAGATGTTAAACAACAAGTCTAGGAAGACAAACCCCCAATAGCACTTCGACGATAGCACCACGGTCAGTGGATAAAGGACTATTAGTTTCTAGTTAACGATATTAGTTAACCAATAATAGTTGTGTTACGGAAATATTTCTATAAGCAAAGAAAACCAGCTCCATATCGTGTGGGCCACCGGATACTAACAAACCGCACGAGACACGACACGGAAGATGTCAATTTACGGCGGCATTATCTAAGCGAGAGGTACCTCTCCGGTCGTGCCGGCCCAATTGCGTTGCATAGGATGATGTAATGTCATGCACCATGCATGCCACTACCTCCTCCTATGCAGCATGGCAATACCTCTTAGTAAAATATTAATTCTTGTATTATGTGTTAACATTTTTTTAAGTCAACTGAGTTTGACATATCTTTACTCGTCTATGGAAACCGAGATAATACAAAAATAATAATAATAATCAAACACATATCATGTTCTCCAGGCAGCAGCTTTGTTAAACACTTGCCGAGGAGCAAGATTTGTTTTACAAATAAACCACTTTCCCGTCACCGCGGGTGCCATCAGTCCAGCCTTTGGTGAGGTGTCCCGGAACTACATAACATCAGAGTACCTCAATGGCTAGTCATTCCTCTAAGGGACCGACGCATCCTCCAAAGATAACCCGCACCACAGGACAACCCCACCAACTTTGGGACAATACAATAGGGTGAGGTTCCCATCCGCGCCGTTGCCCCGTACGGAAAAGCGCCTCGTCCTGTTGTTCTTTTATCCCCTATTCTTATAAGAAGTGTACAAAGTGGTCTGGGTTCACCCCAGGCTACTAAGCCCCACCACCATGACAAGGCTTGAATCATGGTGGGAATCTCATATGCAACTTCGCTTCGGCTCCTGTACATCAGTACGCCGATGTAAGTACATTCCACTAGCAGACGAAATACAACAAATTGTGGCATCAGGAAAGTGTGAAAGTAGTCCCGATACGAATTCCATCAACCGCCATTGCACCCGAAACATTGCACACATCTCTAGAACGATTGACATTCACTCAAAAACAGACACATCACTGGACCAGTTGTCCTAGACACGTGCTCCGATAGTACGCCGCTACTTAAACCTTACTTCCCTCACGTTCCAAGACACTCTGGATACTGAAAAAACATGCTTACGCACATACACACGCGATCGAAACCCACGAAACGGAAACTAACAGACACCTAACAAATCCCCACTCGCCCTCACCACCCCGACAATTATAACGCGAATCTAAATAGGCTCGTACTAGATCATCGATATCCGACCTTGGGTTGAGATAAAATAAAATTATTTTCTACATAATAATAATTGTAGACTAATCAGCAGGCGGGTCCAGTGGCCCATACTAAATAAGGACTTGTGTTACTTGACAACGAAAGTATATTTAATATTTTTTGCTATATTAATTATCAGTCACATACTGATAATTAATATACTGATAACTATTTAGGAAATCGAAGTGTTGGGCGACCGTTCACCAGGCGGGAAGACGATCTCCGTGCAGTAGCCGGTCCGGGATGGATGCGAGTAGCAGGAGATCGGCCGTCTTGGTGTTCATTGACCAATGTCCAGCAGTGGACCGATGAGGGCTGATCATTAAAAAATGATGTTGATGATGATGACTGTATTATTAAGCAAAAGTCTCAAAAGGCTGTCTGTATGTATGTGATCAATTTTCTCAAAATCTAGTAGACGGATTTTCATATGGTCCATCCACCATTGGACAGAGCGATTCTCTGTTATTCACGGGCGAAGCCGGGCGGATCGCTTTTTTTTATGCACTTAAAGAATGTTATAGACTTAAGATTTTTATTATATAGAAAAGCATATTAACATAAAACACGTCCAAGTCATGCATATGACTTGGACGGGATTTGAACCCGCAACTGTTAGTGTAACACGCAGAATAAACCACTAGGTTACCAACTGAGCCAATTGGTCGGCAACTTTTAATTTGGGAAAATGAAGTCTTGACCAAAGACATAAAGCCAAGTCCCGCTGGAGATCGGTCATCTTAGCGTCAATTGAGAGGGTATTTTTATTTAAGAAGGAGAGCAAAGAGCAACGCCCGACGCCCACAGAAATTATTTAAATTCGGATGCGTTGCTTTCCTCCATTTTTCCAATGGGCCACCGGCTACTCAAAAACACCACAAATGCGACCGCATACCTGTCACTTTACGGCGGCTTCACGTGATCGAGTATCCCCGGTAGTCCCCGTCCTATTTCGGCTGCAATGCAATGCAGCATGACACTACCTCTTAGTAAAATCCATGCTGACAGTGTACAGATAAATGTGGTTTTTGATATGCAGGGTCACGTATTAATGCTAAACGCCGAGTAGACGACGGCGTATGGGCGGCGTGTCGATGGGGGCAGCGTGTCAGCCGAATATGTTCCAATTTATATTTTTAATAAAGCAATATTGACAAAAACCTATCTAAATCCAGGATGTTCTTTTTTTAAACTTGTCGCCCTTTGCCTTGACTTTTTTAATTTCCGCTGAAAGGCTAAAGATATATAGAACTTACGTCCCCCATGACGACGACATTATCCGACCCCGTGGGCTGCCTGTACCCGCACCCTCTGTCCACAGGTGGAGGGAGAGTCGGCACCTGGTCCTCCGGGATTGCTAGCTTGCAGCAGACCTCCAAACTCTCTTGACATTCGTCACTTCCGAATCTATAAAATGATGAAATTAAACATTAATGTTGAAATGTTATAGTTAAGTTCCTCTCTGCCTCGGTTCAAACCTCATCGTGGCGGTGGGGCTCAGTAGCCCGGGGTGAACTCGGACACCTTGTGCGGAGTTAATGGAACCGGGGGGCTAAAGAGGCGCTTTTGAGGCGAGGATGGGAACCACACCCCATTGTACTCTCCCATTTGTCCTGTGGTTCGGGACAACGCGGTGATTCTTGTGGGCATTCGGCACTACAATATGCAGCGAGCCCCACGCACTACCAAACCCCACCCAGGGCTGGTGAGGCCGTAAATGCGTAAAAAAAAACAAAAGTAGCATATACCTGATGGATAGGAAGATAAATGTTTTGTAAAATGAGCGGTTGATTTGACGAGACAGATAATGGTTTATTTGTGAAATAAATCTTGCTCCTCGGCAAATGTTCAATATAGCCGCTTTCTGGAGAAAATGATATGTGTTTGATTATTATTATTGTATTTTCTCAGTTTTCATGTACGGGTAAAAATGTGTCAAACTCAGTTAACTTTAAAAAATGCGTTTCCAGGCGTCAAACAAAAAAGGTCCTCTCTGCCTACCCCATTAGTGAACTGGGGTGAAGATGTAAAAATGTTAAAATCTCTAAGATTCAAATGGGATATATCTTTGCTGTATACATACCGGATGTCTAGCACGTCCCATCCGGTGACGCTGGCATTCCGCAAGTACACGGCATTGTCCTTCGAATCGCACAGATAATGCGGCAAACATTTGCACGATTCACCGTTCTGGTCCTTGTAAGTGGTAGCCGCTGTGGTGGGGGTCACCAATATCTGAAAAAGTGATATTTTATTAGAAAATTAGTGGTCGGCCCCATCTTTACAGGTGAATAACGTGTCTTGCACTACTCCGTTCTACCTTTTAGTAAGCATTTCATTAATTAATTAATTAAAGCATTAATTAATTCATTCATTCATTTATTTTTGTTATAAGGGATTTCCTTTTCATAAAGAATTTACTATTTCATAATAAATATACTTATTCTTTATGTACATACAATTTATCACAACTAAATTAAAAACTAAAAAATACCTTGGTGCGCTTATCTCTTAAAAAGACTTCTGCCAGTAAAGCGAATGAAGTTCAATAATAAAACTTATAGCGGACACAGCGGATGTACATATTAACAAATGGAGAGAATTATAATAAAAAAGAAACAATGAGGTACGAAACGGCTAATCGTCGGAAACACGACACGATCGGAGAAAAATCAGGTGCTCCCTGCACCTGTCGAATTGCCGTTCCAAGAGAATTATGAGACAATAGAGAACACTTGTGCACTGGTATACTTCCTCTGAATATAGATGGCCGCCGTAGTGAAAATTTACGTAATTGTACAATATAATTGTCACAAGAAAAAACCCAATAAAATATAGTTACATTTTCTAGTTGGGTCGAGGATTGGCCGAATACGTTTCTCAATATCTGTGGGACAATCGGCTTGACCTGGTGTTGGGCGCCGTGCGCGTGGCCCAGCGCAATTGTCGTCAACGTTAGGAACACCGCATACATCTGCAACGAAAAGATATATCAAATAATTTTACTAAAATTACGCTCCTTACAGACGCTACAACTATTCGGTCTTTCTAACCCACGTCACTTTAAAACCAGCTCCAGCTGCCACCGCAGCACTGATAATGTACGTAGCGCTCAACATCGTCCGCTTCAGCAAGCCTTATAACCACCATCAACAATTTCTTAATCACAAAAATCATACTTTTTTATAGAATAGGTGGGTTTTATAGTATAGAACGCATCGGTATGGTAATATTAATGGGTATTATTACCATACCGATGCGTTGCCCTCCTTCTCCACCCCCCCCCAATGGGCCACCGACTACTCACAAACCGCACGTATCGCGACACTGAAGATGTCACTTTATTGCGGTATTATCTAGGCGAGAGGTACCTCCCCGGTCGTGACGGCCCAATTGCGTCGCATAGGAGGATGTAGTGTCATGCACTATGCATGGCACTACCTCCTCCTACGCAGCATGGCACTACCTCGTCCTAAAAATACTGATAATATAAAGCTAAAGGATTTGTTTGTTTGTTTCTATGTTTGTTTGTCTACATATCATTCATTAATGGATTCGCTAACAGAAAATGTTCTCTAGGTTATAGATAACCTGCTTGTATGCCCCTTACTATATATAAAAAAGGAGTTTCAACATTTAATAAAGTCAAACTATTACGAGCTGGACCGTGCTTGGTATTCCTTCGTTAGGGTAGTTACGAAGTCACGGTCACCTGCCGTGTCGCATTTCTATGTGCAAACTCTTTTCATTTCTCGTGTTTCTAGCAGGTTTATAAGTAGGTACACAATGTACAGCCTATATGACCACATATCACTAGCGCATTGCTTTTCTTAATGAGCGGTGCGCGAGGAATCCTAAGATGAGTCAAGATTCAAGGGGTACTTGGACCAGACCCTTTTTTTTCATGTATGTCACTTCAGCCTGGCGAAAAAGACTTGACCCTTTGAAATGTTCGCATGGAGCTCGAGAGAAATATTACAAACTGTCTTGACAACAAATTTAATAAGAATAAAGTACCTCCTATTTTCTTGTTAAATCTTTAATCTCTGTTAATCTTGTTGGAAGTAATTACCATTTATACACGATAAGCTGACTCTCATTTGAAATTTTCTTTATTATTTTATCAATTGTTAGAAAGTGGTATATTCTAAATACTAAATATCATTAAATTGAAAAACAAAAAACCCCGCTACTTAAAATATATTTTAATGCTTCTCACATTACAGTGTAACTGGCGTTATCAAGAACTTTTAATGTATTTATATTTCTTGGCCTACCGTGAAATGTTGATTAATTAATGTGATAAAAAATATATCAACAAAATATTTGTTATTTGGCTACAGAGCCTACCACGCATATAGCAAGTTATTTTTTTTTTGACGCGCGGAAATACATTTACACGCCATCACCGGCCCTGGGTGGGGTCCAGTGGTGTGGGGGGTGATAGTGTCGAATGCCAAATGGAAAAATCCAAAAATTGTTTATTTCTTATCTGGTTAACATTCAGCCGCTGGAGCTGCTGTACATTGTGAGCCAACGGTGCAAAACCCGCGATACGATTATTAACCTAAACTAAAAAGTGTTTTCACATCAAATTTACCAAAAAGACTACAATATATTAAGCCCAAAGCTCGAAAAAGTGCATAACTTATTTAATGCCCGCTCAAACTCAATGGTAAACAAATCAGCTCAATTCGCTAAGCGCAACTCTAAAGGCATGCAACATAAAACTAAAATTATGTTATTCTAAGGTTCGGAACTATCTGGTACATGCAAGTACAATATGAGTCCAACCCCGGCGGTACGCTCACGACGAGTTAAAAACAACCAAATGCGATTCACCAGGCATCTGGCCTATACTAGAAGTGGAGTTTCGCGCAGGAGTCCGTACGACCAAAGTCTGAAATTCTTTAAGATACCCTAAAGATTAGACGAACTGTTCATGATCAGCTTATATTACACGAAGCGCTCAATGGTCATACTTCATGCTGTCACCTGCTACAGTACTTCTCGTTAGCAGTGCCTTACAATATGTCACGAAGACCAATTACCGACATCTTACGTGATCGCCGTCTGGGGTACCTAAGCACCAACATCTGGAATTTTTATATTATCTTATATATTTCTTTAAAATATAAATATCAAACATATTTAAAAAAAGTATTGTCAAGAAAAAACTTTATACTGTAGATTTATATATTTTAATCAGACAAATAAGTGATAATAGTTGAATTACTTGAGTTGTTCAATAATAATAGGTACGTATCGGTAAAAAATGTAACTAATATTAGAATCAAATTGACTTTTATTATTATATATGTCTTCTTTATTATAGCATTATTCAAATTATTTATAAATTACTAATTACTTGTAAATTGAAAAATGCCGTGACACAATAGAGACAATATAGATAGATAAGCGAAGCCAGCTGAAAACGCAACCGTCTAAGTCTGAAGGGACAGCAAATGTAGTACACTATCTTTCTCTTTTTTATTTAGTTCTCTCTGCGCATGCGAGTTTACATATACAGTGATAGTAATGCTTTCTCGTCTCCCTACACTATCCACTAAGACGACAGTCGCCGCCATATAACTGCCTGTGGCGTCCCTTTTCCGTCTATGTTATTTCTATGGTTCACACTCGCCTTGCTCACTATCACTAAGTTCACAAAAAGAACTTCAGCTGAATGTAAAGCTAAATAAAACTAAATAAAAATATATTAAAAAAAAAACAGACTCTATATAAACCTATATCACACAAAAGTGACCGGACGCAAATTTTTTTTTTCGAGTTTCAGTGGTCTAGTGGTTAGTGCCACGGACTTCGGCTCGTGTAGCCCCGGCTCGATCCCAGCCATGTATGAGTTTTTCTTACTTAAGGACACTGTTTGAGTGCTCTTACGGTGAATGAAAATATCAGGAGGAAACCCGGATTCGTGTATTCAAATTCGACCTAAGATAGGATTCGACTTAGTTTTCCTTCTGAGATGGACACGGGGTAATGGTTGAGAGGAAGAAGAGACAAACATATTATTTATTGTTTGTTTTTATTTGTTATTTAAAGAAAATAATGATTCTAGTGCACAATATGTACGTAATATGCCTCTTACCTGTGTTAGATATAACACTATTGTGCAATATCCACTGCACGTCGGCCGTAAACGCCTCGGTGCTGCCGTACACTGTTAACTTTCAAATCTTCTCCATTCACAAAAGGTGTGAGTTTTTTTTCTTCAGGTATAGTACGTAAGAGAAAAAAAAGATGGTTTAAAATGGAAGTCGTAAGAAATTTAATAAAAATCTTATTTGAAATATCACGATAATAATTTGTTGGGATTTTGTTATTTCATGTATCCAAACGAAACCTTCTTTTTTATTTGTCAAAATACAATTTTATAATTTAAAAAGGTGCCGTACCTACGGGGGGTGATGCTATCGCGTAACGGGCGTATGGAGTCCTATTTCCGGCATTAAATTAAAACTTGTTATAACTTGTCTGAGATTATCATTAATTTTAATGGTCGCTACTGGTAGGTGCGTAGGGACCTTCAGAATACAAATCCGACTGCGCCTCACGGGTCTTCCGTCTCAATTTGTTAACAACAATAATGTGATCTTCTACATGTTGTGAAATTCTCCGAAAACATTTTTTATCTTTTACGTTCGTTAACTTCTTGACCGGGCTAGGAGAAGTGTGCCCTGTTTCCGACTTATCCGGGGCACTTCAGTATTGGGTGGCTACATCCTAGCACCCGCGGGGTTTTATAAAAAACCGCGGGGTAAAAAAGGTTTCGCAGGAGGTAACGAAAGTAAACAGCTCCCTTAAACTACCAAATCGACTTCGTTTAAGACAAATTTCGTTTAAAGTTTTTGCTGAATCCTATAATAAAAAAGAACAAACACACTTTTTACCACTTTAAAAGCAAGTATTAGCTTCTGAGAGACCTCCACACACTATAGCATGAAACTCGCCACATATGCAGACCATACTTTGGCTTTGGTACCCAGTAATTGAACATACTGACCTTGAGGTACTTGACCAGTCAAACGAAGAACACAAGATTCACAGACTTCAAGATCACCTTGTCGCCGACGTCTGGCCGGAGCGGCGGCGCAGGTGAGACTATTCCCGACAGATGATAGGAATTTAGTAATGATATATAATTTTCCTCATTCGTTCTGGCAAATAAACAGCGATAAAACTTAATGAAAACAAATGACGCGTAGAAATTATCTACTTATCTCCGTTGACTTTTGAGTCTGGAGTCAGTGAAGTGGGAAGCTGGGTGTTGATCTGCAGGTGATGGTATTATTTTTAATACAAGCGATCATTAGGAGCCTTTATAGACATCCGTTTTCTTGTTGTCAATTGTTGTATTCTCTCCACCTCCCCTCTAATTGCCGCCGGCTACTGTTAAATCACACGAAACGCGACAGCATAGCCCTCACTTTAGACCCCCAAAACTACTTTTACTAGCTAATACCAATGGAAGACCAATACAGAACAGTAAACTAAGACTCGGCTTATGTTTCAATGTTAGGTCACGCGTCTTTTTCGCGGATGGGAGAGATGCATCCCGATAATGGTTTCAGAATAGCTAGTTTGATTCAGTAATGTAATTATTATTTTTAATAATAGCGAGTGCGGCATTGGCGCCGAATGGGGCCAGCACGGCCAGGGCGGCCTCTCGCTCGATTAATACCACCGTGAAGTGACAGCTGTGCCATCGTGTTTCATGCAGTTTGTGAGTAGCCGGTGTCCTATTGCAGGATGGAGGGCATATGAAGGGAGGGCAACGCATATGCCGATGTAGTCAATAATCACCAAACGAAACCGATTGTTTATTTGTCACCACATAATATATAAAAATATCATGTGGATATCGGGTCACTGTTACCCCCTTTCTGGCGAGGAAGAATCTCATACGTGATGACCTCGGCCTCACATGCTCTAGCATGTACGCCGAGGCTCCACGTAATCCTATAGATAGGATTCCGTGGAGCGGTCCACGACTGGATCGGGTTGAGATCCGGAGTGCTATCACGTTGCTATAGGAGTGACGGGGTTAACAGCTATGACAAAAATATTTGTACTTTCTGTTACATGAGATATTCATGCATAATAAAGAAATTGTCTGCATCGTGGCCAAGTGGTAAGCATGTTCAACTGTAGTCGTTATGTCCTGCGTCCGTGACCCGAGTTGAACAAAAGTTTTATTGGGATTTTTGGACAGTCCGAAGTTAGGATTTTGGCGGTGTTACACCCCCTGTCTCGGAGTACACGATAAGCAGTCGGCCCTGTGCCTCTACAATCGTGTAGGTTTGCCATCCCTTCCGAAAAGGAGAATGAAGGAATAGGGAGTGCACGTGAGCCTCCGCACACACTTGTGCACTGTTACATGTCCTGTTCAGTTCGTATAGTCTCTATAGAGATGGCCGGTCTGGCCGAAATTCGGCTAGGACGACATGAATGCATGATTTGTTCCGAACATTGGTCCAGGCTCGAGCGTGTTAATTAATGGATGCTCCAGTTCCGGACGAACTCTATCAACAACACGAAACTCAACTTATGATTGTTATCTCACCGCGCTTACGGGACCTTCTTATCCTGGGCCAGTAGTATAACTACACCGTCTGAGGCCCCTTGCATTTATCGGGTGAGGCGCTCTCTCCCAACATAAGGAAGCTCAACAAATGAATGTTATCCAGCTAAACTGGGGTGGGCCCCAGGCAGACATAGTGGCTTAGTGGGCTAAGGCCGGTCTCGTAGCTTCTTTTCATCTCTCGTAGTCACTTCAACTCTCGTAACCTGAGCAACGGTCTATTGCGTTACCCCAAACCTCTCGATTTTACCGAGGCGAGATATGCACGAACGTATCATCACTACCCATCACTGCTGAGCATAGCCTTCGTTCACGCTGAACCTATATTTTTGATAACAAAATCTATGGGCCTATATCACCACGTTAGCATATGGGCACCGCATGATCTCAATAGCCCGGTAGGGCACCAGGTCCAGTATGGATGGGAAAGTAGCACTTCTACCAGCATTCCTTCTCATCCATCTCGGGAAGAGTCTTAGGGAGCCGTTTAATTCGTGTCGGGTCAGGGCAGTTCCTAAAAGCGTGGAATGAGGGCCGGCTTTGTCTTCTACCAAAAGGAGGCCGAGCGCTCGCATCGTCAGTATTACCAATCGCGCTGCTCAATTAAGCGGGGAAATCCTTGAAATGGTGTGGCCCGTCTTGTTCGGCATCTGAAGAAAGGCTCGGGATTAGGACTCTCAGACTTCCAGTATAGGCTACGGGCCAGACGGTCGACTATCATGGGATGGCAATTTTTTTGAACATCTCCAACGCCTTTAGCGATCTTCCCCGTAGCACTATACGGGGAGCGTTCAAATACTCTCAGGTACCGCGTCACCTAAGTGTAAGGCTGTTGCACTCGTATTTCTCTGATAGAGTAAAAGGTTTCGAGGTTGGGAGAGGATCGAATGTACGGAGGCAAGTCGGGTTCAATCACCCAGTTCGGTACCGGGAACGCAATCCTATGGCACATCGCCTACTGCAGGATTCTGCGGGTTGACCTTGTCCCTGGCTGAATGTCATCTGCTTTATTGATGACACTCTTATGACTTACCGGAGAATAAATTATAGAGAGTCGCCGAGGCTGGTCTATGTAGGATCTGCTCCTTTGGCCGACGTCATAGTGGCGGCGGCGCTGGGCCAGCTCCTACCTAACTAGCAAAAAAAGCCTAACTCTGCTTGGAGGTGGCTATACTATGGAGTACGGCTTTATACAAGCCCCTGTAAGAATAAATGCCCTCGCTGTTTCCCATATGACCCTTCTGCACAAAACGCAACGGGTCATAGCGGTGACGGCTGTATTTGGGTACCGTCAGTTGCAGGTCGCGGCAGCGACTACACTTTTAAGCGATTCCATAAAAGACTTGTTTTACTTTTAAGCGACTCCATAAAAGAAGGATATATTTTTTGTATGCATGTTACTAATAATCATCAATTGTGGACCAATTTACAAATTATTTTTTTGTTTAAAAGAATATGCCACCGATTTGGTCGCATTGTCCCAAATTATGACTTGATGATGCTATTCCTGAGAAAGCGAAGACATCCCTCAAACTTTATACGCAGATACGTGTTTTCTTTACATTAAAACTTTCTAGTGTAAAGTGATCACTTGAAAACTGTATTCATCATCTCATGTCAGGTGAGGAAGATAAACATTAAGACATTTTATTTGCACAACACACGTTTACAGGGTGGTAATAATTTAATATTATTATGAGAATTAAACAATTACAAATTCTTTATCCTAATGTCATAAAATTAAAAAAAAAATTAAAACCAAAATATTCGTTGAATCAAATATGGCATACAATTGAAATTAAATAAAATATTAATAATTGTCATTTATATTATAGTAACATTTTTGAATTAAAATATTTTTAAATTTTATTTTGAATAGATTGACATTCAGCTCCATTACAGAATACGAGTATACTATTCGCCATTAGTTTTGCAAGGCAAAGTCTCTCATTACGTGTATTTCGTGGAACATAGTCATACATTCTTGAAAAAAGGTGAGCATTGTTTTTTACAAATACAACTACTTCAAGCAGGTACAGTTACGGAAGTGTTAGAATTTTCTATTCTCTGAATAATGGAACTATCTGTCATTTTAATTCCGAACATCGCTCGTAGACACCGTTTTTGTATTTTAAATGTTAACTCTCTATCCGTGGAATTTCCTAAGAAAATTATACCATATCTAAGTAAAGATTCGATTATGCCATAATATGCAGTGACTAATGTAGCGGTATCTACGGATATAGACAGTTTGTATAGAGCATAAGTTGACCTACTAATTTTCTTACTAAGCTCTTGAATGTGAATTTTATATTTAGCTTTTTATCTATGGATAACACTAAGAATCGCATAGAATCTACGCGGTCTATTACATCATTATTGTATATCAGGTCCTTATTAAGTCATTCTTGTATTCTTTGGCTAAAACACATTATATTTGTATTTTTCCGTTTTCAAATTCATTTTTAGATTATTATTAAGCCATTCAATTGTAGATTTTAAAGAATTACATATGTTATTGCAGTTTATTATTATTGTACTGTCATCAGCAAATAATGTCACAGATTGTATTGACGCGTTCGGCAACTCATTAATATAGATAATAAATGGCAGGGGCGCTAATACACTTCCATGCGGGATTCCATACTTGATATATCGCTCTACAGATCTATGCGTTATTTCAATTTTATTTTTTGTATCACTTATTCGGCTTATTTCAGAGATTTGACGCCTATTTTCTAGATAAGAACATATTACTTGAAGAACGGTGCCTCTTATACCACACACTTCAAGCTTTTCCTGTAAAATGTTATTGCCACATAATCAGTCTTGTGTCATTTCGGAGAAAATTGCACATACCGGACTCATTTTATCTACTTGAAAGATAATATTTTTCAGAAAGTCAAATATTGTCATGTTTATATTTTTATTTTTACGGAAGCCCTTCGATTCTTTACACAGAATATTCCTTTACTCGTACTCACGAACCTTTTTGGGAAACAGAGATCATATAAAAAAATCCGGTAGTCTTCTGCCGAATCAGTAGATACGTACGTTTCAGAAAAAGACAAATTGAAGCAATATTGTTAGTTTTCAATACATCTATATTAAAGTCGCCAGCAATAACAATATAACTCAATTTTAATTATGAATAATAGGTCAAAATTTTATCTTATTTATAGTAAAATAAATAACTAGCGACCTATAATTAATTAATTCTACAGCACAACATTCGATAATATTAGGTATTGAGAGTTTGTGAATTTCTTTAACTTCCCTCCATTTTACTAATATGCATGCCCTCCCCTTTTTGTATTATATCTACTGAAGCATGCAGCAAGAGAGCAATTTTGACGGTTAAGGCATCGCACTTGTCCCATTTCTATAAAATGCTCAGTTATATATATTACTTCAATATCCATTGCTTTAAATCAAAGCTCATCCAAATGAATTGCGAGTTCATCAATTTTATTTAATAATACCGCAATATTTTGATGAAGGATATATAAACATTTATTTTCGAAAAAACAGGGTGTTTTTATCTGATACACCTCGGGTTCTTTTAGCAGCTTTTTTGAAGTGTTTCGAATATCACCTGCATGCCGTAATCATTTATTAATCCGTAATGTCTCCTAAGCATATGATAATTGTATTCTAATTTATTATTTGATCTTTTTATTTTTTTTAACGAATTGCTTTTGGGTCGCGATTATTGAGGAGTTAACTGGCTCATTATTAATGTTAATATTATGTTCCTGTGTTTGACCAATAGTTTTACAAATTTTCTTTGAAGTAGTTGCTTAGATGCTCTTTTCATTCAATCTATTTTCGTCTTTATTGAGTTCGAGGTAACGCTGTAAATTGCTATTCTCATGTGACAAAGTCTCAATTTGTGTACGTGCTGCTATCACAAGTTCATTTTCGAGTGCCATTACCTCGTTCTTTAAGTTGTTGTAATTCATTGACGCCGTCTGATGTATCTGGTAAAGTGGTGTTTGCATTCTCGTTAGACGAGTGCACACTTTAGCAATCATCATCACTCGCATTAGATAAATCCAGCTTAGAGTGATTTCTCCGAAATGTAATATTGTCAAGGAAGTCCATGTTCCAACGCCCTCTGTCTTATATTAGTATTATTTCAGTTGTGTAGTATTATTTTGACAGTAAATGGAAGACAAATATTTTGTGTGAAATTATTATAATTCACCTTACAAAAAGTCTTTAATAACATGGATTTGAAACCTAGTGCTATCGTCTTTTTACCTTAGAGCATGTTACGTTGCTATGAAGAGCATTACGTAGGCGATCGAAATGATTGGTTGTTAGATTATGTTATGTTAAACAGTTTCTTTTGATGTAAATAAACGTTATATTTTGAATCAGATAAAAGAAATTAATAAGATCACTTTTCGGTGTTCGTTTATTGCCTTGTTATGTTTTATGCACTTTTTATATATTTATTGTATAGTTTTATGCTTACACTGATAAAATTAGTTCGAATAATGTTGGTTTCAATTAGATTAATTCACCTTACGATAGGTGCATTCTGAATCGTCAGAAATTTGTTCAAAGAACATTTTTTACAGGTATAATTGGACAGTTATTTGGATTTTCAAATTTCCTTAGGCACATCCACATTTCAGCATTGCACTAAAATGAGAATATAAATCAAATATAAAAAAAATCAAGCTTACATCAAGAATAACATGTTAATGTAATGACAAAAAATGACATATGCTTGTGTCGGTCCCTGGTGGTAGGTATATCCTATCGCAACGACGGGTAGGAGCATACAACGAGTTAATCTATAAGTTATTTATGCAGCGTGAAAAGATCAGACATGTTTAGGGCACATTAGGTAACAGTCGTATGTATCTTATTTTTTACATTTCATAATGTACCGCGCCCCCCCCCCCCTTCCGTAAACGAGAGATCGAAGCCTTTTTACGACTACCGACGCCCTTGAACATCCCCATAATTACTATGCCTATGCGTAACCCTTCTTTCCTGCTCCCCCTCCAAAGGGTCACCGACTACTCACATACCGCACTAAGCATGACATCATAGATGTCACTTTTCTCCGGTATTATGAGAGGAGAAGAAAACATTGCTCATACACATAGTAAAAAAAACACAAAGTAAACTTCACCGAATATAGTGTCACTATTTTTAGAAAATATGGCCACCGCGTGATCTCAATAGAAACTCGCGACGGCCTAAGATGCGTCTGCTGTATTTTTATTTTATACAAGTAGCGACCGCCCAGTTTAGGTAACTGGTAGTAGGTTTCAAAGCCAACTAGATCAAATTTTGAGTACCTACTTTCTACATGTTGGGAAACAGAATCGAGTACTGAAATTTGTAACTCTTTGTACAATGTCTTACAAAACATTCTGAATATTATGATTCAAGTCGGTGTCATTGATATATTCCGTCTCTTAATTGATGTAATGTGGCAATTACTGACAAACCTGCCTTTGTCTTAGCAATTGGCGCCGACTTCAAACATATATCATTCTTCATAATCTCATTGCAATATTTACATGTTCAATTTAGTTGTTATTTTTGAAGTATATTTGATTTATTTGTGATTTTTTTCATAACACTCTACATACGTATGCTGCCCGGTAATATGAGTATTGCACTTGGGCGATCAAATAGCTAGCGACGGGTCTGGTTGTAGGCACTAGACAACGATTTCCGTTGTTATAGAGTATTCCGTTCTCATAGAGATAGTATAGATACAGTAGGGAAGCCAGCTTAAAACGCGTCCGCCGAATGCGAAGGAGGCAGTAAATGAGGCTCAGTCCCTCACTTTTTATTAATTTCTCTCTTTGCAACGCGCATGTTACTACATTGTCTCATATTTTTTCTCTATAAACCAACGCGGACATTCACCGTCATAGGCCAGTCTACAGCTTCCCTTTATGACCTATGTTATCTCTATAAAATTGCAAAAATATAAAACTTAAAATATCGGATTATTAAAGAGTACGAGTTCCGCTGTGGCACTAGTGCTGCGGAAACGACTGGAAGGGGGAATGATGTGTATGGCGATCGTGTTGCAGAAGAAAACACAGTTCGTTTTTGGTTCCAAAGTTTTCGTTCTGGAAATTTCGACCTGCAGAACAAGCCCCGTGGACGGCCTGAAACCCAAGTTGATAATGAAGAATTGAAGGCTATTGTGGAAGCGGATCCATCGCAAACCATGTCCGAGTTAGCTGCAGGCTGCGATGTTAGTGATAAAACAGTTTTGATTCACTTGAAGCAAATTGGTAAGATTAAAAAGCTTGAAAGGTAAAGGTACCTCACGAATTGACTGAACCAACCGGCAAACGCGCGATAACTGCTGCGTTTGCCAGTTGGTTACATACTAAACGGGCACAATAATTAAGGTACTTTAAACCAAATCATTACCTGTGGTGAAAAATAGCTTCTTTACGATAATCGGAAGCGCTCTGCGCAATAGTTGGATCCCGGCCAGCCAGTCAAATTCTCCCCCAAGCGAAAGTTAGCCCCAAAAAAACTTCTAAGCTTCGGTGGACTAGTGCCAATATTTTTCCTTGCAGTTTTCTCAAACCTGGCCAGACTATTACGGCTGATGTCTATTGTCAGCAACTTAAGACCATGCTGGAAAAGCTAGCGGCTAAACAACTTAGGCTGGTCAATCGCTCCACGCCACTGCTGCTCCACGACAACGCTAGACCACACAGTGCGCAACAGACGGCTACCGAATTAGAAGACCTTCAATGGGAAAGTCTATAACATCCTCCGTACTCACCGGACCTTGCTCCAACAGATTACCATTCTTCTCGAAATTTGGATAATTTCTTGCTAGAGAAAAAATTCAACTCCAATGGGGCAGTCCAAATCGCCTGCAAAGATTTTATTGATTCCCGTCCGACTGGTTTTTTTAGTAAAGGGATCAATGAACTACCTATGAGATGCAAAAATACATAGAAAACAATGGTTCATAATTTGATTAATTAAATATATTATTATAGCAAATTCCAGTAAGTACATTAATACGGGGTACATAGCGATACCCGTACAAGTAACGCCGGGTGCTTTAAAATTTGTTTTTGAGTAAAATATATTTGATCTAGTGTTACTCGTAATCTTATAAAGCCAACATTTAGGAAGAGGTAGTGCCATGCTGCATAGGAGGAGATAGTGCCATGCATTGTGCATTACGCTACATCCTCCTATGTAACAGAATTGGGCCGGCACTACCGCGGTCAGGTGAGCGAGAGATGCCTCTCGCTCGCTTAATACCGTAAATACACAGCGTCGCTGTCGCGTTTTGTGCGGTTTTACTACTTCGAATGTACCATCAAGATAATGTTTTACGTAAATATGCCTTGTTTCTAATAAAAATGCACATTTGAGCTAAGAACTGTCTATAAAAATCTTCCATCGGCAGGCAAGGGGCAGAGGGGGTCTGTTCCAAAGCAACTACAAATCACACCTAGACCGACGCCCGACGGCCGATGAAGCTGTACAGGACCTCTTGCAGCTATAGGAAGACTGTAAGGGTTCCGTCTTCACCCTAAAACGCTCGCATCATTAGAGTGAGCCGACTTCGGTAGCGAGTCGATGTGGGTAGACATTACGCACATCGACTGTTGCTGAACGTTCAATGCTCAATAAAGTTTTGGTCTGTGTATTTGATCTCCTTCTTTTACATAATTTGATGTCATTCCAGTAAAGTTTTCGAACGAGCCATCACACATTCTCAGACTGCTAACCAAGTATATTGTACGTTCCCTCTGTGATAAATATTTTCGAACTTTACATCTACTACAGACATCTCCTTCACAACTGATGTGGATTGTGGATGATGATAATGCCGCACGAATGTCGCGCAAATGTCGCCGAAATGGCGCCTAGTGAATACGAGGCTTAATAGTTCAATTATCTGTTACAGACACTCTCATATCGGGAGTATCTCTCCCATCTGCGGGAGAGACGGGGTCGGTCCCTCTTTCAAACTCAAGCCTTGTCTCGTCGCCAGACGGCACTATAACGGATAAAAGTCCGGTGCAGCTGTATTGGGCTTCCCTTCGCTTCCATATCATATATCAAAAGTTCGGGTCCGAAAAGAAAGCCTGGTACAAAAGATAGTTACATTTTTTGTGTCGTTTGTGTACTGGTCTGGTCTTCCCGCGTATCTTGGGCAAGGACATGCAGATTGCCCCGTGTCACCATCACCAACCTCAGGAACGACAGAAACATCTGCAACAGTTTGTAACGCAGCTAAGATTAAATAAATGTCTGATTAAAGATAAATAGATCAAAAATCTCTGACATGTGTCTGCTGCTTACTGTAACAAACATTCCTGAATTTAAGTGCGTAAGAGGCGTAGACTACGTTGTTCAGTTTTATGTCGCTGGACTGGACTATCGCTACTTCAGGACTATAACTCTAAGTATAACCCGTCTCTACTCATGTTATAAAGAGAAAGCAAATTATTTATTTATTTGTTCTCTGTAAATACTGGACCGATTTGAAAAAATCTGCATTATCGCTAGTGAACATAGGCTATATAATATTTTCTGAAACGTGTGGTTATAATGAAAACTAATTAAAGATGTGAAAACAATATCAAATAAAACCTGTATATCTCAGCTGCCGAAATTATTGACAACTAGCTGTCCCGTCAGACGTTGTTTTGTCATTCAATTGAATTATTTGTCACGTGTAAAATTTTACGTTATGTGGCATCCGTGGAATAAAAAAAAACAAAAATAATTTTGAAGTAAAGTCTTAGTAGACTCCTTAAATACTATTATTACAATTCCATTATAATCGAATGATTTCACTATACTCGAGCTAATAATAGAGTCCTGTATTAATTACAATGAAATATTAGGAAAACTAAAAGTGCTTATTAGAATAATTCGCAGAAGTCGATCGGGGCCGCATGTGTAGCATGCGCGTGACGTAGCGTCGGCGATCTCTTTTAGGGCTCCGCGCATAATTACGCCAATATAATAATTTATAATATTTGTATTTTTGTAGATCAACGAATATTTTACACCTCCCCCCTCCTCCTCCTCCTCCTTTCCCGTAGATAGGAAGGATGCATCCCAATAGTTATTTAAAATTAGCTAAAGTAACTATTATTATATTGACCGATGGGACCGGGTCTCCCCCCCCCCCTCTAACTACACACGTGTCCTATTTATTGATCATTGTAAAATTCCTTAACTCTGGTTAATTCTTTGAATTATTGACGAACTACCATCACTCCGCGATTTTACCCGCGTATTCTCGTATTGTATTTAGTAACCTATTAGTCGTAGCGTCATGGTATATGGCCTCCTTCGATAAATGGATTGTTCAACACAAAAATAATCTTTCAATTCGGGCCAGTGTTCCTGAGAATAATACGAGCAAACAAACTAAAAACAAGCCTTATATAATTAGTTACAAAACTAACCTCGCATATAAAATAAGAATTGTACTTTTTCAGGAATAAATTATACAATGTTTTTTAGCTTTATCACAATATTAGCCGAAGTAGACGTGAATAGTAGTCCAATTGCATGTATGTGCCACCACATATGTGAGGAACCTGGATCGAGACCGGGGTGGGACTAAAGATTATTAAGTTTTTAATTTCAGATAACCGTCGGAAGTTTGGAAGGTGGCGGACCCCCCGCCGAGCACGTTAAGCTTGCGCGGCTCGATCTTGCGCCAGACTTCTCCGGATGCGTCGGACTGCCAGCCCATAAAATTTTGAGAATAACGGAATATGGATTGCTCTTATGTCTATGCATATACATTTTTTTTTAATCGGGCGCAAACGAGCAATCGGAGCCTTTTTACGACTACCGACACCCATGAACATCCACATAATGACTATGCCGATGATTTAGTTGCCGGTTAACGCCTAGACTTGTCAGTGGTCAGTCATATGTTAATACAAGATCTGTATTTAATATACATTTTACTCAATCGCTCTTTGCCTACAAAGAAGGTAATTTAAAATAAATAATAAATAACTTACATCTTGGCGTTATCTTTGTTGGCTTTTGAACCTGGTTTCTTTCATACCGCAGGCCATAATACGTTTTCAACGCATTTTGCTACGATGCACATTGATGGACATCACGTAAAGATTTACTTCAGTGGGATCTAATAAATCTTTACCGGCCCGTTATTTTGACAGACGACAAAGGGCGGACTCATCAAAACTCAAGCGGACTCAAACAATAAAGTTGAGGTATTTCCTGAGACAGAAATTCTATACACAACAACCGATAACCGAGGCATCATTTATCTCCGATGAGTCATATGGCTTAATAGTAACATATTTAGAGTTTAGCATAGCAATTAATGATAAGCATATGAATGATGTAAATGCTTATTAAAAAAATTGGAAAATCGAAAAGTGCACGCCCCGTAACAGTCGCACTCCATTTTAGGTTTCCGCAACCAGATAGCAAAAAACGGAACCCTTATGGTCCCATGTCACAGATGTTTTGCGCGGAGACAAAAATACTATGTTTGATTTTTTAAAATTAAAACACATTTCTTTAGAAAGTGTTTTAATTTAAAAAAATCAAACTGAATGAAGAAATAAAACCGCAAACCGTCACCGCAACGGGCACGGAAGCTCCGCAAGTTCTTAGCCTTATATGGGCGGTTTTGTGCCGCGAACGGTATATCCTGATAAAAATCAATGTATAAGTACATAAGCTCATACATTATAATAAATAATAGTGATGTCGCCCTAGCCGACTTTCGGCTATAGCGACAGTTAATCGCCCTTTTTGTACGATCCGAGCCAGGATTCAAACAGTTAACTACGTTACCGTATGCTTGTGCATACACATTTCTTTTCTCTTGGGCTAATATTCGACGAATACACCATAAGGATTTGGGAGTGAAATGAATTAAAAGTAGTTGTTAAATAAAAATGTTAAAGCGTTATTTCATTTATTACTAAAACAATATTTTATTTATATAAAAAAATAATACATATTATAAGTTCTCGTGCAGGAAGTGGAGCAGCGTCGCCTCGTAGTGCTTCGCCGCGTGCATGGCGCGCAGCGAGTGGCGCTCGCCGGGGTACACCTGCAACAGTGTCGGTGTATCACTGGGCGGCGGGCGCGACCGGGGAACTGGGTTATAGTGGCAACGAGCAGGCGGAGCCTTTTGGCTATAACCGCACAGGGAGAAGGAAAAGAGCCACTGTTGCATTGCAGCTGAATCGGGTCGGTATGGCCGAGGAAGTACATTCCACTTAGAAAAGAAAATGAGAGATGTCAAGGGACACCCGGGTGAAGTTTTAGTGAAGGAATTGTGATAAAAATGTATGCTATTGTTATTATTCTCTAATATTTCATATTAGTTAAACACCGTAGTTTTCCTCGTTTTCAAAATAAAAATATTGCATTATATATCAATAACAAAACCTATATAATGTTAATTTTATAAAATAACAGTTTATTTTTTTAAGTCGATATTCATATCACTCGCATAGATATAATGAGAACCAGTAGTAGTGCTATTCAAATTCGAGTACTACGAAAATTACGAATCTACTATGCGTTTCATTAGGCACTTTTACAGAAGATTAAATTCACCAATTACTACAAAGAACGCACGTGCAGTGTTGGCTAATCGTTCAGATTGGCCAACACTACGCATGCGCCGGACCGCCACGCCGACTATACCTGCGCAAAAGCATGTGTAAACATGTTATCAGTGCTTTGATTGTTATTTTAGTGTAGTTATTTTTTTGTGTTTCGCGCGATGCTGGATCGTCGCGTTTGTATTCCCAGCCAGAGCACCTGAATTGTCTTCGGCTAGAAGGAATTGCAAGCCCTCAAGTTTTTTCCTCACCTACCATATTGGCTGCAACCCAACGTCCTGTTAACCATGGACGGTTTCGTGCGCCGAGTCATGCACCGGGACGCTTAGGATAGAAGAACCTAGAAGCCCGGACTTAATGCCTCAGGACTTTTTCTTGTGGTCCGAAATTAAAACACGAATACGATTCTGTGACGAATTACGTAGTTCGATAGTGGGCGCCTTTAATAAAGTTAAAAGTAATAGAGACACATTGGACAAATTAAAGGACAATAATCTCAAACGAGCGCGACTGTGTATCGATCGCAGTGGACTCCATTTCGAGCAATTGCTTCGGTACAGTTAAGTGTAACAGGTATGTAAGTTTATACTATTATTTTTTAAATACGCAATTCTAAGTTATGGTTCATAATCGAACCTCGGGTCGGCGACCACGCCGCGAGTGTCATTTCGCTATGAATGAATACAGAGTTGGTTACTGTTAGTCAAGTCGATCGACTTAAAATGATTGTTAAAATTCAAGCTTTTTTTTTTGTTAATATTACACTTGACTTATCTGCCCTTTTTGGTTCTATGAATTATTGTAGTCATATGTTCCGGCGTGAAAACGATTAAATAATCACGATGTATAGTAAGAACCTGTATAAACTAAAGAAAGCAAAAATAATCGTCGCGACACTACACTCTTCGAAGCAAAATAGACAATTCTGTCTAGCCTCCATCGCAACGCGCGATAAGGAACTTCGTTCCACAAAGTGTGAAGTGATGGCTGTCCTAGCGCGTATTTCGAGCGATTTGTGAGTAGTCGTAGAAGGTGGCCTAATGCGGGAAATTGGTTGAAGGAGGCTAAGTCGGTAAAAACCAAATAACTCCGATTTCTCGTTTGTTCCTCTTCGTCTTGTGAATTAATGTTTTAAAACTTTACTGCGGATATTTAGACGCGAATTGGCTAACGTGATATGATAAATCCACAGATATCATTATTAAGTTCAAACAAAACGCGACTCGTAAGATGCAGAAGATGCTCAGTAATAAACATACAGTAATATTGCGTATAGGTAATTTATAGTGGGCCTAACCTGAACACGATGCGGCTTGCCCAGGCGCACCAGCTCGGCGAGCAGTGCGGCCGTGTGGCAGAAGTGCACGTTCTCATCGGCCAGGCCGTGGATGATCAGCAGTCTACCCTCCCTGGAACAGAGTCGCATGTGAAATTCACTTCGATGCAGCAGTGAGGCGAGTCGCAATTTTTAAATTACAGATCGATAATACGCAGAAAACATCAGTACCTGTCGGTGAAGACAATTTGTGAGCGAGGAAATCACCGCGGGTGCACGAGCGTCCGGGTTATGCATTTGGCGGCAGAGAATTGTGCGTGCGCGTGGACACCGGCGCTGCTACGCGAGCGTGCGAGCTAGCCAGGAAAAATAGGTGAGTGCGCATCTGCAGGCGTGCGGCGCGACGGCCGGTGCGCCCATAGATGTAGACCATGTCACAGAGCCGCCAACACGTGGCCGGCACGGGTGGGCGAGTGGAGGATGTGGGTCACTCACTTGTCGGGGAAGAAGGGCGCGTGCGCGAGGACGCTGGCACGGCTGTAGGCGTGCGGCGCTGCGGCCGGCACCCCCATGTACCGCTCGGTGTAGGCCGTGTCGTAAAGCCGCCAGCACGTGACCGGCGCGCCCGCCACGCATACCTTGAACGTATTGGGCCGCGTCGCCAGCCCCAGCAGAGACAGGTACCCGCCTGCACACAAACATGTTCAGTCTTTTTTAAATTAGCACGTATATTGAGAAACAAAATAATCCGCAAGATGAGCCAAACAATATGCAAAAAAATTTTTGTTCAATTTAAAGATACTAAATGACCACAATATTATTATAATTCGTAAATGCAAATGTTATGTAGGCCTGCAAAAATTTATTCTTGTCAGCGCGAAAACTCATTGACCAGACGCAACGGACCTTCGTGATTGGTCCGCGAGGTGCGACGCAGACCGATCGCCGCATTATTCGCGAGCTACGGACTTATCTCCAGACAATCAGCTGACTCGCATTAAGTATTTATTCTTATAGCGATCAATTATTTAAATAATTACTTAAATTTCTGCGAGTTGTATCTACAATTGTTTGAAAGGAATAACAGGGACACATTTTGTTTATACTGAGAATGAATGTGTATACTAGCATACAACTTCAAAATCCTGCATACCTATTAATAATATAGATCTGCTGCCACTGATGGTAATAATCATGACTCTTTAACTTTAAAGG
>JAFELO010000956.1:191961-231176 GCA_017140195.1 Eumaeus atala | reverse complement strand
CGTCTCTACTAGGTTCTGAAGCCGCAGCCGTTACAGAGTGGTGTCGCACTCAAACTCAATATGTACCGTAACTCCACCCGTGTATGGCGACGCGCTCCATGTCTATGCAACCCGTCTCCTTCGCCAACCACTGCAGCACTTCCACCTGAAACACACCCACATTTAACCACATTAAGAATGTATACTCTAATAATTTTACAGAAAACTCTATCAAGAACTCATGTTCTTGATAGAGTTTTCTGTAAAATTTTGAGACAGAGAATAAAAAAAAAATGGTAATAGAAGTCGGCGGCCATCCCTAGTGACTTGCCAACTGCGCAGGAAATATAAATATTCGCGCAGGCGCAAGTGCACTCCCTTCTCCCACATTTCCTTTCTCGATGGGAGTCCGGCACGACCGGAGGGAAATCAGGCGCAGGACCACTTAATGTGCCATCTAAGGCACGGGGATATTATGAATAATAAATAAATAAAAGTTATTAAAAACTGGCCATAAGCGAGTAGGACTCGCCAATCAAGGGTTCCGTAACAGCAAACGAAAACAAAACCCATTCGGTACATCAAGAGATGTAGGGTTGTTATATCTCTTGAACTACCGAATAGGTTTTGTTCAAAGCAATTGTCATTCGATTTTTTTATTGAATTCCATAATCCCACACCTATAGACTCTCAATAAAAAACCAGGTACTGCATTGCAGTCGAATTGGGCCGCCACGCCCGGGAAGGAGAACGACCAAACATTTTGTAGTCGTACCTGATCGTCCAGCTCCACTTGCCCCATCTTGCCCTTGATGGCTGCTTCCCAGGCCCGCCCCCTGTGCTTGGAGCCTCTCGAATCCACTGCGACCACGTTGAAGCCCCGCGCCGCCAACATATGCATGCGTAGCTGGCGGATACCCTGAAACATCAATGCTACTAATACAATTGGAGTTTACACTGAAACTCTAGTGGCGTGTCGGAGCTAACGAAGAATACTAAAGAAGGGCCCTACTTTTTACTTGCCACAAAAAAATAACAAAACCCAGATTATAAATATTTATTTGCCATCGAAATTTTATTTCTGATGAACTTTTAGTCATACAATTTTCATTCTTGCGGGTGCATCAGAAAACGAACACAATAATCATAGAATAAGTAGGTATATAGAAGAATTAAGAAAAGTTTGAATTTAAAAATACTATGATATTTTGTTTCCTACCTTGTAGCTATTTGTGACAGTCTGCACTTCCGGCCCGCCGTACACGTGTAGTACTGTAGGGCGCGGCCCCGCGAGCCCGCAACGCCACAGCGTGCAGTACGCCACCTGCCCGCACGCCAGCGTCGTGCGCAGTATCTGCGGCGGTGGCACATCCGCCCCGCTCAGAGAACGTTCTGAAAACGACGCCGACTGTATTCAGACACATGTAGGACGAAGCTCTCGGGACTGCGTCGCCACAGCGAGCAATACACAACCCGCATACTAACCCTTCCACCAAGAGAACGTTCTGGAAATTACACAGAGTGTGAACATACGTGTTTAATATAGGGCGGGCGCTCAAGCCCGCAGCCACAGGCCCACACGCCAGCGTCTCGGAACTGCGGCGCCAGATTGGGCAATCCTTCAAGAGAACGTTCTGGATATTTTTCAGCCTACATATCCATCATCTTCGCTAGTACGCTCACCTCTAACCAGTCTAGACACGTCGCTGTCGTCATCTCCGTCGCCGGCGCGGCTGTCCAGTGAGCCGTTGAACGATCTGCTCTCCGACGTCTCTGGAACAAACATTACTCATTATAACACTAATACAAGTGAGTCCAAGCACTTCAATCCAATGAGCCCTTGGAGGTTCTTAAAAATATCCATGTTTGGGCTATAATTTACTTCTGATCTACACATGATGAAGATATAACTAAAATTTTCGCGAACTATTATCACGTAAAATGATCTATCTGTAAACCGACTTACAGACAGCCAGTTAAAGTAAGCCCGAGTTAGCTCTGGTACTCAGCTGCACATAAAGTAAGTCTCACCTGAGGGCTCTCGCTCGACGAGCGTGCCGTGCGCCATCAGTGTCACCCCCTCCACCGTGTGACGCACGCGGAACACGCGCGTTGTAGGCGCGCTACTGATGTTGGACGACGTTATCACGGCCATTGAACACTCCTGGAATGTTATCATAATAATAACAACAAACTGTCGAAGTATTTAACCGCCACGCCATGTAAGATTTGCGAACTAACCGCGTGCGGCCGCAAGGGGCAGTACGTGTTATGTATCTGCGTGTGTTACCTACATCATGGCTACAGAGTGCAAGTGTCCGAGCGCCGTGAACGCGTGCGGGAGCGATGGGCGCTACGTGTCATACGTATGCGTGTGTTATCTAGTCAAGGTCTACGTGGTGCGAGTGTCCGAGCGGCGCGAGTGAGTGCGGAAGCGAGGCGCGGTACGTGTCGTGTGTTATCTTATCAATGTCTACGTGGTGCGAGTGCTCGAGCGGCGCGAGTGAGTGCGGACGCGAGTGGCGGTACGTGTCGTGTATCTGTGCGTGTGTTACCTCGTCCATATCTACGGTGTGCGAGTGTCCAGGCGGCGTGAGCAGCGTGATCGCGTGCGGGCGCGGAGGGCGGTAGGGCGCCACGTACAGATGTCGCTCCAGCGGCGTCTCTCGCAGACCCACGAAGTACACCAGCCCGCGCGCTGAGTCTACCTGGAGACACCGAACACTTTACTCCGAATATACTATCTACGAGGTATGGAGTTTTGATTAACAGTAGGAGCACATCCTGTATATATGAAAAGTATTCATTTGGCTACGCCACTACTTTTAAATACCAGATTTTACTAACTTAATTTTCATTAGTCCGTTCTTCTGGTCTCTTCTTCATTATTCTAGAGAGTTTGGGAACTATTATTTAAATAATTTTGATATACAATCTGAACAAAAAAAAAAGATTGCATTTATTCGACACTAGAAATATAATATCCTCAATCAACAATGACGAAAATAGCAGTAATTAATTATGGGGCGGAATGATAAAATAGATCAACGAGTGGCGATATTTTCTGCGGCTGTCATTGCTCTGTTGCCAGTGAAAATAGAGCTCTACATTTTTTTTATTATATATATTACATAACGAGGAATCGTAGCCTTATTATGCCTACCAACGCCCATATACATCAACACAATTACTATGCCGATTCATTGCCGTTGTTTCAGAGACCGACCCAATTCCGCTGCAATGCAGCATGGTACTACCTCCCACGAAAAAGTCTCCCTAATTCTCTTTGAAGTCAGATGTTTGGCTAACATGTCCACAGTATCGTATGGTACAGAGATGTGAGCTAGTCTCTATGGAGATAGTCACCTCTGCCAAACCTCCGCCAGTTTTGATGCTGTGAACAGTGTTTCTGTGTGTACAGAACATACCCATATTTTGCGGCCCATGACCTCCCAGGCGCCGCCCGTGATGGCCTCCTTGCTGATGACATGCGGCCAGCTGGCGTGCGACTCGTCCTCCGACAACATATCGGGCACCGCTGTTGAATTCACAATTGTGTTTAGAAACAGCCTCACCCGCAACCAGTCAATAGTAATGTTCATATATAAGTCACGGCGCAGTGAGGTGTTGCCTGCACCTCCCCCCTCCCCCCCTGCGCAACCGATAACTTACTAACCGCACGAAACGGCGGTAGTATTTTATTTATAGTATAGGGGAGGGCAAACGACCAATCGGCGACTACCGACGCACATAGACATCGGAATTATTGTCATGTAGATACTTTGCCCTCCTTCCCTCCACCCTCTCCCAAGGGCCGTAGTAAAGCCATCGCTTTCAAGGTACATGTTCATACAGACACATGTATCTCTTTGAGTCAAGAGTGATATCATCATACTCACATGTTGTCTGCTCCCTGTTTATTGCACAAGTAATTAAGTATAAGTGTAGATGCCCAGTTTCCTCGGAGGCCCAGATGAAGGTCACCTCGCCGGCCGCGCCGGGCAGGAAGTGCAGGATGTCGTGGATGTTTACCCACGTGTCGGGCGCCGTCTCCGACACGAGCACCTGGATCTTCTGTATAGAGGAAAGAAACGAGTTATTACAAAATAACCTAACATTCAATTCCAATGTGGAGGAGGCAAGAAAGGCATGTACGGATCTTAATATGTGGAACTCAGTCCTATCTACCACATTAGGGAACTGGTGCGAGGATGTGTTGTTGTTCCACCTCCAAAAGAAACCCGAATGATTGAAACATAATGTAATGTACCCATATAATGTAATGTACCCATGTAATGTAATGTCCCCATGTAATGTAATGTTCCCATATAATGTAATGTATCATTTGTGTTATCAAGACGAATCTAACGAAAATTTTATGCGCTAAAATTCATCTACCCGCCCAGTAAGTAGCAGTGAATATAGTAATCAACATGCAAACGGAAAAAATCTGACGATAAACATTATCCGTGGGGATCGTGATATGTCGTAGTTCGCCTACACCACTAGGAGCGAAGATGTGATGAAGTTAAAAGTTATTACTAGAGAAGATATACCAGAGACGGGAGATAGCCGTTGGTACATTCGGGGGAAGATGCCTCCTTCCCCTGCATGGACCGTCGGCTACTCGTGAACCGCACGAATCGCGCTAACAAGACACAGTGCCGCTGATGTAGCCACAAAAACGACTAATGTCGGCAGATAGTAACACCGATCGCGGCAAGGCAACGCATATTATATCTACCACGTGGTTCCTTAATTACAACAAAGTTCTTCAAGGCGCGCTGCGAAGTACGCTAGACGGAAAAAAATCAGACGAAAAGTTGTCGCGACACTTTTTGCTATATTGCGCGTAAACCGCGCGACGTGCGCACCTCTCTCTATCTCTCTCTCATACTCATAGGCATATTATTTTCGTTTTGTTTTCCTATTTTGCTTTCAACGATGTAGAGTCGCGACGATTACTTTTCTTCTGTCAACTTTATACACGTTGTTAGTAGTTAATAAACAACACAAATTTATTACAACTCCTTCACTACTTACACGTCCGGCGCGATACGTGAACTAACCGCCACGTCCAGCCGATCGTCGGTTCCATTTCAAATTTCAACTTGTATGTCATCCTTGTAATGTTCCGTTAGTAAATGTTTAATAACGCGATATTGTGTTTGTTAGTAAAAATTCGATATTAGCTGTTATCAGTAGTCTGCCCCGTGCATACCTCATCACTGGGCTTGAAGTCCTCCACATCCTTGGGGTTCATGTGATCGGGCGCGTTCGCGTAGCTCGCCCGGGAACTGAACTCACAGATAGGTATCAACACCAGCTCCAGTTTCTGCTGCTTGCGGTCCAACAGTTGAGCCCATACACTGGAAAGAATATTTTTTACCAGTTCAACGGATTTCATCGCCTTTTAAGTATTTCAAAATCCCAACCCTTCAGATGCTTTAATTTTATTATGAATAACGTGTGTTATTTACTTCAAGCCTCTAAGCGAACCAACGACTCGATCGTTCTAAAACGTCTCAAGCAAAATATAATAAAATTTTAATATTGTTGTATTAAAAAGTTCTCATAAAATCTTTTATTGGAATGAGGGTTCTTATCGCGTTACGATGGAGACTAGACGGAAAAAAATCTGACGATAAATTGACACGACCCTTTTTGCAATAGTGCGCGTAAACCGAGCGGAGTGCGCATGATTCTCTGTCTGTCTCTCTCCCTCTCTCTATTTCATAGAAAGTAAACCAATTATTTTCGTTTCGTCTTTCTATTTTGCTTTGAACAGTGAAGTGTCGCGACGATTATTTTTATTCTGTCAAATTTATACAGATTTTTTGTACATAACAAATAATACAAAATAACAATAATGAATCCTGACCATGTTTCTGCACAAGAACCGGATATTGCCGATGGAGTTGGGTAAGTAGAGATTTTATTGTCTGTATAAAATCTCTACTAACCTAACTCTATTACCTTCTTTCCATCCGTATGTCCTTTAACATCTCTCAACTTTTTTTTATATGAATTGGACAAGTTGCCAACTGGTCATGGCCACTAGAAGAACATGTCATGTGGCAATCATCAGCGTCACAGTAGGAACTTGTACAGAAATTACTGTAATGTTAAACACTATTTGCTATGTCGATATTAATTGATGCTAATGACCAATACGTGATTTTATCGAACTACGATTTTCAATAAAGCCTATACGTATACGTTTACGATGCACTATAATATTTACATCCCTAATGGTGCAGGCAGAGTGAACCGAGTGTCACCAGTTTCTCGCTTTAACATTTTTACATCAATATTTTCTTTCGCTCAATTCAAATTTTTTTGTACATTTTTTTTACATATTCGGAATGAGTGATCTTGTACAGCGTCTTACAAAGCACCCCATACACACAAGCACCTAAGCACTCACTGCAGTCCACACTGCGTCCAGCCCGCCCTGGCCAGGTACTCGAACCAGCGGAACGTCTCCTCCAGCGGGTGCCGCATCTCGAACCACCGGATATCCGTCACCTCCAAGGACTCGTTATTTACATCTGTAACTGAACACAGTATTATCATGTTAAATCCTATATGTGTCCCATTGTTGGGCAAAGGCCTCCTCCTATTTTCTGTGCAGAGTTTCAATGAAAATAATGTTCAAATTTGTTTTGGTGATGTTTTTTGATCGTATGTATATTGTCTGATGGATTCGGTGTCGCATGTGTACTAGGTGTCGTTATGACGCAAGTGACACTTGGTACATTAAAATACATGTGTACCAAGCAGTCGTGTTTCTTGTTTTACCAATTTCAATAAATTGGTAAATTAGGTTATATAGAGACGTTTTAGTAAAAGGTAGTGCCATGCTGTATTATATGAATGGGGCCGGCACCAGCAACGAGGCACCTCTCGCACACACAATACTTCCACCAAGTGACAGCTATGCCGTCGCCGTGGGGTTTGAGAATATCCGGTGGCCCACAGGAAGAGGATCGTGCCGGCCCGGTTCAAAAGAGTACGCGAAGGTATTTATGATGGTGAGTTACCCATATTATCGGAGCTACCCTCGTGGTAGTAGTCCAAGACGGTGGTGGCCGTCACTCTCTGCAGCCTGAACGTCACCATCTTCAGCACCGACTTGGCATTTGGTGTGCCCGCTCTGGGAAACCTGAATTTATGAAAAAAATTAAAATCTGCGGACGTATCACACCACGTTAGCCTAGCCCTGTGCTAAGTACCTAAGTAAAGCCTTGTGTCACAAGTACCAGATAAAAAAATACTTAACATTTTTGAAAAATTGGCGAAATAATTGAAAAAATCCATAGATATCCCGCCTAGATAGGTTTCGAAACCGCGACCTGTGGCGTAGCGCGTGTGATATACCCGCTTATGCACCTGTAGCGTAACGCGTGTGATATACCCGCTTATGCACCTGTAGCGTAACGATTGTGATATACTCACTTATGGACCTATAGCGTAACGCGTGTGATATACCCGCTTATGCACCTGTAGCGTAACGCGTGTGATATACCCGCTTATGCGCCTGTAGCGTAACGCGTGTGATATACCCGCTTATGAACCTATAGCGTAACGCGTGTGATATACCCACTTATGGACCTATAGCGTAACGCGTGTGATATACCCGCTTATGAACCTGTAGCGTAACGCGTGTGATATACCCGCTTATGAACCTGTAGCGTAACGCGTGTCATATACCCGCTTATGAACGTGTAGCGTAACGCGTGTGATATACCCGCTTATGAACCTGTAGCGTAACGCGTGTGATATACCCGCTTATGCACCTGTAGCGTAACGCGTGTGATATACCCGCTTATGCACCTGTAGCGTAAGGCGTGTGATATACCCGCTTATAGACCTGTAGCGTAACGCGTGTGATATACCCGCTTATGGACCTGTAGCGTAACGCGTGTGATATACCCGCTTATGCACCTGTAGCGTAGCGCGTTTGATATACCCGCTTATAGACCTGTAGCGTAACGCGTGTGATATACCCGCTTATGCACCTGTAGCGTAACGCGTGTGATATACCCGCTTATGGGAAGGAACGTTACTCTACAAGTCGACACCAAATATTCCGATACTAGTTGACGCCGATTGACCTGTCGTGTTCTGAAAACAACTAGTTTCTGGGGTTAATTTGGAAGGGTGAACAACTTGTTTCTGGGGTTAAATTGGACTAAGTTTAGTCAGCCCCAATCAGAGACAGTGGATAACAAATCCTCGACTTCGTACACAAGGTCACAAGGTTGTTCCGATACTCGTTGAGGTGTTCCCGGGAAATATTAGCACGACCAGTGTAAAAAGCATCCCCAGTATTATCATCGGCGTAACAATGAAGGCCACTACTTTGCAGCGTGTCATTGATATGCCAAAGATACAACGCAGGAGAAAGGACACAGCCTTGGCAAGCCTGCCCTAAAATTCATCAACACCAGCGTTTACATATTTTAGAGCAGAGCATACGCCGACTATGAATTATATGAATGATATTGTCATAACTATGTATTTGTAGAAGCAATTATTTCCAGGCCGAGCAACCAGTATAGCATATGTGGGGGGGGGGACTTTAGTGTCGCCATATTATGATTTGAATTTAGGATATCGAATATATTACGTAGATGGAGATCACGATGATACGGCACGAATGAGTTACTATATTACCATTATATGAGTTACTATATTACCATTATATGAGTTACTATATTACCATTATATGAGTTACTATATTACCATTATATGAGTTACTATATTACCATTATATCATCAATCCTAGGACCTGACATAATAATACTGCTTTACCGTGCTGTGAAATTGAAATAAAATTTAAGAAAAAAGTGGCCAGGAATTCACATGTTTATTTTCACTGCGGTATATCACACGCGTGACCAATTGGGCATCTTACGTTTAGCCAATAAGTAAAACACTTAAGTATATTGGTTATTTTTACAGCATAGTGGGACAAACGAGCATTCGAAGACATTCGTGAATCGATCGACACCCATTAATATCCGCCTGGTGCATTACCCTCCTTCGTTCCATCTCCCAGTACACCATCGGCTGATTACATCCAAGTAGAAGTGATTAAACAAAACGTTGCATTGAATACTAACGACGCCCATAGACATCCGCATAATGCAGATGTGGTGCCCTCGCGGATCTCCTACTGCTCCAGCTAAGGAGGAATGTGTAAAGCTCACCTGAACTCCTCGACCTCCCCACTGCAGCTCTGCGAGGACGGGAAGCTCAATATCTTCACGGCGCTCTCGTCCACCTCCTCGTACACTATCCGGAACACGTCGTCTGTAACACGTTCAAGTGGACACGTAGAGGTAATCATTGCAGAGGAATCGGCCGAGGAGCTGCAGAACACTTATTACTGAAATGCTCATAATCAATAAATAATATGTATGTTTGTGTTTTTTGCGGTTTGTTCAAACTAGTAATTTATAGTTGCATAACAGCAATCAGACCAATGCAAACCTATATCTATGGTAAAATCGAATTGTCTAAATTGCCGTATTTCATTACGGCAATATTCAAAAACAGGGCCGTTTTGTTTTGTGACGGGTCAACGATTAGCCGGATTGAATACGACTATTTGAAATTCCACCCGAAAAAGTTGAGCGTTGAGTTAAGAACGTCTCGCAATGACAATCAGGCTAATCGTTGGCCCGCCACAAAGCAAAACGGCCCTGTTTTTTTTTAAATGGCTAGCCGTAATGTCATACGGTGATTTGTACAATACGACCACGACATATACCTATAATATAACAGTAAAAAAGTGTCTCTACATTCAATATTTAAAAAAAAAATGGGTGATAATAATGAAATTAGAAGAAAAGAAATTGTTTGTTTGTATATCTGTATGTTTCTTTTTTACATGCTAATTTCGGAACAAATAAACAGATTTGATTTAAACTTTTTTGTTGTCTACAGAAAAACCGAAGCAATGTAGAGGGTGTAGGAAGAAGTGCGCGGACGAAGTCATGGGCACCACATTGTTGTATATGAGTATAGACTCACCATCACATTTTGGTTGCCACCAGATACCAGTGAACCTTGAGAACTCCTCTTGCGTAACGTAGCAGGGCACTCCAGCCAGGCATGGGTCGTCCGCTAGCCTGAAATTAATATCAAAAGATTTATTAAGGACAAAGCTGGTGAACGGTGAGCGTTGCGAAAACGCGGCCAACGGAAGTTTATAGGGAGGTACAAGTAGTAAAGATAGAGAGATACGTTTCGTATATTACAGTAGGAGCAAGCGCGCTTACTAAAGGAGTTACTAAAGACATTTTACTTGGGTCTCGTATCGTGTATTCTAAAGCACACTGGCATTTTATTTTGCAGTTGGGACACATGATGGTTAATGATCACAGAGGCCAAAACTAGAGGACTCGCAGATGCGTTGCTGGCCTTTTAGAGACTGCCTTGTGGTCTAGGGGTAAGCATGTTCAGCCACAGACTGAGGTCCCGGGTGCGACCCCCGTGTTGGACCAAACAAAAAGTGTTATTAGAAATTTTGAATAACATTAATCGCCTCTGTGGTGTAACGGTGCGGGTGTCGCCTAAAACCGTTAGCCGCGTGGAGTCCAGGGTTCGATGCCCAGGTGGGGCAACTGTTATTCAATGTTTCTCAGATTATTCTGAGCACGCATTACATTGTCCGGGATTGGAATGTGCCCGAAGTGGCCACAGGCTTGCCACCTATGACATCATGGGCCTCAGTACCTTGGCTAATCGTGGGTGTGCTAGTATATCTACTGGACTTACGAGTTGTGGATGTACTAGCACACCTCTGCCTACATCTTCGGCAGTAACAGGCTTGATGGTATTTTATTTTGAATTACTATTAACAGTCCGGAGTCAAGAAGTTGACAGTGTTATACCACTGTGCTCAGGAGTGCACCTTAACCCGTCGGGTCTGCACCTAATTTCTCTCCAGCCGTCCTCCAGTGCAGATGGCTCTTCTCAATAGAGATGAGCGCTGTAGCCGAAATTCGGCCAGGAGGATATTACATTAGTGGACATCGGACCATCAAGATTATGCTGATGAAACTTGGAATACACACAGAATGTCTTTTGCAAATTTGTCACCTTTCATCCCTTCCTTTGCATGCATAAGTTAATCTTGCCGGTCTTCTTAGAGAGTCTCCAGCGAGCCATATATCACCCCTCGCAGCATGGGCTACCAGTGACGGCATGGACGGACACATGGCAGGAGTCAGTGGTGCACCCCATCCAGTGCTGAGAGACCTGGGTACTAGAGGTGGTGACTGAAACAGATTAATTATATTTTAATAACATTAGCACTGCTACACAAGGACACAATATTCTGAATTTAAATGTTAGGGCAGTAGATATAGATTTATAGCATGTTAATAGAATGGGAGGCAAATGAGTAGACTGGGATTTTTTTTTTGGTGACCAATGATCGCCCACACACATCTATTCCAGAAAAAATGTATTTTTTTTGTTTTATACCATTGTATTTTGTTATTATATAAGGATAGCATTTTATATCATAGTGCATTTATGTACCTAGAGATAGGTCATAGAGTCTAGGAACTTATAAATACCCTTCTATGAGCAAGTAATGTGTAAAACCGTAACTATATACAACGAACACTCCCTAGTAGGTATTTGGAATAATTTTTCATCAACACCTAACTAATCTAGATCAAATGTAAGACCATCACAGCACCATAATGTTGATAAAAATTTATATGTGGAGTTATCACATGAAGTACTAAGTAATATTACTGTGGAGCAGTTACATTTTTACTACGAAATTCTAATAATTAACACCAAGAGATGGTATTAACGAAAATTATATGAGCAATATAACCTAACTACCAATACATCATTTTCTAAAGTTTATATAAAAATTCAATATAAACTCATTATTCATTAAAAAATAATTTTATGAATACTGTGGTATATTTAATTATTTAACAAAATATTACTCACCAATAATTATGTATTTACCTGATTAGGACCTTCTTCTGCAACAAACAAACAAGATGCGCAAGGGAACAGTACTCGTCCAGATCTCGGATGGAGTTCGTATGATGCAATACCCCAAGCAGCAACTCTCTGCCTTTCCCATAACAGCTGTTCTTCCCTGGACCACCTTCCAGATGACACACCGAGGGCAATATTTGACTCAATTAATGGTTTCCAATCTAGCCTGTTAACAGGTATTATTACTCTTATACATATTTCATTTATAACAAGACAAAGTTTGTGGTATATTTTTAAAACAACCATGTCAACAATTTATTTTATCTCTATCAGCTTTTGATCAATATTTCACTGTTTTCATTCAAAAATTGCCTAATCATTTACTGTATGAGCATGTTTAATACCAGTGTACTGCCATATTCTCTAGGACGCTTTCAGTGTAGTTTGCTTTAACATATTTTTTTTTTTTTCAAAAATAATTTCATAAATGTGCTTGGTATTATTGTGGTAGAATAAAGGCTACTTTATTTTATTTACTGTCATATTACTGAGCCTCACATTAGATTTTATGTCCACGTGGGCCAATGAGCTTTGCTTATAAACATGTTATAATTGTTTATACATATCTAGAACATTATTGTTATGTTCATTTGATTCATTTTGTAGTTTTGCTTTAATGTATGTTGTTCCTATAGTATATTTAACTATATTTCTTCAATTTATCATTATCAATTCTAATTCAAATTTATCTTATTACAATTTCATACTTTAATTAATATTTATGAACATACCACATCCAGAAATCACTAGTATAAAATTATTATTTGGTATCTGTATTTTTTATAGGATAGAGATTTTTTATTATAAATATCTATTTTGTATGTAATCTTTATTACAAACAATATAGATATGTATCCTAATAGAGTGAACAGATTGTACAGTAAGTTAAGTATTTTTCTACCAAGAGTTGAATTAGAAATCTATAATTATCTGTTACTTTGTTTTATAACGAGTTTATAAATACAACACTTGCCTTGAATTGCTCGCGATTTCACTTGGCATGACGTCAGTATATAGCAAAGTAATCTCCCATCCATTCTGAGGAGTTCTTAAAAAGTATATTCTCATTTTTCCATTGCTTAGTTTTCTAAATGAAAATGCCATGGGTACCATCGTCGACAAAGACGATAGCTCTTTTCTCAAGTCATGAACAGCTTGTCGTACCTCCGCCCAACTATATTTTTTGGGTGTTTGATCATATTCGCCTGCGGCTGCCCCATCTCCGGCCTGCCTTACTTCCATATTCACAAATTCCATACAAAATTTCACTTAAAACAAAAAATTTTGCATGTTTGCCCAAAAGCGTTTTAAAACAAAGGACCACAAATTTTAATAAACGTTGATATTTACTTAATATATTTTACCTAGTTTCATATCTTATTGTAAAATTTGAGCCTCATAGTGTTAAATGGCCCCCTAAAATATATTTTTTCTAATTTTTGCATGAATTGAGCCAACACACTGATTTTTGACTTTTCTAATTTTCTTGCCAAATGACACAGATGGTAAAATTAAATCCCGTCATTCAAAATCCCATTGTAACAGATATAGCCAAAATGTCAAACACAGCTGATAAATTAAAGACGGTAATTAGTGCCTGTTTTCTCCCTTAGAAAAAAATAAACAAAAAGTAGAAAGTTTTGAAATGCAATTTATTCTTAGATACTTTAATGTATTGTAAATCGAGGCTATTTGAGAAACGCGTATTTAAATTGGTTTCCAAGAAGCCCCATATTATAAAGAGTATGGAATACAGCCTACGCGTCTGTTTGGTACAGATGATACAGATAGAAAAGGGAAGCCAGCGAAAAACTCAGTATAAAGCATACGTACGTGGAAATAGAAAGCAAGTGTGTCTTTTTGTCCCTCCTGCTATCTTGGTGAATAGAGAAGGAAAATGAGAACGCATAACTATCTTCATCTGTCCAATCTCGCGTGTGTATTGCACAGAGAGAATGAAGGAAAAAAAGAGAGATTATAATAGGAAACTACACTTGCTGTCTTTTCTTACCTATATGGTCGCATGTCAGGATGACTTCCCTTCCCTGTAAATATTATTCTTTGAGTATTATATGAAATCATGGGCCTATATCCTATAGGTTGTTAAAAAATATTTTTACGCGCGTTTATTTTGTTAGCTCACGCAATTATCTTTTGTTTATCGACATTAAGAATGAGTAAAGTCATCTTAAATTTTAGTATTATAATGATTTTTCGAAGATTTGGCCTTTGGGGAATATGCAATACGCATTACATTATTGAAGCATTAATATGAAGCATTTACAAAATAATGTATTAAAGTATACGGAATAAAGAATATTCATCATACAGCGACAAACAAGCAATACATATTATCTTCGTCGAAAAAAAGGAAAATATACTTATATTGTGTTGTCAGTAATGAAAATTGTCGTTACGAACCAAGCCGAGCCGGATGTGACAACACTTGTATAAACTACTGCAGTTCCGGCAACAATTGCCGCCGAAGTGTCAATTGAGAAAAACATGTCGTTGTAGATATATCTCCCGACTTCTTGTTGTTGCGATTTTTATAAAAAATGGCACGAGTGTTTAGTGTGTTGCGGACTTGTGGGATATTTATTTACATCTTATTTCAAGTTCACGTTGTAGAGAATTTATCAGTAGAACCATGGATAGTATCTTTAGAAATTAAAGAGAAATCGTGTTTAGATGTAAAGTGTAAATATTTATTATTGGTACGTGGTAGTGACTTTTTGGGTCATTATTCCTGGAGCTTAACCCCTAATAAAGGCTTCAGAGGTGATAAATGTGATGTGATATATCCTAATTACGAGTTAAATGAAATAGAAACCTCGCAATTATTTACACAACTTGAGTTTATAGTGCCGACTGCCAGCGAAAAAATATATTTCTGTTTACGGTATACTGAGCAGAAAAATTCACCCTTTGGTGGAAAATGGATTCATCAAGGCAGTGATCTATTTCTTGATCCACAAAAAGATGCACCTGCTACAATAATTACAGTGAATAAAGTGTAAGTAATTTATATTAATATTTATCAGTTTATTGAACTGCGACAGTGTGTCGTCGCATAGTTATTTAATTAGAACTTACCTCGTGGCAATTTTTTTACAAGTACCTTCTATTATGTTATTTTAATGACAGTTTACATTTAACATTTTAATAACAATAACTAACGATCGCCGGTATTTTTATATGATAGTATTTTTATACTTCGTAATTTACAAATAGCCTATATAATAATAAGATAATTTTTTTTTGTAAATCATAATTAAAATATTCTATCTAAAATTTAATTTTGTGACTCATGTTTCAAAGTTATTAAACAGGTAGTTATCCAATTTTATTTAAGTGCATAGATCCTGTAAATTTTCTTAATCAGTAGCATATTCTGGATTTCCGTTATGGGTTTTTGGACCAATCTTACATTCCCTTGACATTGAAAAAAATATGGAAATGGAAATTTTGTGAAATTGGATGTATGTTTTTTATTCTTTCACACACAAAGTACTGAATGATTTTGGATGATATTTGGCACAGCTGAAGGTTATAAAATAACATGACAACTATATCCCCAAAAATGTATAATCCCCTTGGAAGAGAGTAATATGCATGAAACCGCAGCAGCTAGTGCTAAATTCGTGTTATTCTTATTTATTTCAATTACTAAATAATTTTTGTGTTGACACATAAACCAACTGCCAAAATAAATTTTACATAACTACTACTACTTTTACTAAGAATTGTATACAATTACATATTATAAAGATAATGTTGGTACATCCAACATTATTTTCAAAATATTAGAAACTTAAAAATATTAGAAAAGTGTCACATAACTTTCTCCGATCTGGTCAAGCAATAATGACGTATGTTTACTGTGCTGGAGCCTGATCAATGACAGCAAAACTATCAATGACAGCAAAACCCCATCTGCACCATTATTGTTCCACGGTATTTGTTGTGTATAGGGCCAAGGAGCGAGCTTCTTACACAAGTAGATTAAACTTAAAACGAGTTTTCCACATCATGTGATGTAAATTTTAAATAAATAAAGATTTATAATTCTATTTTTATGATTATATCGACTGTGGAATCTGAAACTAACAATTTACGTTGAGTATGCACTCGGTGCGCTGTAGCGAACGCGAGACGTGAGTCTGCACAAACTAGGCTGCATTGCAGCTCTCCCAAATCTCTCAATCAAATGAGCCCCCTTTTTTAAACGATTATACGCCATAGATTTCTGTGCTTGTTCTAATGTACGATAAATAAATGCTATACGAACCGTAGATTCGAATGAAAATAATCTTTCTGATCGACGAGGACGATCAAATTACGACAATTGTAACACAACAAAACTAAACGCAAACAGATACAACTCCACAACCGCGGTGCAGGTACACTACAGACCGTCGGAGGGATTCGGCCGCGGACTATTTATTCAGTCCACAAACACCATGTCACGACAGACAACAGTACACACGTTCGACTCCTAGTAGTCAGAACGACGACGTTAATGTAATCATAGGAGATAATTCTAGTACTTTATAAACCAGCTACTTTAGTTCAACCAGCTCTTCCAGCCCACACGATAACCCAAGGCCAACTTTAGCTACCGCGCGTGAGGTTGAACTTTAGCTGGGAGTTGAGGGATCCCGGTCACCTCGGCAAAAATGTCGTTGTTTTTCCCAATCTTAAATAAATACCGGGATACATCCTTCCTTCCCATCTGCAGGAGAGGAGGGGGTCTGGCCCCTTATCGACCACAATCTCACCAAGACCGTCGACCGATGTGATAGTCACCGATGTAGCTGCACTGGACACTGCCGTCAACATGTAGCAGTCAAGAAGAAAAAAAAAAACTGTCGTCGAAAATACGTAAAAGGCACATCGTACTGCTTCTATTACAATTACGGATGGACCGAGCGCAATTTAGGGTACATCCGGCCCAAATTCGGCAAATTAGCACTAGTGGCTACCGCCTGTAGTGAATATTTTAAATTCGCACCTGCCTACACAGCAGACCCCCCTTTTTCTTCGGATCTAACCTACGCCGGCTAGTGGTAAATCCGGTGCAATTAGTGCCTAGGCATGTGAATTGCCATATGATGAAAAAAAAAATCAATGAATGCAAATTTAGACATGTCCCGCAATTTCTGCTTTAGCAAGCTGTGGATAACAAGACACAGTCCGACTTCGATAAAAATCCTTTATGCATTGAGTCGAAAAAAGGAGGATATGGTCTATAAGCGGTGGTTGTCGTGAGACAGAAGGGTGCACGGTGCCGGCTTCTCCTTGTGCATAAAATAAAATAAACTAGTCACTCATGGTGTTCTCCATTCAATTGTGTTCAAAATTCACTGATATATATTAGAATATATTAAATTAAAAGTAGAATACATTAAATTAAAATTAGAATACAATAAATTAAAGCAGGAATACATTAAATTAAAAATAGAATGCATTAAATTAAAAATAGAATGCATTAAATTAAAAATAGGTTACATTAAATTAAAAATAACGTACGTCAAGCGAGAGCCCTCAGGTGATACAATTTATATACACAGCTTAGCTAACATTTTTTTTTTGTTGACGCGGAGAAACGCATTTACGCGCCTTCACCGGCCCTGGGTCCATTGGTGCGTGGGACTCGCGGCACATGATAGTGCCGAATACCCACAAAAACCACCGCGAGTGCCATCAGTGCCGCCCTTGGTGAGGTGCCCCGGAACAACAATCATCAGGGCACCTCGACGGCTAATCAGCCCGCTTAGGGACCAACTCCACCTCCACAGTTGGGGGATGCCCAGCACTACAGAACAACCCCAACTCCTTGAGACAGTGCAATTAGGTGAGGTTCCCATCCTCACCCCTTGCTCCGTGCGCAAAAGTGCCACCTCCTGTTGCTCTTAGGTCCTTTAAGACCCCTCTTCTTATAAGAGGGGTGCAAAGATCCCCCTCGGTTCAATTGGCTTCGCCTGGGTTCTCCCCAGGCTACTAAGCCCCACCGCCACGACAAGGCTTGAACCATGGTGGGGAGATTAGCTAACCAGCAGAGATTAGCAACCATTAGAACTTAAAATCAGAGAAATATATATTCTAAGATAAGACGTCCTTAAGGTTAACCACCGCAGAGTTATAATTTATTTTGTATTTTAAAAGAAAATTGACTTTTTTAAACAATTTCTTATTAAAATTAAAAAAAAAAACATTCTGTATCTTTCTTATAATTTTTACTAGATTGGTACTGCTAAGTCCTTGCGTTATACATGCTCTTTATGGTTGTTTATTAAGTGTGTTGAACACAACATTCGGTGTTACGATTTTTTTTTCTCAAATCATATCTTTTTTGTTTATTCTTGACCCCAATGTGAAAATAAATACTCTACCGAAGAGTGACCCTGCGTTGCAAGTTTAGACGCATTTAATGGGGAGTCCAAAAAGGTATCACACATGGCCATTGTGGCTCTGTTATCATTCTAGGACGATCATTCGTAACAAAGACAAAATTAACCCAACCATAAAACTTGATTAGGTCTATTTAAAAATAAACAAGAACTTATACAATTGATGACGAAGACTCTCTGCCTCTCTTTACGCTTACCATGTTATCCTTTGTCAATAAATGGCTGGTTTCCGCCGGTCACTTCATGAAGTGATATCTTTTTTAGGAAATAAAAGGCCGGGCCAGCCGGGGTGGAGGCCCTGGGGGATGCGTGTGAGCAAGTTTCTTTAGAACGTTTAGTGTTCTTTAATCTTTAGTGGCTCTCCTCCTGCCTGTTAATACGCACGTGTTATTTTTCTCGGTTTTCGATCGGGACGACTTGTGATCAGTTTTTTTCTTTTGACCTACGCTTTGCTTTTAGGACTTGTGATAGATAGAATTCCTGTGGCCAGTGCTGTGTGAATCGGACTAAATTTCGAATCGGACGGATTGTCTACAAAAGTGTACATATGGCTGCTCCGAGAAGAGAATACACCCATCGGGAGTTTGCGGAAATGCATTACCTGTATGGCTTTAACGACGATAATGCCCGGGCTGCTGCCAGAGAACCTCGTCAACGCTACCCTAACTGTGATCATTTTCCAGACTACAGGGTCTTTATGCGGGTACATAATTTGTACACGGAGGGAGCCTTAAACGGTCAACATGCTCCGAGATCAGGCAGACCTGTGGTGCGTTTTGAAAATGAAAATGAAGATGAAGTACTGAGAGAATTAAGATTGGATCCTGGTATAAGTCAACGCCAAATATCCCATAATCTTGGGATCCCAAGGTCGACGGTGCAACATATCATTCAAAGAAACTAATACCTCGCCTACCGCCTGCAAAGGCAAGCTTTGCTGCCCTATACAAAATTTAGCTTTGGTGACTATGAAACTAGAGTTTGATTTTGCAGACGGATGAGTCAATATTTAGAAGAAAGGGAGTATTCAATTTCTAGAAACTACATTTACTCCAGAGTGAACCCCCATATCCTAAGAAATGATCGATTCCAGCATCTGTTTGGTATTAAATTGTAGTATGATTAACCGACATTTAGTGCCGCATGAAATACCAGCAATGCTATCCAGTCTTGCTGGTGCTCATTGTTTTAATTTTTTACAACATAATTTAAATCAAACTTAACCAAAAGTTGAAGGTCCAGAAGAAAAAACAGCAGAAATGTGTCTGTAACATGACGGCGCCCCGCCTCACTACAGTCGAGCAGTTATAGATCATTTGAACGAGCGCTTCCCCAACCGGCGGATTGGTCGAGGAGGAGGATTGCGTGGCCCCACTGGCCAACCGATTTAAATCTTTCTCTCTCTCTTTTCTTCGGGGCTTGAAAGAGAGAACAATAGCGAACAAGAACTACGCGACAAAAGCTCGAATTTGCTAGAGTACAAGTTACTGACAACAGAGATGCGTAGTCATTCGACCTGTTAAGGCTGGACAAGCGCCGCCAATCAGTATTAGGTCCCTTCGAAAAAAAAAAACAGAGGTGCATTCCATAGATTACGTAGGAATTTTATTAGATGGTGCAGATTATGTATTTTGGTCAGAAGCAGACATTTTGAGCGTTTCTTGTAAAATGTTTTGCTTAATAAAACAATTATTTCCCAATCTTTGTTTTGTTTTTTCATCCTAGAAAGATACTAGAACCACTCATGGCCATGTGTAATACCTTTTTAGAATCATCATCAAATGTGTGAAAACTTGTAACACAGGGTCACTCTTCGGCAGAGTATTTTTTTCACAGTGGGGTCAAGAATAAACAAAAAAGATATGGTTTAGGAAAAAAAATTCGTAAACTGAATATTGTCTTCAACACACTTAACAAACATTCATAAAAAGCATGTGTAACGCCAAGGACTTATCAGTACCAATCTAGTGAAAATTATAAGAAAGATACAGAAGTAATTTTTTAAAACTTTAACAAGAAATAGTTAAGAAAAGTCAATTTCCTTTTAAAATACGGAATAACTTATAACTTTGCAGCAGTTTATCTTAAGGACCTCCCGTAGAACAACTTTTTGCAGCTGATGACCCCATCCAACACCCAGTTGCGTTTGATCCATGAGTTCCAATCCCGCCTAGGTCATGGATCTTAAATATATAAAGTTTCTAAATGTATAACAATATTAAATGTGTTTCCGTTACCTAGTACCTGTTGCACAAGTCCTTACGGTACTTAACAGGACTAGACTAACGTGGCGTGATAAATCCACAGATATTATTATTATAAATTTATACTTAGTTTCTTTAATACGATGGATGTGATAAATCACCAATGGAAGTATGGTCAGAGATTAGAATGAACAATAAAATATAACTACCAGAGATCGCTATGATAAATAGAAACTGTTAGGACAGTTAGTCAGGCTGGGGATGGAGATCCTTCCCGTAAGCCATTCATTCACGTTAGCGCCGAGGACAGAAGGACCAGTACCTACAGTCAGAGTATGGAGATTATGAAACCCGGGATCTCTCTGTTCAGATAATATTAGTTACATCGCGTCGCTCTCATCTGTGGGAGACTGGAGGGTCGGTCCTACTTTCGACACCAAACTTAATGACGCCGCCTAGATGCGATCTGAACTATACAAGCCAGATACGCCTGTCATATAGTTTTCCTTAAATATAACACAACATGCATACATACAACAACAAAGTCATAACTCTCCTATTTGCTTCGCTAAAGTCGGGTGAAAAACGAACGTACCTCATCACAAGGCACCAGAGATACAATTTTTTTTATTAATTACCTTGATCAGGCCATCATGTGCAGAACCTCGACAGTATGTTTATGTGCTAAATTTTTTATCAACAAAATAAACAGCTGATACAAAGGTCACACGTTATCACAATTTTTTCCCACTTATATGACCGTGACGCAATCATGTCCGCGAGTGACACACAAATACTTACAACTAGATACTTTTTATTAAAAAATGTCCGATAGCATAAAGGGGAAAAACGAAGAGTAGAGCCTTTTAAAGACTATCGACGCGTATAAACGTTCAACTAGGCAAATGCGTTGCACTTTCCGTTGACTATCGGGATGCATCCTACTCATAGCCGGATAAGACACTCCTCCTTTCCGACTATGGGAAGGTCTGTCCCCCTAAGGACCTCAATTTCCACAAGACCGCCGCCGGACGTGCCTTTTGTTCAACGATGAAGCCACACTGGACTGTCGTCAACATAGATAGATCAAAAAAATTTGCACTTTTTGTGTTGTTTACGTAGTAAACTTCCTTGTAGAATTAAATAAAAAGTAACTTTTTTCTTTCACGAGAAGGCGTAACGTCCGCGTGGAGCGGGTAGAGGATACATCGCTGGCAAGTTCTTTGGCCTTTCACGTTTTTATGTGTCCCTAAATACATTTAATTTTTTTGTAGTAGGTATAACGGACAAACGAACTATCAGCCCTTTCGATGACTACCGACGCGCACAAACATCCGCTTTCCTTTTTACTTGGACCCATCAATGGACCACTAAAAACTCACAAGCCGCGCGAAAGACGACAGCATAGCTGTTGCTTTTCTGCGGTATCATGTGTAGGACATAGGGGGACAATAACGAGTAGCCAGAGTCACTTAATGAATAGACGCCCATAAATATCGTCATAGTTATTATGCGCCTTTCCTCTCACGTCTTTTGGACCACCGGCTACTCACAGACAGGACGAAAGGTGTCACGGAGCCTCCATAAATAATTGTTTTATTATGTTTTTTAGTATTTGTTATTACATGCAACAGAAATACATGATTTGTGAAAATTTCAACTATCACGGTTCGCGAGATACAGCCTGGTGATAGACGGACAGCGGAATCTTAGTACTAGGTTCCGTTCTTTAGGGAGTTACGGGTTACTTTAAAAAGACATTTACTGTCTCTTTCGACTGAGACGGCCGCGTTTTAGACCGGCTTCCCTCCTCTATGTATAAGTGTCTCTGTACACGTAATGCATTTGCAATTATTTTATGACGTGATAACATATTGTAAATCGATGACGCTAGATGCATGCGCAAAAAAGTATGATTTCATAGTAATGTTCTGAATGAAAAGCCATCTCTTTCACTCTATCCGGTAATGTGTTCATAGATCAGTTAGGGAACCGCTACCATATAAAATAATATCGTCCTAAAACGTCTTAATTAATACATAGTGGGGCAAACGAGAATTCCAGTATTTATATTACTACCGGTGCTTGTAAATATCCGCACAACTAGGTGCTATGCAAATGTGTTGCCTCACTGTCCCCCATTCCTCATGTTGTTCTACGCATTGGGAGGAATGGATTCTTCACAAACCGCACGAAACACGACACCGTAGCTCATCACTTTACGCCGCCACGCCGGTATTGTGTGAGAGACACCTCCCCGGTCGTGCCAGCTCATTTGACCACAATGCAACATTCTTACAACGTAACTTTATTCGGTAAACCTAATGCTTAACTAACTTGCAATGGAGGTGAATTGCGAGTGGACACCGTTTAAATGTTTCGCGTATTACATTAACCTATATGCGGGATACAAAATGGCATCCGACTTGTGCGACCCGATTGTCCCACTGTCCTAATTGTATCAGCCCACAGGCAATATAGATTAGAGCAGGGGTTCTCAACATTTTATGTGTGTCATCCTTCCTCCTTTCTAGAAGTGAGTGGAAACGGACTGAAGTGTGTTGCTGGAAACCTGGGAAGCACGCTCTATTTGATTTGAATATGGAATTATTGGAATTTCAATATGTTAGCACGGCACTTTTTTTTAACTAGGTTACTTTCTGTCGCTGTCGACATAACTTTTTTAACTGTGGCCACATGTATTTCATCTTAATTTTCTAGAGTAATGTGGCAGATGTTACAAGTACATAGATAGTATATTTTACGTTTATGATAACACTCGTGTTGGTATAATTAAAATTTACGCTTCTTACCGGATTTATTTTCCCACGCTTCTCATATGATATTATTTAATGTACTGAGTACAGATTACTGCGAAATTGTTTTTCTTTATTTTCCGTCTTGCATGTTAATAAGAGTAGAACTCGAAAAATGTTGTATGTATACTTAGTATTTATGTACTTTATTTTCAAGGAACACTTGCAGTTTCTCTAAACTCAGTACTTATAAATTAATCAATTAATAAACATTTATGAATTTCTGGATGTCTTTCATTTCAATAATTGTAACCACAATTTAGAATTGAAGTATCGCTGAGTTTGTTCGCCGGTTCTTGTCAGGTTGGTTAGGGTTGATATATGCGCTAGACGTTTTACATAGGGATCTACTAACATCCATGACATATCGGGATTCGAACCAGCGACAACAGGCGATACCTGCGCGTTCTACTCGCTACGTTACGCCGACCGGGCGTCATGTACTGCTATGTGTGTTTATTAGGGTTCGTCTCCAAGGGTAAAAACCCTATTATTTGGAGGGCCGTCGTCCATATGTCCGGCTGTATCTCATGAACCGTGTTGATACACAACTGAAATTTTCACAGATTATTTCTGTTTTCCTAAAAAATGCTCTTTCCTAAAAAGTAGAATAAAATAATTATTAAAAGGGGGGGGGGAGCGCCCAAACGTGTTTTCCCCCCGTTATAGACAATGGTACGGACACCTTAGTGCGAGACTCCGACATACACTTGGCAGATGCCCGGTTACAGCATACGGGCAAGGAGCAATGCAGGCGCAATGATTGTGCAGTGCCGTGTCTCAGTCTCGACCCTCGGCGCTGACGTGTACGTTTGGCTCATGGAGAGGTCCGTGAGTTAAACGTTCACGTCAGCGCCGATGCCATTTCAGCTGCCGCGCGCGAGCTTCCCGACGTCAGAGTCGGGGGAGAAGGGACCAATGGCCATGATAATAATAGTTAAGTTAGCTGTTACAAATACTCATATCGGGATACATCTCTCCCATCTGTGAGAGAGAGGGGAGTCGGTCCCGATCAAGTTGTATTGGGCTTCTCTTCGCTTTCACAGCAAATTTTAGGTCCGAAAAAAAGCGAGTAGTTACCGCCGGGCGGGAAGTGATTGATGTTGCTCGTCCCGAGATGTCATCACAGCTGGCAAGTGGCACTAGCTGAGAGGTCGCCGCAACACTTCACATCTATTATTCCATTGTATAGGTTTTAGATAACTTGCCTTTTAACATTAGCATACACAGTTACTTATTTTAGTTGCGGTAACTTGGAAGTATAATTTTTTCAGTGCTTCAAGAGGCTAGAGGACCAGCTCTTAATATGAGCTCGATCCTCTCACGCGTAATATTAATCCGTTTTTTATGGTAATAGGGACTCCGTATACTAATTGGAAGAGGGGGGGGGGGGTCAAACGTGTATCAATATCATATTAGCGAGAGGTACCCTCTCGTTTGCGCCGGCCCAATTCGACCGCAATGCAGCATGGTACTATCTCTTACTGAACAGAATCCTAAAAAATATAAACCGGTTTCATTTCACTACCAATGTGGCTTTTTCTTGGCGCTTGGCCTTGACCGCCTTCGCGGTGTGCCTTATCGTTATTACTGAAAGTGGAGCAAAAGGGGCGAGTAGGAAGGTTCGATATCGATTACAAAGCAGATTGCCTTTGGTTGCCATACATTAGGTCGGCCATTAATTGCGCGAGACATTTTGGTGGGGGGAGGGTTTTGAGAATTTACTCGCACCAAATCTCACGTTGGGAAGAGGAGTAGCAAATATCACGTATTTTTTTCTAAGAACACTATTGGAAGAAATGGCATCACAGAAGCTGTAGAGTATTTACAGTCGTATGGACCGCAGTCCGCAGTCCAGTTCTTGCTCCAACGGACTCATGGACTCGAAAAATTTTCAAAAGTATTTGGCGTAATTGATGGACGGGCGGCCGAAGGTAATATAGTACCATTCATGGCGACCAATACAATATACAATCAGACAACAAAGTGCCTACAAGACTTGGGAATGGTTGCGTTCCTAGCACTACATAAAATGGTCAGATTTTTAATAACGTGTGTGGAACAATATAATCCTAAATGATTGCGCCCTACGTTATACCTTCTAAGCCTAAAATACGAATGGCGGCGTGCCAACTTCTCGTATAAACGCGCCCCTCCGCCAGTCGTCGGGGATGTCTGTCGCCGACTCAATGACTTGTGTACGTTGATTTACAAATACAACAAGATACACAGTCAGCGCCTTAACACCGTCCGTATAAAATATGTGCACAACAAAAACAACTTACAATCACGCGCCAGTCAAAGTCAACATTACGACTTTGGCGAAACATTTGTTTAATTTGTGCTTTTCTTTTTTTTTCAAAAAGTATGTAAGAACTTTGTAAAAACCCCTTATGATCATGCTCGTATAGTTGACTTTACAAAAAAACTATGCTTATGTACAATCATGGATACTTTAGAATGATAGTTCAATATTGAATCACGTATCTTGTGTATTTGTAAATCATGTCCCAAGCAGTTTTCATGTAATTAAGTCACTTTTATTATTTTATATATTAAGCAATACCATTCAGTAAAGTGCTGATTATTTTTTAATTAAGAAGCTGGCGTGAAGATGTGTTGTTGTTTAATAAGAAGTAGTACCAAGCTCCAGTGAAACGTCTGATACTACTTATGACGATTACGCTGTCACGTTTCGTGTTGTTTGTGAGTCCAGTGGCCCATTGGAGAAGAAATTGGAAGGCGGCTAACACATAATAAACACACTTAGTATACTGACGACCTCGTTGGTCTAGTTGCAGGCAGGTTCAGTCGCAAGTTTGAGGTTGAGAGTTCGATTCCGGGCGGAACCAAAAACGGGCTTCAGTCAGTAGACTTAACTGTCCGTAGTTTGGAGGTTAGCATTATTACACCCCCGTGTCTCTTGGCGCACCTTCATTTTCAGTAAGAGGTCGTATCATGTTGTCTTGCGGCCCGATTGTGCCGGGACCACATCGCCCACATGACACCGCCGTAAAGCGACAGCTAAGCTGGTGTGTTTCGTGTGGTTTTTGAAACAACCCAGAAAAGGAGTACAAGACATCTCAATACTGCGGATGGGTATGGGTACTGGTGGTTATAAGTACGCTTCAAAAATCTGTCGGTCTTCTCTTCACACGTGTCGGACTGTCATCTCGTTGGGTTGTGAGAATGAAGGTATGCAATTTAGGATGATACGAATCGTTAACGACCAAACTATTTCCGGATAGAAGCGTCCTTTAGAACTTCGGAGTTCGGATATATGTACTGAATCTGTCACCGTATTCACTACGGGGAGTCCGAGGAGTTATTATTTTTAATACGGGGGAATTTCACTTTCGGACATCGCGTCGGAAAACTTAAGTTCCATGTTTATTAGCTCGATCTCTGTAGGTTCACAATCGAGCGATTAACAATAACATGCAACTTCTTACCACGCCACATTGTACCAGCTATCTCATTTTCCTCTCATTCTATACTAATGAACTCACTGTAAAACTGGCGTTCCGGCTTCGTCCGTGAGTAAATTATACTCAAGCCTTCGGGAATCGCTCATATATCGTTATCATAACTTTGTTACTATGCGCTCGGTGATGATGAACCAGTCAGGACACGTGACTTTATAAATATAGATATACACACACTAGTAAAACATTACCCTATTTTTGACGCAGATGGTTTTTAATACTATTTACCATTTCTATGTATTTGCCTTGTCATTCTTTCTGTTTTATATTCTGTTTCGATCATACTACTAAGACATTAACATATTACCTAATATGTACACAATTTTTCCCCCCAAACGCCATGTGAAACTTGTTTTTAGAAATTGTATGTTTAAAAAATGTAAAATAAAAAATGTAATTAAAAAGAACAAAAATCCCGACCGAAGAGAAAAACTGGGCACACGAAATATCGACATAACATTCTTGATAAATAATGGAGCCCGATTGTAGAAGCTTAAAGTAGTAGATTCACCGCCTTCTTGTGTTAATTGTTACAGAAATACAGTAATTAATGCTGCATTGCAGCTGAATTAGGCCGGCAGCTTCGGGGAGATACCTCCCCCTCTAAGTGTGGCTTGAGTTAGGGCGGATGGGAAAAGAGTAGAGACATATGGGAATGTTAATGGGCGTTGTTGGTCACCAAATGACTGCGATGCTTGTAACATAATCCGTGTCTCAAAGACGGATAACAATACAATAATATGTGATTACATTAACCTTAAACGACACTTGTATGACGTTGCTACAGGAATATCTTATTTCTACTCGTTGGTTTACAAAAATATTTATACACGACTTCATAATGCACTGTCATTCTAAAGTATCCCTGATTTTACGCTTTTTTTTTTTGCAAACTCAACTTTACGCGCGTGTTTTCAAGTCGTATTTAGAAAGCAGATTCTATTTGAAGTGCATTGTTAAAAAACTATTTTTCTTGCAGAAAAGAAAATATATTCAGGGTCTGTCATAAATAATGGATAAACCTTTAGGTGCGGGTTAACCTGTTATGAGACTGTAAGATAATAATATTTTTATGTCAAGGTTGCTAATGGTGTTAAAATAGTACACAATTTAGTGTTTTTATTTAAATTTTACTCCTTCTCAATTTCAATTGGCTGCCATTTCAACAAAGCTTTTTTTTTTGTATATTATTGAATTAGAATAATAATCCAAAGTTTAAAAGTGTTATTTGTATTCGAAAGTAATATTTGCGACTATCTACAACTAGTTAAAATACCCTTACCGTATTCCGAATTTAAGTGTACTCAGGTAAAAAATTACGCGTGACGCACGTGAAAGGGACATCGTTGTTATTGTTAGTAGGTATCTTGGTACACAAGCTATATCAAGGCAAATCAATAATAAAACTACGTTATTTAGGATGAAAACATGCTGCAAAGTTTACTGCTGAAAATGATCTCCACCTGCTGTAATACAGGCTCTACTTCGCCTAATAAATGATCTTCTGATCCGGCGTGCACCAGCTTCTTCAATTTTTCGTGCCGCTTCTTATGTATATAATAAAATAAGGGCCACTAGTTTATTTATATTTAAGTGCAATTTAGTAAACTGAAAGTAACTGATAAGTAACATTATATTCATATTACGAACTCTTTGTTGTTTGATCTCTTTTATGCCTTTTTTATTTTATGTGTTCGTGTTCCTCATTTGAAAGTATAGGCCATCATTTTAAGAAAAAAATAATTTGAACGTTATTCTTATGTTTTTCTTTGATTGTCTTCTTAACTTGTTTCGGTTATTTTAGGAAAAAAGAATTACTTTTTCAATTTTAATTAACAGTACGAAGGCACATGGATACAATTACAGCAACCAGAGCCATAACTATGATTCAAGAAGGACGTTCTCAGCGTCACGTGGGTTTGCGGTTGGGTTTTCTCGAAGAGCTGTTCAAAATGTATGGAATCGCTTCCTAGACACTGGCAGTGTTGCCAGGAGATCTGGTTCAGGTAAAGTTCGCATAACAACGACTCATGAGGATCGGTACATCCAACTAAGTGCCCGTCGCGATCGTACAGTAACGGCCCTTAAGTTACAACACCACCTACGGCTGACAACCGGTACCCGTGTCAGTGATCAAACTATACGTAATCGATTGCACGAAGACCAGCTAACGTCAAGACGACGAGATGTTCGAATTCCTCTGAGCAGGGTTCAACGTGCAAACCGATTAAGGTTCTCCCGTCAGTATTTGAACTGGGGGATTAATCAGTTGGGCAAGGTGCTTTGTACAGACTGGTGCAAAGTAAAATTTCTTAATGATGATCGGCGTGTTAGAGTGTGGAGACGACGCGGCGAGCGGTTTTCGGAGTCCTGCATTCACGAAGTTGACCGTTTCGGTGGTCCCAACGTAATAGTTTGGGGTGTGATTAGTTTACACGGTAAAACCGAGCTCACCATTTTAAATTCGGGTACCGTAACTGCAGAACGTTACATCGAGGACATCATCAGGCCTCAAGTGATCCCATTTGCACAGCGAGTGGGGCCTGGATTCATCCTGATGCAAGATAATGCCCGTTTGGGTTGACCGACCCACACAGCTCGGTCAACCCAAACTGTCCTAGAAGGGTCTCATATTGAGGTATTACCATGGCCAGCTGAGAGTCCGGATTTAAATCCGATCGAACAATTGTGGGACCAATTGAGACGAAGAATTAGAGAGAAAGAGCAAGGGGTCTACAACCAACAGCAGCTGATTGACGCTTTAAAAGATGCTTGGGAGGAGATTCCAGATGAAAATTTAATCTAGAGTATGCATACGAGGCTTCTGGAGTGTATTGGTAAGAGAGGAAGACATACTCGTTATTAAAAAGGAGAAACAAAAGTGACAAGAATACTGTTCTTGTCTTTGTCTTTTTCTGGTGATTTCTTTTGTTCATGTTTTTCATTCAAAATGGCCAATTTTATTATGAACATAAAAAAACAATTCATGGTCATTATTTTAAGCACTTGTTTGCATATGTTATAATCAATAACATTATTTTGTAGTTACATAAGTCAACAAGTTAATGTCTTTATTATTTTCATGATACATAAAAAAGTCTTATTGGCCCTTATTTTGTTTTGAGTAATATAAAGTATAGATTGCATTTGGAGGAGATTTGGCATAAGTATGCAATATGTAACAACAACCCTGTTGTTCATGGCAAGCGCATACCCAGAAACGATATTCAATCGTAAAAATAAATCTCATTTAGTACTACTGCTCAACATCAAAATACTAAATAAATATTAAATCGCTACAATATTCTTACAATTCGTAAATTAAAATCACGTAGGACTGATAGGTATAGCGGACCAATCACCGCAGCGGAAAACTTCATGACCCGTGTACTAGGGTTAATGAACTTGCCATGTGACAATCAGCCGTGGGGCAGTCGACATTTGTACAGAAACGACCGTAATTGTAAATATTTTCTTAATTCAATTTTTTTATTATCCAATATTTGATTTTATCCAATGATGATCATAATATACTGTATATGCATACGTGTTTAAAACGAACAACAGAGTTTTTGTTACATATTGTATATTACAGTCTGTAATAACAACAATTACTTATTATTCGTCCCTAGATTCAAATAAGGACAGGGACACGATAGGATTCTTTCAATGTATGTACACCAAGACATCAAGAAAAATCCATGCATACCAAGTACAGCAGATGATGCCACCTGGTCGATACAATATAGATAAATAGCGTTCCTTCAGTAAGAACGTAGCCAGTTATGTGTAATTATTTATAATTTAATTGTAGAGAACAGAAAGCGATGACGCCTGCGTCCGGATACAATGTTTTAGCACACCTGCGAGAATTGCTAGGTGGTTCATACGCTCCCAATGAAATTGCGCAATTAGAACTTCATCGTCATCAGTCGGAGAACGTACACTGCTAGACATAGGCGTCCTCCAAAGAGCTCTGTAGGTCATGGTCACAAGCCAATTGCAACCAGCGGCTTCCCAACTTTAATCAAGTCATGAGTCAATTACATCCAACAGCTCCCGACTTTAATCAAGTCATCAGTCCATCGAGTAATGCCCTTCGACATATTGATTTCTAGCGCGTGAACTCTTCCTCGACGGTCTTCGGTTCTTTGCGCAATGTGGCCTGACCATTGTTACTTCAGTTTGCTGGCTGGCTGAAATTCTTAATATTATCTATCCATGAACGACCTTTGTTTATAATAAAAATTATTGCACAATTTATAATTTTACGCAATATAATTGATCGTTTCAGGGCGGCTCACACAGCGCAGTACCACGATATAGAAGTAAAAATCTAGCGTGTACATGAAAATTGACCGGTGCTACCTGCTAGTTGATTTTTTGGTCAACTCATTTTTTGCTCATACGCGAATGCAAGAAAGCGATGTATTCTTTGCAAGTCAAAAAAGCAAGGTATCGTTTTGGGAATGTTCCCCCGTTTTATTAAGGCGTTGATCAGATTTACAAATTCGAGATATACTTAGATAAGAAGTATCGCATTATTATATGGTATTCCAAGTGTCCAAGAGGACGTTTAAAAATACCAGCCAAGTGCGAGCTTGACTTGCGCAGGAAGTGTTCCGTACTATTAAATAAAAGGACCGTTATAAATTTCGACGCCAGAAATCACGCTTCTTGTATGGGAACCCCCTTGAATATAATTTTATTTTATTTGAATTTTTTTGTATTTCTTGTCATAGCTGCGATAAGAATATATCATCTGTAAAAATTTCAACTCCTAATATCACGTTTCATGAAATACAGCCAGATGATTATTTTTTTTCATGCAGACAGCGGAATCTTAGTAGTAGGATTACATCTTTTACCCTTAGGGTACCCTAAAAACAATAATGGCGATTGTGCTCGCCATACTGCTTACCGTTCTAACATTGAACGCCAAGGGGTTCTTAGGATTCCGTAGTTCTAAATGAAATAATATTAAACCGGCCAAGAAGGAGTAGGATTCGACTCTGAAGGGTCGGATCCACTCAACTGAAATTGTTTAAACCACTTTCGTTTGAAGTTCTTATTAGCTCTTATGATCATAATACTTTTTTTTTACATTTATCCCCTTCGTAGTTCAAAGAAGGGGGAAGAAGGAGACAATATTTACCACTTTGGATGCCTTTTTTGAACTGCTCTATGCTGACGGATTGCGAGAAGTTTTCGGTGTAGTTTCATCGGCTACTGTAAGATACATCTGGCGGCTATCTAGGCAAGATTATGGTCGAGAGAGGGACATACCCCCTCCCCTTGGCCTCCTCTCAAACGTGGAGGATACTTTAGATAGGAATCTCACAAAGTATGAGCTTGATCAAAAATCCTTGATATGAAACCTTCATATCGTTTAGAAAGTCTTATTCAATGAGCATAACTGTGCGGGTTATGCCTTCTCAAAAAATTAATAAAATTTTACATGTTATGTAGTGCAAAAATAATTTGTTTTTTTTATAAATAATTTTCAAAATAATTCTATTTAAAAAATACCAAAACCTTCCAAATTTCAATAGTCCAGTATCCCACAATTACCGAACAGAGTGTAAATGACATGACGAAATTTTAAGGTTTCCGTTTTTTGCCCTTTGATTGCGTTACCCAAAAAATTAATTTTAGTTTACCTTGAATTCGTTGTATGGGAACCAGTACTTAGTTCACATATAACGGATTCAAGGCTGCTATTTGTGTCCATTTTTTCAGAAGAACGACAAATATATAGGAGTGGGTGGCGCCATTTCCACGGGGTAGGCTGGAAATGTCGCGTCGGTTTAGTAGAGCATTGTTACGCCGGAGCCGACATTATCGACTAGTTTTTTTTGTGGGCTCACGGCGCCATTCTGTGCCCCGGATTCTAGATCCTAGGAAGACAGAATGATGACGCATACTTTCGAATAGTAATTTACGCACGCTTGAGTTGGGAAGTAAGCCGGTGAGTGCGTGACGAGATCGTTACAATAACGAGGCCAACGCAAGTTGAGAGAGATATGTAAGTTAGAAAGTTAAGTAATGTACGGAGCAAGAGAGGGATATGCATGTACATATTTTGTTTCTCTACGTCTCTCATTTTTTTCGTATATCCAAAGAAGTGTTACTCTCGGCGTGTGGTCTAAATTACTTTGTATTATAATGCTCTTCTTGTTCTTACCATGCCTCTTCTCATCGTTTGGGGTATCCTCATCTTCATTCGGGTTCGCTCATGAAGCGAAATTGTCATGTGAAGGAAATAAAGACATGAACCGCATTATTATCATACAGGTGCATCATTTTCCTTACCCCTCACCCTTCAGTTGGCCACCGGCTATTCACAAACCTGTATACCTGTAACGTTAAGGTTGTGTCGTGTGAGCGAGAGACGCTTCTTCGCTTGTGCTGGCCCATTACCGCTACAATGCAGAGAATGCATTACCCCTTAAAGAAAAAATTACTCTGTGTATCCAAATCTAAATATTTTTGTATTTATTTAAGTAAATTGAGAGAGCCTAGTGGTTAACGCTTCGGACTCCCACTCGAGTTGTCCAGGTGCGATCCCGGCCACGTACCAATAAGTTTTTCTCACTTAAGTACATATTCTGAGTACTCTTACGCTGGTGGAAGACATTGTAAGGAAACCTAGATTCGTGTATTCGGATTCGACCTAATCTAGGATCGGGCCTGTTTGTCCTTCTGGGTTGGCAAGCTCAGATGACAGTCGCTCTGTATAAAAAGCTAGCGCCCTCGTCAAATCTCCAGAATTAGGACGCCCCGATATCATCTGATGTAGAAACGGGATGAAAGAGAAGATTTAAGTTAATTGAGATTTTTTTTGTTCGCAGTCCAGAAACTGAAGTTCGCCGAAATCACAGCAGCCTTGTGGACACGAGTACAGCCTGGGGGGATCTGTCACACGACACGGACGTGAACTATCTGCCGAACGCAAAGAGACCAACAAGACAGGAGAGGAACGATATCGAAGTGTTAATCGATAGCAAATATACACCTCTAAACGATATAAACGGCATACCGAATAACGATATTGATTTTAGAGTACATGATTATGGTACAAAGGTCGATTCCAAGTCCGATAGAAGGAAACGTGAAATTGTTAAAGATGGTAAATATGGTAAGATATCTAGAGACGGGATGGGCCAGGAGCCGCGGATGGAGGATTTGATCCAGAACGACGGGGAGTTTAGGAATGATGATCAGATAATAAACCCTCAGTTCTCGGAGTACGATGTGAGGTCGTACGACCAACCGATATTCCTGGACGGCTTGAGGATAGAGGACTCGGATAAGGACCATACGCTGGCTGATGGGGTGCCAAGCGTATTGGCGAACACTAAAGTAACGATCAGGTATGCTAAAACAAGCTTTATATTATGTATATTGTAATATTACACATGCGAAAGTTTTGAAGTTAAACTTCTACACTCTTCACTATTGGGAATTACTTGAGAAGTATGCTGGTGAATGTGTGACGAGAGCGTTACTAAAACAGGGCCAACGGAAGTTGATAGGGAGATATACTCGTCATGTCTTCGCACTCTTCCCGTTACCGGGTCGAGGGGGGTCCAGACCGGAGCTTAGCTCCCTACTGGAGATGTGTTGTTCGAGCCTCGTCAATACGAGGCTGTGGTCGGTGCGAGGTCATGTTGACCTCTAAGTGCGCTTGCACATATGTTTATGTGCCTGGGCTATTGGTATCTTTGTGCGGTCGGCGTCTATCCATTTGTCGGGGCACTCTCACAGGTCCCAGAGCGAACTGGGAAACGTGTATGGTTCCACTCCTGTGATGGCCCTATAGACAGGCATCGAGTCGCACGCTGTGTTTGCGATACGGTGTATTGGTGGAAAAGTGAAGGTCAAAGGTCAGACGCGACAAACAGAAGAAAAGAAAGAATGAAAAGGAAATAGATGGGTCCTGGCCGTGAAGTTGGTGTCACGGGAGAAGCGGCGGGCCGTATCCTTGCGGGAGCGTGGCAACGGGGTAGTCACGTCCCACTCGGTACCGCTCGTGCGGTGTCGGCGATGTCCGTCTGCAGCGTCCAGCGAGAGGGAGAAGTGTATATAAGTATATAACTATATAACCTGTGAAAAATGAAGTCAAATGGATTAGTGATTATTATTTTTTTCTAGCCTGTGTGGGAGGTGTACGGAAACTGGTTATCCGTCCCCCCCCCCTCGGCAGGCTATATTTGTCCGGGGGGCGGGCGTGTCAGGGCGCGAGACCCCTGAGGGTCTCGTGCTCCGACGCGTCCGCCTTTTCGAACAGGTTGCTCGACATCCTGCCGACAAAGTCATCAAGTGGCTCGACGCGCAGGTCTCTGAGTATAGTATGGTTCCTCACGAACCATGGAGCCTTGACCATTTGCCGAAACACCTTGTTCTGAACGGCACGGAGCTTCCGCTTGTTCGTATCGCTCAGCAAGTGATGCCAGGCAGGAGTCGCGTATGTTAGCCTCGATCTTATGTGGATGTTGTAGAGTGCCATCCTCATTTTTAGTGGGATGGCACTCGCCCGCAGGAGTGGCGCCAGCCTGGCGGTGGCTGATCTGGTCTTTCTGAAGGCGGCGCACCGACGTTGCACTGTCTGGGAAAGGTGATCGCTTGTGATTTTGATGGATTGACCGCCAGCCGCCATTTCTGGAGCCACTCCGACAGGAGATCGAGGGTTCTCTGTAGTTTTTTGGCCGCGTGCCTCGCGTTAAGAGACGCGGCCAAGAAGGCGGTGTCGTCCGCGTAGAGCGCGGCGGTCACTCCGGGGGAAACAGGCACGTCCAGTCTCGCCAGCCCTCTACAACTTTTATGCCGGCATAAAAGTTGTAGAGGGCTGGCGAGAGACAGCTCCCTTGTGGTACACCTGCACGAATATATTTCCTCTCGTACAAGACCCCGTCCACTCTCACCTGGAATGTCCTGTCAGAGAGAAATGACGCAATCACTTTTATGAGAGGTTTAGGCACATTGCTTTGGATTAATTTGTATATTAACCCGTCATGCCATACGGAGTCGAATGCTTTTTGCATGTCGAGGAATACGGCGGCTACAGTTTCTTTCTTGTTTCTAGCCACTGCGATCAAATGGGTGACCCTGACCAGTTGGTGAGTGGTGCCGTGGTTGGGTCGGAAACCGAATTGATCGTCTCTGAGTGGTAGAAGTGGTAGAAGGAACTCACCCCGAGTTGTCTCAGTATGAGCAACTCTAGGGTCTTCGACAGAGTGGGTAGCAGAGTTATCGGGCGATAATTTTCTGCTCTCCTGCTGTCCTTACCCTGTTTTTGCAACATGATGATGTGGCCCAACTTCCAGCTAGTGGGGAAGTGTCCAGTGCGGACGATGCCGTTCAGCAGTCTCGATACTGCGGCGATCGTCTTGAATGGAAGGTGTCGCAAGGCCATGTTGGTGATTCCGTCATGCCCGGGGGCCTTTCTGGGTTTCAGCCCAGTTGATGGTGTTCCGTACCATGTTGGGTGAAAAGTGAAATGCCGCTGTGGCGATTTCTCCCGTGCCTGGGGCTTCCAGGTAAGCTTCGACCGCGGCTTCGACCCGGGCGGTGTGCTCGGAATCGACCGGTGGGAAGGAGGTGAAGTGTGCCTCCAGATGGGTCGCGAATATATCCGCTCTGTCTGGGGCACTGTATTTTGTAGTACCGTCTCCGTGTATTAATGGCCTACATGGTGCTTTCCACTTCGTTAGAGTGCGCGTCAGGACCCGTAGTGCCTGCCAGTCTTCGCCGGCCTCCTCGATTCTCCTCGACCATCTGTCCGAACTTAAAGCCGCGAGTTCGGATTTGACCCTCTCAGTGAGACAGTTCAGGTGAGTCTTTATCGTGGGGCAGCGAGTAGACTGCCACCTTCTTCGGGTGGCTCTCTTCTCTTCAAGAAGGAGTTGGAGGCTTCTTGGCAATTTGTCATTGCCATTGGCGCCTGAGCACGAGAGAGTTTCAGTGGCCTTCTCTAAGGCGGTGCAGATTGAAGTCTGCATCTCCTCGGCTAGTTTCTCCAGGGAGATATAACTTTTAGAAGTTAGGTAAATAGTATTACGTCTTGGTTATTACTGTTGGGGCAGGATAGAGGTGCTAATACACATATCCTGTCTCTCTTTCTCTCATTTACGTTTCGTATAACCAAAGAAGTTTAATATGGTCGTATGGTGTGTAAAACGCACGTATTTTAAAAAAAAAAGCTCTAGTTGTACGGGGTAGTCCACTTATGAAGAAATAATCACCATGTTAATATGTTGTTCACTTGCATATTTGTTGTTTCCTAGCGTTGAATTTATCAATAAGCACCTGGATGACCGATCCTTGCTCGGTATTTTAAGCGCACCCAATAATCGTTTCACTCAAAAAAGGAACTTCTGGTTTCGGGACCGATTACCAAACCTGAGCTACTATAACCATGTATATGGTGACGAAATTTACTTCCGTGTACCAATGATATGAACCTTTTTTAAATGGATGGATTTATCGGCCCAGTCCATTCATGATTAAGTGAGCACACGAGTGAGAGAAGATATTTAAAAGTAGGAACTCTTTAGGGCGTGATGCCGCGGGGCGCTGCTAGTTTTAAATTAGACAGTCACATATGGAAAAGACACGACAGTAATAAATATTCATAAACAAGATCAATAATAAATGTAACCAAGACTTGTCATTGTTTTGCCTCACAATGGAGGCGCTGCAGACATTTTGGCGCCAGTGGTGGGAGACGAACACCCTCCTCCCACGGGAGGGCGCTTATTCAGTAGTGCAGGAAAAGAATACTTACAGCAAACAAAATAAACTACGATTGAACACATTCCAATAATATAAAAATAAAGTAACATATCTCCGTTTCTAACTTTTTAGTTTTAAACTGGTACTATCACCTCTCTATGATTGCTCGATCAAAAGTGACGTACACGGACAAACACCACATCATATCCTATGGGAGTGTGTTCTTTGGCAAGTTGAACGAAACTTAATGCTTGATAACATTCGTAAAGTTACGGGAGTAACTTACTATAGTGCCCTCGAGGACAACGTGGGAAACGTTCGGGCTTATAAATAATACGGGCAGTAAATGAACATGGGTCAATACCTTTAAAATAACAACGTAAAAAACATAGGCATTGTCAATATCAGCCTGCATCCCCACCATTTACCTGCATCCCCGTGGTGCATAGCAGCTGGGCTTAATCTGGATGGCCTCCTCTCCTTCTTGGCTCATTTGTATGATTGCAATCTTGTTCTATGTAGTCACCCGCTATGACTAGGGAGGGACATTGGAATTCCAATTTTGTTCTGATCAAATTTGTTGCGGGTCCCAATAAAATTTTTGGGCTCCCTGAGATCATGTCAAAGGGTCGTGTGTGTAGACAGTTGTAGCGTCGGTGGAAACTAGTGCTGGGCTAAGCCCTTAAGAATAAACTGATATTAAGTTGAATGTCCCTCCTTTGCGTTGCGCGGCAGTAAAAATAGATAGATCTAGATGTCTATTGTTACCTGATCTAAAAGTTGGTAACTATGAAAAAAATGATTTATAATATTTTTAGGCTTTTTGGCCAAGGCATAACATCAAGGACCGTCATCGCGTTTACAAATGATCCTCTGAACTACGGGCAGCCGTGCAAGTTCCTGCTGAAAGGGGAATATAAGGTAAGTACATACATTCATTCATACATACATACATACATACATACATACATACATACATACATACATACATACATACATACATACATACATACATACACACATACATACATACATACACACATGCATACATACATACATACATACATACACACATACATACATACATACACACATGCATACATATATACATACATTCATATATACATACATCCTACCGATATTAATGAGACCACTACGAAACTGATGCCCGTTAAGAAAGAAACTATAGCAAGCTTGATCCGTTATGAGAGTGAATGATTTTTAGGGTTCCGTAGCTAAATAGCATAAAACATAATTATTAACACATAAATATTAACGGTTATAGACGTTTCACTTGGAGTTTATGGGTACTGAGTTCAAAATTTCGATGATAGATGAATGTTTTGAACCACTACAAAATGATCTACGTCGTGTGAGCTTAGGAAGAGGCAGTGCTGTGCATAGTGCTTGACAGTACAACCTCCTATGCAACGGAATTGGGCCGGCACGACCCAAGGTACCTCTCGCTCACATAATACCGCCGTAAAGTGACATCTTCAGTGACGCGTTTCGTGCGGTTCGTGAGTAGACGGGGGGGGGGGGGGG
>JAFELO010000956.1:152357-167931 GCA_017140195.1 Eumaeus atala | reverse complement strand
AGTGGTGAATCATGAGAGGTACAGAAGTTCTTTTCATGACGTAAGAGAGCACTAAGAAAGTATTTTTAGAAATTCAAACCCTAAGGGTTATAATTTGTTATTGTACCATGTTACGCAGGTGAAACCACGGGCCGCATCATGATTCAAGCCTTGTCGTGACGGTGGGGCTTAGTAGCTTGGGGTAAATCCAGGCGAAGCCAATTGAATCGAGGAGGGTCTTTACACCCCTCTTGTAAGAAGAGGGGGCTAAAGATCAGGAGGAGAAATTGCTCTCGGTGCCTCTCTAATAAAAGGGGACCAAGGAGCTATACAGCTAGGAGCAAGCACTTTTGCGCACGGTGCAAGGGGCGAAGATGAGAACCTCACCCCATTGCCCTCTCGCAAAGTGGGTGGGGTTGTCCTGTAGTGCGGGGTAACCTCATCTATGGAGGTGAAGTTGGTCGCTTAGGAGGCTGACTAGTCGTCGAGGTGCCCTGATGATTTTTGTTCCGGGGCACCTCACCAAGGGCGGCATGATGGCACTCGAGATGGTTTTTGTGGGTATTCAGCACTATCATGTGCCGCGAGTCCCACACACCTCACCCAGCGCCAGTGAAGGCGTTTCCCCGCTCAACATGCGTTTCCCTCAACAAAAAAAAGGTGAAACCACGAGCCCCACAACGGTTCGAGCCTTGTCGTGGCGATGGGGCTCAGTAGCCTGGGTTGAAAGCCTCCTCGTAGAATAAATCACAACTGCCGGCCTATATGCGAGACCTCCCGCGTCCCGCCCTCGCCCCTCCGATACCAGATTTGTGACTTCTGCGCAATAATGGTCAGCGCTATACTTTCTTGCCGGGATCTTACGCAGTCGTAAAAGAAAAATACAAGTGTAATTTAGACCACACGTCCAAATAAAACTATTTAGTTATACGAAACGTAATTGGCTATGAGAGGAAGAGAGAAAGAAAATGTGTTTTGCTGCTACAATAATGTATGAAATGTAACTTTCTTTATATTTGACTCATATCCCCTCACTTTCGTTGCCCTAGGTTTCGTAACGCTCTCATCACATACGCCACTTTATTGCTCGGACTATAAGTTAAACGGACGGTTAAGGAAAATTTACTTCAATAACAATTTTTAGTCCGTGCTGGAACTCGAAGCCGGGAAAATTGTAGACAAAATACTGAGAGATTGAGTATTCTTGCAACTAGACCACGCGGCGGTCTATTTACTGAGATTAAGACTTTATTAGAATTACAAAAAGGCTAACTTTCTTCGTCTTTTTTAGATCGATTTGTTGTTTCCACGCGACTAACCATTTTATTATCTTGTGATCCGCATTGTCTACGAAAGTCTCTCTGCCTCGTTGGTACTTCCTTCTTTACAAACTTACCTGGCTTCCCCTTTTGTATTATTAGACATAATTAGAATAATATCATTTGACATTTACCTATGTAGGCATTGATTAAAAAATACCAAGATACCCAGGAGGTCTCAAACCCGTACCATAACTAACCAATAAAATTGTGTACACAATGTCAATTATGAATTTTATAAAAACAACATAAAAACTTGCGCGGCGGGTTGACATTTGCATAATGTTTGTGTACAATCAAGAATGCTTTAAAATGACATGACCGTACAGTATGAAATAGTGTATCTTGTATTTTGTAAATCAATGTGAGTAGGAGTCAAGTACTATCAATAAGTTTGGTAAATTCTAAATCTATTTTCTATTTAGGCAAAAGATCATTTCTTAAAATGGATTATAATGTAAAAGCTAGCAAGGAGAAGTTAGTTGAATGTGCCTGTCCCGAGATTAAAAGTAAAGGGATACTGAAAACTAGATCTACAACAGTATTGCATACGGGTGAGAGACAAAACGAGAGTCCGCACACCACACACAGCTTATCGGAAGCGGAAGAACAGATTTTGAAGAAAATTATGGAAATTGCAAGACTTTTGGAAGGGAAGAATGCGACCTGATCCGGTACCTTATTTGTTATATAATAAAATAGAAGTGATGTAGCGTAACATCGTGTCTCCGAGTGGAGATGGATAGGGAGGTCAGGCATCTGCATGATAACAGTAATGCGAATGTTTATGGGCGTCGGTGATCTTATACCATAAGAAAATTGGCTACTTTAGAGTTTAGACATCCTCCAATTGTTACTGTCTGTTGTTTTACTGACGGCGGTCTACAGCAGATGCCGCCATCTTAGCCGGGAGAACAGTCGATCTGTCAGACGCTAATTATGTTGTAGGAATATCTCTTCATGTATCGGTCGCATTTGATTACGCCTGGGGGCCAATGCTACTTTCAAATTAAAAAAGCAAGGGATGTGACTCGAATATTTATTCCTTGGTGTGTTCCTACTGCATAAACGGCACAACTAAACTGGCGGGTCGGTTGTATAGACAACGCGACACACCTTGGTAGCATGTGTTACTTCTCTCCGGTTTAGGTGGATGGGGCGACAATAGGCGCGGCTCATCAAAAATTACTACAAAGTCAGAGGCTATCATTATTATTTTTATGTAAAGCTTACCGCACAGTTAGTACGGAGGCCACACCAGTTCTTGCCAGTTGACCTTAAAATCCAACGCCGTGCCACCAAGTATTAGCACTCTAGAAACCTCTCTAGCCCAGACCTTTTAGCACCACACAGACGAGATTACGAAACTCTTCAACCCAATAGATGATATTACTCGAAATTTACTCATGGCAGGCACGATGTACAAACACAGATAAAGGATCCATATCATTTTTCCCTTGCGTACAGGAGCGATTATCGAAAAACTGGTTAGAAATAAATCAATGCATTGCACGGTTCTTCACGGCAATTTTACAAGTAAACTATTTAGTTTCAAACTAGTAGCAACACGTCTTTGTGTCTGCTCGGTCGAGGCTGACAAATATGAACATACCGCACATCATACTGTGGGAGTGTCTTCTTTGTAACGGGAGTAATTTACTATGGTGACCTCGTGGAAAACGTGGGAAACTTTCGTGCTTTCAAACAATTTTGTCATAAATATTACGGGCAGCAGGTAGTGTAACGCAATAAGCCCCAGTTGATAATTAAATATAGCGTGTAGTGAATATGTGTTAAGCATTCACATACTGACATCACAGACTGCAGATTCTTATATGAAACACCGACGTGTTATAAAATCTGCGATCTGTGAACATGCTAAGTTGGTCCCTGCCATTACATTAAATTTGATAAAGCGCAAATCCTCCCTAGGGAACACCGATTCCTTCCAGGGATGATCCGTGAGGCTAATGAAATTAAAAAATACATCTAAATTTCAATGGAGAAGATGACTTGGTTCTTCCATCTGCTAGGGGCCCAGTGATAAACAACACCTGAAGACAGCAAGACATAATAAGTACTATTTGCGTTAATCGGAACAACTAAATAATTATAATTCTTCGGGTATTTCAGGTCTCAGTCCTCCCGTGACCATTGTTGCTGTCAAGCTTCTGAAACGTCGGGCTTGTTGGTTAATTAAAATAACCGCGATAAAATGCGTGAAAGTAGTTTTATTGTAATGAGTAACATTCGCGTAAACTTGAGACATCAATAAGTATTTGAATTCTTTTAGTATTTGTTCTATCTGTGAAAATTTCAAGTCTCCAGCTATCACAGTTCATGAGATACAGCTTGGTGACATACGGACAGCGGAGTCTTTGTAATGAGCTGTTATCCTTTGATTACGGAACCCAAATACTGAATGACAATATGCTTAAGTCGGTGCCAAGATGAAGGCGGGTTAGTTGGCTCCTGCCACATCTCACCAATACAACCAAACCAGCGGTGGTTTGATCTACACCATTTACATCGAATTCAAGCATCATTGGCAACTTTTCAAAATTTAATTTATTTCCTTAATTTATTGCCATATTAGTAGGTTTGTAAACATTGTTAAATTAGGTTAAAGATATGATATCCTTGTTAGGATACAATGCAGCAAATATCTTAACATCACAGTCCTAACATTAAGACTATGTTTGTTCTGGTTTTTTTATATATTATTATTATGTCTAGCAACATTTAAGGAATAAAATCCTTACCGTAAATCGCTCGACAAGTGTTATCGAGGAACGTAAATAAAACAAACGAATCGAATTGAGATTTTCATTTAGATTTTTGCTATAATAGTCAGTGTGTAGAAAATAGTAGCGTTGTCATGGACTTGGCATCCCCACATCTACGTGAAACGTTGAAAATACAGTACGGAAGCTATGGAAAGTCTTGTAACTGCGAGTGTCCGTGTTGATTAACATCGAAGGAAGGCGCTACATTTGTTTTGCATGCTTATAGTTCTATTAAAAGAGACAATACGCCACATTTGCTCTCTTTTTCGACCTTGTCGAACGTGTGTTTATGCCATCTTCCGTATTGTATCTATTTTATATCTGTGAGTGGTTATGTATGGTTCGACAGATAGCCCAATACCACGAGTTAAATTCTTATACTCCCTTGATCATTAATCAACAGGGCCTTATATTGTTAAATTTAAAGTTGGAATTTCCCATCCACCCTCCCAAAAAAAGCTCTCAAGATTTTGTTTTCCTGCATCTCATAACTGTTATTACTATTTCCAGTTGCTGCAGTCTGTAGATGAGGATATAAGCATCAGCGGAGATCATAAGACACCATCCAGGCAGGTGAGGGTCCGTATAGTTACATCTGTAAAGCTTGCACTACATTATCAAGCAAGTGAGATATAGTCTAGAATCACAGATTCGATTTCGATGCTAACGCCGTTGTTTACGTTTGAGAGTATTTAATATATTGAAGTACATTTGTGCAATAGACACAGAACAGAGGAAGTTGGAGAAAGTATATGTTCGAATGTTAGTTAGGTCAGAGGCAGCAGAAGTGGGATGAACTCATGAAGCAAGTTTAAGTCTACCCTCCTTCAAATAGAGTCAGCATTTTCGTTTTATTCAAGTCTACCTAGGTAGCTAACCTACCCCTACATGTCGAACAGTAGTGGCATCGTGGTGACACAAGCTGTCGTAGGTGTCCACATATTCTTATTTTGACAGAATAGCAATATGCTCATGACGCCACCGTTGGTAGTAGAAGGCGTTAACACCTCTAAATATCTATTCCAGGTGTCTCCAAATCCACCCGTGTCAGCCTCGCCAATGACCAGATCGTCCTTCACCTCTAGAACATCACCAGAACGAAACTGCGACGTCTTCGGGGCCAGGGCGGATGAACAAGAGAAGCTACTTAAAAATTAGCCCACCAGTGAGTTATGACCGAATTGTTAAATATCACGTTTAACTTTGGGCTATTTGTAGTACGCTTATCAAGGGTACTTCTTTAGGCTAAAGTTATCCTTGAATAACTTATGGGTAAAGTTGTAAATTTTATTGTTAATGTAAATGTCGTAGTCGTGTTGTACAAATCGCCGTATAACATTCCGTCTAGCCATTTTAAAAAACAGGGCCGTTTTGTTTTGTTGCGGCTCTTTTTCATTATGGCGGCTGATGTTTAGTCTCATTAAATGTCTTGATAGGCAGTGATAGTGATTCAAGTATGAAATTAGGCCAAGTGTTTTGAGTACAAATAAAAAAAACTAACCACAAAGCTTAGTCGGGAGCTACGCTCTCTTAGAACATTAGAACCTGTCTGGACATAGTTTCCTTGTCTCTATATTCTACAATCGACGCCATTGTTGTTGTCATGACAAGCAACGCCGCAAGTGTTAAAGTTGCGAACTAAAACATGTCAAAAAGGCGGATAGTGATTCACTTTATTTCAATAAGGATTTATTGAGTATCGTGTAACGTCGAGAAGTCTTTGTGGCGCAATTTCACTCAGGCGTATTCAATGTAGGCTAGCCGTTGGCCTGCCATAAAATAAAACGGTCGTGTTTTTGTAAATGGTTAGCCGTAATGAAATACAGAGATTTAGATAATCCGACTGCGACATATACATTATATTAAAACTGTCCAGTGTAAATCTTTATTGTGGCCCTCTACCACAACGATCAATATCGGCTATATACAAAGAGTTGGCACTGTGAAATGTGCAAGTCCTAAGTCACGTCATCTTTGCTAGTCAAACAATACGATTACAAATAGATATTATGTGATAAATCCTTTTGTGTCAAGTCCTAAGATTTTTACATTTATTTAACTGAAGACTAATGCGTCAGCCAAACTTTAGAGTATTACCGAAATCGGCAGAGTGTTACATTGTTATCTAAATTCTAAGTTACTGTTAACTTATACAGCCAGTACAGTATAAAAGTGTTATAAACTTATTAAACACGGTATCTTTTGCATTAATAGGAGACATTCTCTTCCAAATGTATCTACATTTCAACATCATGTGGGCTTCTATGTACAATAATGAATAGAATTATATTGGGCTCTAATATCTAATACTTGGTAAATGTTAGGGATGTCATAATCGCTACTTAACTATATTTGTTTTAATGCGTCGTAGTATTTGGTTTGATAAAAAATAAACGAGGCTAGTGAAATAACATTTTGTTAAGCCTTGAGTTATTTTCTAACTCAATTGTGCAAAATGTTAATTGCGGAAGTACATTATTGTGAATGCAACGAAAAAGAAAAAAGAAAGCAAATTAGTATTGAATTGCTGTCTCGGCACTAAATTAAATTAAAAATAATTTATATAAGAGACCTATAATCGAATGTTTTTGTTGTCTTTTTTTAAATTTTTAATTAAAAAGCTATTTGGTCTATTTGAATCCCGTTGAAATCCAGATGGTTTTAATAGCAAAATACTTTTCTATCGATCCGTTACAAATCATGGTGTCATTAGAATAAATGTAACCCTTATTTTCGGCTGTTTTTACTTAACAAACTAGTCATTTATATCTTTTAAATGTTACGATCATTTAGATCTCCTAGTACTTACACTTGTCTTAGTCGTTACTAAGGCACATTATCAATATCTAGTAACGAATGATTTTTAGTTTTAGGCCATTTCAACTGGCAAATTGTCACATAGTTTGATCTAAACAAACGAGCTTGGTTGGTTACACCGAAAATGGCCCGATTTACCCCAGTGTCTCTACCTACATATAAACGTTACATAATTTTAAATAAAAATTACGATATAAGTACAATTATTTCGTACGTATAGGCTAATAAATTATACGCAAATATCTAGTTTATATAATTATATGAAACAATTATAAAACGAAGCTTAAAATTATGTAAATAACTTTATTATATTGTTTTGAAAATTTTAATTCTAAAAATAGTAAATGGAGGCTTGAATTTCTTTAGCATGGTCATAGATAAGAGACGTGGAGACAAGAGACCGGGAGTAAATGTCCGTAATTAAGTTTCCAAATCTCGTCAAACTGTCACTAGATATGAAGAACGTGTCAATAAAATTTACCCCCTTACATGATAGCGCCACCTATATGTGTCATCAAAATTTTACTCTAGCAAAAGTATAGTCGGCTTACTCAATTTTACTTACTTTTTCGGACATTTTGTACCATAGACATAATATAAATGCAAGACTGCCATATAACTGCAAACCGTATGCAGTTATATGGTAGTCTCGGTTAATGCAGAAGTAACATGCGAATGTATTAATATCTTTGTCTATCTAATCTCGCATGCGCATTGCGCGGAGATAAATGAATGAAAAAGACATAGAGAGTAAACCACATTCGCTATCTTTTTCGGCCTACACGGCCGCGTTATGGATTGGCTTCCCTTGTCTATGCTTTTTAGACTCAGTATCCTAGTATCTAGTCTCCACAATAAGAAATTGGCGGTATATTTGTCAAACTATTTAGCCGCTTTTTCCACAGATTAAACATAAATGGCCTACATTATAGAGTATTATATGATGACAATAAAAATGCTTTTATGATGTTATTAATAACCAGGCGATGGTATATAGTATTAGTTCAATAAGAACATATTTTGTGAATCAGATGTATCATGTTGTAGATAGTGTACCACTACCTTTCCTCTTTTTTTTTTTTGTTAAGTCACTTTTGTAGAAGGCAATGTTGTTGCTTTTATTGTAGGAATAAAAAAAATATTAGAAATCTAAAGTGAATAACTTACAAACAACGTACATAGTAGGATTTACAGTGAAAGTTTTCTAAGTGTATTTGGTAAGTTAGCGTTCACGAAATTGCATTAACTACTGCATTACTTTTCTGTGAAAATTGAACATGATACAGACGTGCCTTTATATGCGGTAATAGAACAGTAAGTCGTATCTTCACTACATTAAAAGTAATTTAATGAATCATATCCAGGTTTTTTAAATAACATACTTGAATCCATTAATTTAATTTCAATAGACAGATAAGGTACCGTTTCCCCGGCCGGTGAAATTACTGAAAGGTCGGCAAATACTTGTAATCTCTGACTACCGAATAATAGAAATAATATGTTAAAAGTACATATAATGTGATCACTGCGTCACTACGTGTAGTCACTGGATACCTATTTTTCATAAACCATGCCATTGCAGTTTTGAACTTCACCGTATATCTTGTAATAGTCATACTAGAATGCAAATAAGTACAGATAATTAATAAATTATAATAATTTACTCTTTCATAACTTTCTGTTAGACATAAATATATATAATTATACCTAAATAATATGAAAATTTTCGTAAAAAATTGTACATACTCAATTATCTTACTTACGTACTAAAACCAGGGATTCAAAAACATCTTCATAACTGTAACAGAATTACTCCTGTAACACTACTAGAATTTAAATATTTGTGTGTTTAATTTGATGTTATTTGTCGATAGTCCAGGGATATGTTATGTTACACCAGTACATATTCACGCCATAATTTAATATGTAATTGACCTTGGGATAACTGTTTGAGTAATAGACTAATTGTTTAAGCGGTTCTCTAAAATTTCAAAACACTCTTTTTCAATACATATTTACAATGTCAAGGTCCACAACATTCAATCATCTGCCATTCATTATGAGAGAATGAGCTGTCCTTGTCCAACTTTAGTACAAAATAATGCAGAATGTACTACTTTAATTTTATTAATTTTTGAGTTAACTTTTTTTATTTATTCTCTTGAATATTTTTGAATCCTAAGTATGTCTGATGTCTATGTCTAATAAATGTGCATTTGTTACAAAGGCATTAAATGATTTTATGAAATTAGATAATTAGAATTAAGGATAATATTATAATTGATGATACAAAATAAATACGATTTTCGTAATTTTTCGTTGTTTTATTTAGCCTTGCAAATGCTGGAACGACAGCTCAAGTTATAGCTATGCTATCGCGTTTCGGACAGCTTCTAAGATGTGCGCCCTAGGGGAGTGAGGACTCCACTCGAAAAGACTCCGTACATGGAGTATAGACGCATCACTGTACCGTCCCAACGCAGCCCCAGTATAAAATTTCAAACTTAAACTGGGCAAAATTGAAGAATGAGAAAGAGTTATGTGCAACCTTACTAGGTCCCCTTTTTTAATTAATAAAAGGGCTAACTAGTCTGGATGAGTACCGGCGCCCAGACTTCTGTGCCTGTTGACCTCTTTCCCTTCTCTCCGTACCTCCAATACCCTCGTGTGAACCCCAGCCAATTGAAAAAGGAGGGGCAGGAGAAAAAAAAAAGCAGGAGTAAAAAGCGCTCTTCGTATCCCTCTTATAAGAAGAGGGGACCAACGAGCAACAAGAGTAGGTGCTTTTGCACACGGGGCAAGGGGCGAGGTTTGGAAACTCACACCATTGCTCTGTCCCAAAGTTGTTGGGGTGGGTGGTGTCCTGTGGTGCGGGGCAGCCGTGCTGTGGAGGAGGCGTCGGTCCCTTAGGGGACTGACTAGCCGTCGAGGTGCCCTGATGTTCCTTGTTCCGGGGCACCACACCAAATCCGGCACTGATGGCACTCACGCTGTTTTTTGTAGATATTCCGCACTATAATGTGCCGCGAGCCCCACACACCACAGGACCCCACCCAGGGTCGGTAAAGGCACGTAAAAGCGTTTCCCTCATTAACAAAAAAAAGGTGTGCATAGTCAGAGACCACGTACGTTATCTGTCAACGACAATTATAGGATAATTTGTAGTAACATAATTTTCCACATTTAAAGTCCATTAAAAAGCACATTTTCACTTTTGTATTTCGAGCTGTAATGTTTCCGTCAACGAGAAACAAAAACACTGGATGTAAGTGGCGCCATATTTAAAGAAGGGCTTGTGACAACATTGATTTTATAGTTTTCATTATCGCTTCAGAAGTATGTATAAAGCGTAGTTAGAGTTTCGTATTGGAAATAAAAATACACCTGGTATTTTGTTATATGATTTATTATCATCACTTAAGAATTAAGTATAAATACAATACATATTTTTACCAGACATTGAACATTAACTAAAATGATACCTACTGTTATTGATTTTTAAACTTGAAAAACAATATTGAAAGAACGTCAAAAATGTGTAGCTAACTTGTCAAATTCTTAGCTTTATCCTGACCTGTGGTGCCTCTAATTTTTTGGCTGGACTGTTCAATATTTTTGTATACAAGCTTTTAATAAAAAAGTCCTTCCAGACCCTGAGTTGTTATCAAGACAAATCTAACAAGCCCAGACACGAAGAGGTCGTGGTATTTTCTTGCAGAGTTCCTATGTCTTCCCACTCTATCATCAAATAAGCTCCATCCGACTCTCACATGCATGCAAAATTTCAGCTCTATCGAACTCCGGGTAGTGGGTGAAATTAGTTTACTGACGGACAAATATCGGACAGATGACATTAAAACAGTTAGACTGAGGGTGATAAACAGGGCCATTTCCTAGTCTTATGTCAGTTCTTCTGACGTTCAACAGCGTTTTCAAAACTAAAACTGCAGGATAGGAGTATAATTATTTTTGATTTGGAATTTGAATCGTAGAGGATGTTTAAACCTTCAATAAACTTGCATTTATTAAAATAAATTAAAAAAAAAAGCAATAAGTCTATATTTAAAAAAAATATAATATTATATTCTGGCATGGTTTAAAATATTTACTGACTATATTGTGTACTAAGGACTACCTATGTTCCTCGATCTGCTATTCTTGTTTACTCATGCTATCATGCCTACATTATTAAATCGAATAGATCATAAATTTGTTATTATACAATGAATCTTCTTTTAATCCCTTAATTGAGTAGATATAATTTCTCCCCTAATCTAATAAACGAAATTATATATTTATGGTTAATGTTAACAAAATTAAAAGTATGGAACGAAGTGAAAAAAAGGAGACATAATTTTATTTTTCAACCGACAAAGTTTCCAAGCAAAACAAATAAAATAAATCGATTATATTCATCTCCGTTAAAATCATAGGACTAGAACATTACGCTTTGCACCAAAATATAAATATGCGACTTCTTTACATTGTACATATTCCGTACTGCTTTCAATTGTACACATTCAAACTAAAATTCGGACTTAAGTTATTGTTGTATTTAATGTAGAACAGGTGAAAACTTTAATAACACAAACGAAATTGTAGAACTTCTTACAAAATAAGATTAAGTAAAGAGTCTTAGTATAGTGCCTTCAGAGCCACTTTACCTCTGGTTTTTAGATTGGCTAAAAAATCAATGTGTCATTATTACCTTTCTCGATTTTTCTATTAAAAAGTAGAATGAGGATAATATGATGTGAGAATATTTTGTTGTTAAACAGACTTACATTAATTATAAATATTACAAACACATAAAAAAAAGTAGAGTATGTATTAATATAAATAAAATGATCAAGGAAATGGTCTTAGAAGATTATGTTCTAAGTGCATTATAGTACACAGGTGCACACTGAGTAGCGAAGGTGTAATGATAAAGATACTATTTCAAATAATTATAACTTTGGTTGGCATAAGTTTAACTTTAACCTATTAATGTTTAGATCTCCAATACGGGTAAAAAAATCGAACGTAGGAACACTAATTATGATACCTGTTATTGCCTGTTTTGTATGTGTTGACAGCAGATTTCATATAATACCAACAAAAAACGAACTATCATAGGTAAAGTAACTTTGAATGCGCTATATAAATTTTACAAGGTTCTATTTCATTTTGACATGCTTTTTTATCAATGTGTTACATGGAAAAACGGTCCCTTTATTTAGCACTGTTAAAATTATTTAGTAGGTACAGGTATTGCTATTACCGATATTTAGACAACGATATTGCGTTGTATTCACAGAAAAAGGGGCCTATGCGTTATTTTAGTCGTGGCTCAGCATCAACCCTTCGTTTTAACTGTAAAGTGTCGGCTTCCTATCATGGATTAGGTTATATATTTTCTATATCCGTATTATTTTTTGGCAAAATCGTCGATAAAATATTAATTTACATTGTGCCTACAAGAAGAACAATACGTCATTGATTATCTAGGGCCGGTTTTATTTTCGAGCCAAAATTAAATAAAGATTAATTTTAATTTTGTGAGATTGTTTATGTGTATGCATGTTTGTTATGTATGAATGCTTGAAGTTGCGCGCGGGGGGAGCCGGCGCGCGGGAGGGGGCGCTACGGCGGCGTGAGGCTGCCGCCATACTCAGGGGACGCGCCGCGACCTACAACGGAGACAAACTTTTATCGTAATACACAAGTTCCTGTGGCTACTTTTCCTCTCGATCATCAGCTAAGATCAGCTGGATCAGTTCATTGGCAACATAATATATTATATTTCCATATGTGTTTACAGAAGAAAGAGGAAGTGAAATTGCAGATGGGCCAGTAAGGTTCTGGGGTGGAGGCCACGTTTAGGAAAACGACCGTTCACCAGGGCGGAGGACGATTTCCATGCAGTAGCCCTGACGTACATTGAAAGAGGCCTATGTCCAACAGTGGACCGATAAGGGCTGATAATGATGACGTGTTCACGTACCGGCAGCGTATCCCTTGTAATTACGTCGCGTCGCATGAGGGACCGAATATAAGAGGTCTGCTAGAAGAGATTCCTCTATAGAATAACACGTACATTTGTACTTGCCGATTCATGTGTCATTTCAGTAAATAAGTTTTCTCGTACATAAATTGTTAAATAAATAAATAAATGTGGCTAGAACACTCCTCGGTTGCAGCATGATTTACTACTGTATAGAGCAGTGAATAGTAAAGGAGCAGTCAGAGGCCTTTTGTGACTACTGACGCTTACATCCGCATAGACACTACAGATGCGTTTGCCTCCCTCCATCTTCCCCCTCCATGGGCTACCGGAAACTCACACGCCGCACGAAACGCAACAGCATAGGTATCCCTATACTGTGGTGTGGTACCTATTAATTATAATTCAGCTGCAATGCAGCATGGTACCATCTCGTACTTGAACTTATGTAAGTTGAAGAGCAGGTTCTCTCCGAGGGCTCCACTCAGAGCAGGAGCTGTCTGCACCAAGCGCTCCACTAAGTTAACAGCAGTTACCTCGGCCTCTGCCTCGGCCGCGGCCCCTGCCCCTCCCGCGACCGCGTCACCTCCGCCCGTCCCCCAGGCCGACCATATCTGCAAAACCGTACGCAGAATATTATATAACATCTTAAATATTTTTTTATAGTATAGGGGGCCAAACGAGAATCGCGCTCTTCAACGACTACTGATACCCATGAACAACAGCATAATTATGATGATGCGTTGCACACCTTTTCAACCTCCCCCTCCTCCCCACCAATGGGCCACCGGCTTCTCACAAACCGCGCGAAACGACACCGTAGGTAGTCACTTTGCGGCGGTATCGAGTGAGCGAGAGGTACCTCCAAGGTCGTGCTGGCGCAATTATGTTGCTTAGGAGGATGTAGTGCCATGCACTATGCATGACACTACCACCTGCTATGCAGCATGGCACTACGCCTTCCTTTGCAGCATGGCACTACCCCTTCCTATGCAGCATGGCACTACCCCTTCCTATGCAGCATGGCAATGCCCTTACGAATTATTATTACCTTTTACCAATTATACATTCAACAGTGGTTCTCGGTTTGTGTATGTTGCCTGAAGATGTCGCTTTAAAGCGATATGCTCGCCGAACTGTACATTTTCATACACTGTGGTATTTTATATTCAAGTATTTTCTTTTGGTGTGTGCTTATTTTTGTTATTATTAATAATAATAATCCATTAATCGGTATGATTTTAAACGTTGGACTGATGACCTGGACACAGCCAAGCCGCTGAACGTTGTAGATTGTGACCGTGACCTGTGGCGCTCGCCGGAGGAGGCCCTCGTCCAGTTGTGAACGTCTTCTGACTGGTGATGATACTATTAAAACGGACTTTAATAATTTTAATAATACTACAATTATTAATAATATTTGTTGATGTCCAGTAACATCCACACGGATTTGTATGTGTCGCCTTCCTTCCCTCCTCGCCTCTAATGCGCCGCAGATACAAACTGCTTGAAACGCCACAGTTGAAGCGCGCATGTGAGCGGGAGGTGCCTCCTGCAATTGCAACGACGAAATCTCTTTAAAACTTGTGCGTTGCCTCCTTTCGTCCTTCCACACAAAATCCATCCACGGGCTACCCACAAACAGCTCCAAATACACCGCGGCTGTCACTTTACGGTGGTATCATCTGAGCGAGAGGGACCTCCCTCGTCGTGCCAATTCGTGCACTGCAGCGTGGCACAACTCCCTTCTAGATACCTGTAATTTACCTATATTAGTAGCAGTTTTCTCCAAGTAAGCGAGCGGGCCCTGCAGCGCCGCGCCCGCGTACGCGCCGCGCCCGCCCGTGAGGTACATGCCTTGCGCTAGACTATTTTGCATCTATACACAACATAATACAGTTAAATATTAAACTGTGCGCCAGCTCCGACGCGAGTTAACATAATTCTGAAGTGAAAGCTGCGTAAGAGACGCCATTGACGTAGCCGCGGTCAGGTCATCATAACAATATTTGCATTAGCTATATATCATAACTTCAGGTACGAAACACAACTTAACAAAATAAAGCATCCCAATGGCTACAACGGGAAGGACGAAACCCAACTCAATAAGACTGGTGTCGTTCAACGCAAACGACATCAGATCGAACATCCAAGAGTTGCGGGACTTCCTCCCGGAACATAAAGTAGACATCCTTCTAGTGCAGGAACGTTCCTTAAAGCTAGAAACTCAAACCCGCGTATTTACAATTATAATATTGTTCGAAACGACAGGACCCGAACCTGCTTGGGGGGTACAGCCATCTATTATAAGAGGTCCCTCCATTGTATCCCACTCGACACGCCCCCTCTAGAAAATCTAGAAGTATCCCTATGTAAGCTATGCATGACGGGCCATCAGCCCATCACCATAGTCTATGCATCTGGTATGCATCAGGTTCAAAGCCGCTTCTAGTTAGCGACCTGGACGCTATTTTCGAAAATTTAAACGACGACCCAATAATATTAGCTGAGGATCTCAACGCTCACCACGTGACCTGGGGCAATAGATACAACAACAGTCACGGGACTGTCCTCAAGAGATACGTCGATGATCATAACATCATCATCAACGCTCCGTATATCCCAAGCCATTATTCCCCGAACAATAATGGGTATATACGTGCACCTAGTATAATCGATATAGCACT
>JAFELO010000956.1:128847-151918 GCA_017140195.1 Eumaeus atala | reverse complement strand
TTCAATCTGTACACAAGCGACATACCACGACACCCCAGCGTCCAGCTGGCGATGTTCGCGGATGACACCGCACTGTACACGCGGTACCTCCCCAAATTCGGAGCCAAAAGGCCGTCACCGAACTCGGTGAATGGTTCTTAAAGTGGAGAATAGAGGTAAACGCAGAAAAGAGTAAGTCCATACTCTTCTCCCGTACCCCGCCCTACCACAAACGAGGAAACATGCCCGCCATCATGCTCTACGGTAACGTGATACCCAGAGCAGAGACGGTAAAATACTTAGGCGTCACGTTCGATAGGTCGATGATCTTTAAGAATCACATTGACAACGTTCTGAAAAAGGCACGGCATGTCCTTTTCAAATTATATCCACTCATTAACAAGAAGAGCAAAATGGCTAATAGACATAAGCTCACCTTGTACACTACATGCATACGACCGATCATGTCGTACTGCAGTGCAGCTTTCGCGCACATAGCCCCGACCCAAATAGAACGTTTGCAGAAAATGCAGAATAGATTCTTGCGCATGGCCACCGGATGCCCGTGGTACATTCGTAATATCGACCTACATTGCGACTTTCAATTAACATCGATAAAAGGACACTTCAAAGAGCTGTCTCAAAAGTTGTTTGACCGTGCTCTTAATCACAAAAATAAACTAATCGTTCAAACGTCGGAATACGACCCGACGTTAATAACCGATTCCCGTTACCGTCGGCCGAAGGACGTACTGCACGACGCCGACGACGCGATAGCCATAGCAGTTGCTAAGTCCGCCCTTGCACACAAGCAAAAACACACCCAGACACGCATCCGCAGCAAAATGCCAATAGGGCAAACCCACGGATAGCAGGTTGTAGTCGGTAGTAGGTAGTAGTTATAGCTACACGACCTGACCCGACAAACTCTTCAGGCCCCCTTGAGTCGGTTGGACAGTGCATAAATGCATTCTCTTCCTGCTAGAACTAATTCGATATACACCGCTCGTACCGGTCGAGCGTTGAAACCTTACATATAGTTACACAGCTATAAGACATATGACTGACAGAATGACAAACTTACACACCGCTTACGGAAACGAGCCCGGGTTCGAATCCGTAAGACGTGAGCTTAGATAAATGTAGAAATAAAATAACGCGATCTTAGAGAGCTCTAAAAATAAAAAATAAATTATCACGGCTTCTAGCCGATTTGAAGCGCAAATCGACCCCACCTATCAGAGGGTGGGGGAGGAGGCCGGCCTCCTCTGACAAGCCAAACCGAAAGACGAGCTCAACTTTTCTTAAACACGTCCCGTAACATTAAACGGCATCGTGCGCGCGCCGTCCCACTAGCGTGGGGAGGAGGACCGCTCCCCATTTTCGGTCAAATATAACCACGATAGGGTAATGTCCACTAAAATTCCGGTTTGCTTCTTCCCATCTGCGGGAAAGGAGGGGGGTCTGTCCCCCTATCGTCTACCTATAACCAGAAGATAAAGTCTTCCGTAATCAGTCGAACTGTTAGGGCTGGACAAGTGCCGCCAATCAGTAGTAGGTCCCTTCGAAAAAAAAAAAAAAAAACGAAACAAATGACACGGACATATTTTTGCTTTGCTCATATTTTTAATGCCTACGGCGTGAATTAAAGCTTCCCTTAATATGTAAACTTAACTGACGTAAATTAGTAAGCGCGAGAATTCTCAACAACACAAGAACAAAATGAGCCACCGGACACTCGTCACGGGCAGCATCGCTCTCTTGCCAGTTTACGGGAAGTGTGGTGCTGACCCGATTCTGCTACAATAACCTCGTACCTATGCTGAGTTTGTTTACTGACTCTTTACAGGCCTGGGCAACAGACAACGACAACCGACGCCCATGAGCATCCACATAATACTACGCCGTTGCGTTGCCCTCCTGGTGCCCCCCTCCCACCAATGGGCATTTAATTGTTAAAGTTCAAAAATTAATTTTAATAATTTTCATTTTTTATTTAATTTTATATGGATGATTACAGCAATCAGTCCCCACTATAACTTCAGCAGTTTGTCCCCGATATTACTTCAGCAGTCAGTCCCTAAGAACAATCTTTATAATTGCTTACTTCGAGCGACCTACCTACTATTCACGGGATGGGAATCCTGGTAACCGCTGTACATTGTTATTAATTAAATCGTACTGATCGAAGCATGTGATACAAAAATAATTAAAATATAAATAAAAATAGCAAAGTAAACTCACCATAAAACGATCATGGGATCATCAGATACAGGGAATCAAAATAAAACAAACAAAAAAATAAAATTGTGTGTATTAAAATAAAAACAGAACTGTGTGTTTTCAAATAAACTGAAATGAACATTTGTCAAAGTGAAAAATCGGAAATTTTAATTTTGTTGAAAATATCGCGTAGGAACAGTACCTACACATTATTTTCCATACGAGTAATATTTCAGACTTAATTAATACAAGCAAAATTAGAGTTGATTTAATGATTAGCTTTTCCTAGTAACTTACTATAAACAATAAACTAAAAAAAAAACATACTAATAATTTTCTTCTACTTAAGCTAACCTTATGATCTTATAACATAACTGAGACATCTATCTTTTCAAGATAAGATAATGAGGACTTAATATTTAACTTTATAACACATTTTTGGTGCTGAGCGTGTGCCCTCTCTGTCCTGAATTGAAAAACAAAAAAAAAACCGAGCGCTTAAAAATATTTTATTGTACTCCGTATGATAAAACCTTGAAATCCGTCCAACCGGTCAGGATACAGCAGGCAGCATAAAGTTTACATACGCTCGAAGATAAATTAAACGAGCAAAATAGCAGTGATTTTTTTAAAATACCTACTGTTATACTAAAGCCTGAGCGTTTTCTGTCCAGGAGTGATTTTTTCATTTTTATAGTATAGGAGGACAAACGAGCAATGGAAACCTTTCAACGACTACCGCCGCCCATAAACATCAGCATAATTGTGCCGATACGTTGCCCTCCTTTTCACCTCCTCCCTTCCAATGGGCCACCTGGTACTCACGAACCGCATGAAACGCGACACCGTAGGTGTCACTTTATGGCGGTATCATGTGAGCGAGAGGTACCTCCCCGGTCGCGCCGGCCTAATTTCGTTGCATAGAAGGATGTAGTGTCATGCACATGCATGGCCCTACCTCCTCCTATGCAGCATGGCACCTCTTACATAAATCTAATTATCTACAATTTTTATCAACCGTCGTCAGTATACCCAGGTGTGGGCTATTCCCCATAGAGATAACATAGAGAAAAGATATGCCATAGACAGCTATATGACGCCCATCGGCCGTCTTAATGAACAGAGAAGGAAGATAAGCAAGCAGCACTATTTTTGTCTATCTAAAGTCGCATGCGCATTGCGCAGAGAGACATTAATAGAAAAAGAGGGACTACATTTTCTGCCCCTTTCTACTTAGACTGCCGCGTTTTAGAGTGGCTTCCTTCCCTGTCTATATTATGTCTATGCTATTCCCTCATATTTATTGGAGTTCCATAGCTATCCAGTCACATGGAGATCGGTGTGGGAGAGGCTACCGGCGGGTGTGCGAGGGGTAGGCGGGCGGGAGTTGCGGGCGCGGTACCTGGTGCTGTTGCATGGCCTGTTGCTGCAGCGCGGCCTGCTGCGCCGCCGCCGCCGCCGCCATCTGTTGCGCCTGGGAAGTACTCGATGATAAACTTGGTGAAGTGGTGTCATTGTAAACGGTGATATAGTGGTAAATACTGCCACTAGGTCATGTCGTCATAATAGGATTTCGACTACAGCGGGCTAAGACTGCATCTATGGTCATAGTAAAACGTTTGGTGACGCCTTTCCTTTGGTTGCGCAGATATTTGTGGTCGCCGGAAGTTCATGTTTAGTTACAAAATGGATACTTAGTACTTATATAGATTAGAGAGAAGATTATCTTTTGAATTGTCTTCTCTCTCTTGGTTCTAATTGTCTCTGCCTAACCCATTAGAGAACTGGCGTGAAGTTGTTGACGTTATTAAATAAAAGAAACGCAAACAAAATTTATTACATTATACTCTATCGAAAGTAGAACGCCAAATTTGAATTTATTCGATCGGATCGATTTGCGAGAGAGGACCTAGTAATTTTTTTGCGGTAAATTTTCTCAACAATGGAAAGAAACGAAATTCGTGCGGTGATAAAGTTTTACGTTCTAAAAGGGAAGACAGCAATCCAGATTAAAGTCAAAAACAGCTCGACAGTGTTTTAGGTAATACTGATCCTGCATTGAGTATAATTCGCACCTGGGTAACTGATTTTAAACGTGGGAGACAGAGCTGTGAAGACGCCAACAGGTCTGGCCGTCCGAATGAAGTCACGAATCCGGACATGATCAAAAAGATTCAAGAAATCGTTTTGAATGTTCGGCGCTTAAAGTTGCGGCAGATAGCAGGGATGATTAAGCATTTCCTCTGAACGCGTTTTTAACCTTTTATACCAACATTTGCCAATGAAAAAGCTTTGCGCGCGATGAGTGCCGCGTTCGTTACGCGCGTTAACCAAAAGCAACGACGATTGGACGATTCGTCGGAGTGTTTGGCGCTGTTTAAGTCTGATTCTAACGAGTTTCTGCGGCGTTATGTGACAGTAGATGAAATATGGATACATCAATATACTCCTGAAACAAAGGAACAATCTAAGCAGTGGACTGAGAGCGGAAAACCTGCGCCGAGGAAAGCAAAAAACGTTTTTTCGGCCGACAAAGGCCATGAGGCCTATTCCCCAGAACTGGCCGCGTGAGACCTTCACTTATTCCCTAATCTCAAGAAATGGTTAAGTGGCCGAAGATTTTCATCATATGATAAAGTCATTGTCCCCATAGACGAGTATTTTGAGGGGTTAGAGAAAAAATGTTATCAAGCTGGTGTAACGGCCTTGGAGAAGCGCTGGACCAAATTGACGTGGACGTTGAAAAATAAAATTGTTTAAAATAGATTATTGAAGTTTTTCTTTGTCGTTTCGGATATTTATCAATCACCCCTCGTATATGTAGATCTATGCCCACCGTTTATTAAAACTAGGCTACGAAAGAAAGAGAAGATCGTTTCTTCTCTTCAAAGAGAGCGCTCTCTTTCCATCTTCACTAACTTAGATCTCTCTCGCAACTTCCGTTGGCCTCACTTCTGTAAAGCTCTCGACACGCACTCACCACCTTACTCTCCAAGTTATTGCGACAGGAATTTTTACAAAGAACACATATTGGACCGTAGATATTTCTGCATATGCAGCGGCGACGTACCTGCACGCTCTGTTGCACGCTGCACGGCTGTTGCATGGGGGAGGCCGCCTGCTGCAGCGCCGGCTGCGGAGCCTGCTGCTGACACTTATTGTACACAGTGTGACCCTGGAAATATACACACTCTGATATACACACATACAGATCCTATTCAGATTAATCTAACATAACAATAAATTTAAAAGCCGGTTTTCTAATTGATCTATGATCGCATGGAGTCAACGAGACCACTTTTACGCTCTCACGCTCGCAGGCAGGTGCATCAGACTACATCAGCTGTTAATTGCAGGTTCAATCCGCCAGCAGGTCCTGCCAATATTTGATCTCGACTCCGCCAGACTACAGCAGCTGTTACCTGCAGGTCCGCCAGTAGGTTCTGCCACTGGCTGATCTTGTCGTAGTGCCGCCGCAGCAGCTCTTCCTTTCGCTGCAGCTCGCATTTAAGCTCGTTGTTGTCTTCCTTCACCAGGAGCTCCGGCTTCATCGCCGAAAGCAGAAACCTACAAAGCATATCGACATCAATCATCATATATACCCCATTTATTGACATCAATCATTATATGAAATATCAATAATTGACGCCAATCAAATATGAACAGACATCAATCATCCCACATCGCGACTACTGCCAAATACTTTCAGCAAACACGCTATCAGACACGACGCCGCACATCCGGTGGAGGGACACACGGACGTCCGCGGGGACAGGTGCGAAACATATGCTACAACCCGACATACGTCAAGTCAGACAACAGCATACACGTTCGACTACAAACAGTCCGTACGATGCCTTCAGAGTCGGGACTAATTCCAATACGATTCGCAATTTGCCTTGCTCAAATAATACCACCGTACAGGTCAGGTATTCAGTGAATACCGCGCGAAAGTTCCTTCTCCCGTCTGATGGCGTACATGTCAGTGCCGAGGCCATGAGAGCTACCCTCGTCATCATAGTCGGGAGTTGAGGGACCCCGCGGTCTCTGTGGCCATCATAATAATAGGTAAATTAGCTATTATAAACATTCTTATATCGGGATGCATATCTGTGGGATAATGGGGGGCCGGACACATTTTCGACCCCAAACCTAGTCTCGTCGCTCGGCGAGCACTCATACCAATCCGATGAAGCTTTATTGGACTTCCCTTCGCTTCCACAGCTTAAGCTCCGGTCCGGAAAAAACATTAAATATCAATTGTCATTTTTTTAAGAATAAAATAACAAACCTTTTCTGTAGGAAGAAAGCCTCCATCTGCCTGGCGAGGTCGATGAACCTCTCCACTTCCACCTTCACCTCTTCCTTCTCCACATATGGAGACGCTTCCTGCTTCGTCAGCACATTTAGACAGGCCTGACAGATACAAACACAGTATGAGGCCCAATTTACACCGTTACCTACGGCAACTACGCGAGTCTCCTAGAATGCTCGTGCATTTCGCCTACACGACTGGTGGCTCGCGCTATTGCTAGCAACCGACGAAGCTGCACTGGACACTTCCGTCACTCATGACACTATACTATACTCTGTTCAACGTTTCCCCATGACCCAATTTCCGGAACTAGAAGTACCTCCTATTTGCCTGCAAAGCCGCAATGACGCTAACCCTTACAAAAGAAGGGTACAGTAGAGACATTGTTCAGACGCGAGATTGCAAGAGTGTGAGGTCATCCTCAGCATTATCAGCCCCTATCAAGCCACTACAGGACATTGGCCTCTGTCAATGAACACCAAGACGGCCGATCTCCTGCTACTCGCATCCATCGCGGACCGGCCGCTGCACGGACATCGTCTTCCACGTGGTGAACAGTCGACCAACACTTCGTTTTCCTAAACGCGGCCTCCACTCCAGAACTGAGAGTAGTTAAAGGAATTTAGACAATAACAAAACTTAAAATTTTAATAAAAACACCGATATATCCCGAAAAACAATGTAGGATATGGTTCTACCCATATTACTTTGCATTGGGATTGCGCCGGCACGACCGGGTCGACGACGACCTCTCACATGACACCGCCGTAAATTCACAACGATGCTGTCGCGTTTCGTGAGTAGCCGGTGACAACTATAATGCGTACGAGCGTCGGTAGTCCACAAAGGTCTTCGATTGCTCGTTTGCCCTACGTATGCTATGAAGAAATAATCTATTTGCAATACCATCACTAATAATGAATAGTGGTACAAAACTCCGGAAAATCCACTGGGCGTTCCAATGACACAAGTTGTCATTGAAATGTTTGCATGATTTAAAGATAACACTGATGACCAAGGCACACGATTTAATAATATACACATCAAGCTTTCGGTCACATGATATCGGCCTGAAGTGACAGCTGTTTAGTTGAGTTCAGTTTAAGTTTCTGATGTTTAAACGGGCTTTCGCTCACATGATATCGGCCTGAAGTGACAGCTATGTTTAGTTGAGTTCAGTTTAAGTTTCTGATGTTTAAACTGGCTTTCGCTCACATGATACCGGACTGAAGTGACAGCTATGTTTAGTTCAGTTTAAGTTTCTGATGTTTAAACGGGCTTTCGCTCACATGATATCGGCCTGAAGTGACAGCTACGTTTAGTTGAGTTCAGTTTGAGTTTGTGATGTTTAAACGGGCTTTCGCTCACATGATATCGGCCTGAAGTGACAGCTACGTTTAGTTGAGTTCAGTTTAAGTTTCTGATGTTTAAACGGTAGCATCGTATGATCCCGTGCAAGATCAGAGTCCAGTAAACTGCGTTATACATTTTATTTTTTACACATTATATTGTATCACATCAAATAGACACAAACAGTTTTGTTTCGTGGCGGACCAGTGATTAGCTGGACTGTGTTGCTAACGTTTAGCACCACGGAATATATTCATTTTAGGCCGTGATACTGACCGATACAATTGTGTAGTGTGTTGTGTGTAACTTATTGTCACTTCCTAGGGTGCCCCCTAAACTAAATTAGGAGACAAAAGTCTTCACTAGTCTTTTAAATATTTTTTTTCAGACCTGATTTTAGGCTGTGGAAGTGAAGAGAAGCACAATACGGCTTCATCGTATTGTTATAAGTACTCGTCTGATGAGACTAGGCTTGGGTCGAAAGAGGGACCGACCCGCCTCTCCCCCGCAGATGGGCGAGATGCATCCCAATAGTTTTTGTAACCACTAATTTAACTATTACCATTGTGCCCAGAGGGTCCGAGAGATTCCTCCTCAGTACTTTAGCAACACCATCAGCTTTAGATCCCTCCAGAAAATTATCATCAGCCTTGCAGCCTATCTGCAGATCTAAATGTCTGTTTATCATTTGCTTAGCGCCGATTTTTCTTCAAAGCAATTATATGTGGTTAGTTCAGTGTGAATTATTGTTAAAAATTACATAATATTATGAACTTTTATGAGAAATAAATTTCTTAATCCAGTAACCTGAAATGTTTTTACAACCATTAATAAATGTGTCAAGAAAATAAAATATTAACCTTATTAAGACATCTTTAATTAACTATCTCATATACACAATAAATTCTTAAGTTCTATATCAACTATGATCCGCCATTAAAATAAATAAAATTCAATACAAATTTCGCACATATTGCTCCAATGAGGCAAGAATTTACTTTAGCTCTACATTCACAAATTAAACTTCTTTAAAACAGGAAACTTACAACTTATCATGATTGACTTCTTAAAATATGTTAATTGTAATGTGAATATGTTGTTTTTCAAATTTTGTTGGAGCATAAACTGGAAAACTTTAAACAGTATATTATAATACTCTCAAAATTAAATCAAGATAATATCGAAATTGTTCAAATATTTAAATTATACTGCCATGTAAGCTAGCAGCTAGCCCCCAGGAAGATGTCATTTATAAATTTGTTTATTCCTTTTTTATTTCCGGTGGGTCAAATACTTTTATTACAATTATCTATAATTAAATCTATACAAAGCTGAAACACTCACTCTATCGCGGATCATAACAAGTATTAAGTTAAACAGTCATCATTAAAATTTTGTTGAAGGTTCAACATCAAACATCTATACATTTATTAAATTATTTGTAGTATACCATTTATTTATTCTGGTAGCCATACCATGGTGACTGATAGGGACTTCTGTAGTATTGATTAGAATTCATCTGTGCATACATCTCCTGCATTTGTGGTGCCGGTGGTTGTTGATTGTAATAGAACTCTGGCCATAGATTCTTTTCTGGTGTATAGTTAGAATGACTAGTGCTCTGTCTCCCTTCATTGCTCTGTGTGTTATAAGTACTATAATCTATAGGTGTATCAATAAAAATACTGTCATTATACTGCCCAACAGGTAAAGGTATTTCTTGAGGTTTTCCTAGGCTTGTTGAATGAACAGACTCAACATTTTCAACCACAACTCTAGTGGAAGATTGTTTTAAGCTATTCCTTTTCGTGGACTCCATGAACTTATGAAATTCTCCTTCAAAAGCACTAGGGTTTTTGTTTATTGGTGGTACCCTTGCAGGTCCTCTAAGATTTGCATCTAAAAGTAACCCAGCATATGACTTCTGAGGTTTTAGATTGGTTTCAGGATTAGAAGTGATCTTCTTTACAAGACTTATTTGTGCTTGTTGTGATGTTATGGTGCTTGATTTCAACTGACTAGACTGTCCATAGAGTCTTGCTTGGCTATCCAAAACTGGCTGAAGAGGAGAGTTATATTCAAAATTTGAGATCTTTTTTGGAGCCCTTGGTTTTCTCGGTTTTTTCTCCAGGATATCTGTTTTTTCTTTTTTTACTCTGGGTTTCCGTTCAGATGGCTCTTTTTTAATCCTTTCCTTTTTTGGTTTGTCAACCTTTTCCTTGTCAGTTTTTACATTAGATTTCCGTTTCTTTGGCTCTTTTTTAGCATTGGTGGGAACTGCCTGTTCTGTTGGTGTGGATGTGAGGGGGTCTGGTAGGGGGATATCTTCAATAGGACTTTCTGAATGTGGTGGTGAGTCCCAGGTCTCCACTACTGCTGCCATATCCTGAAGCTGCTCATTTGAAAGTTTCTTAGGCTTATATTTACGTTGAGACGTTGGAGTGCTTTTGTCTGTTTTTCTTTCTTTTTCTTTGTTTTCCCCTTCTCTACTTGTTCTATCTTTAGTATCTTTTTTCTTTCTTCTTCTTGCTTTTGCAGACTTTCTTTGTCTAGGGCGCCCATAATCAGAATCTTTATCTGAGTCCATATAGCCAACATCAGGTTGTTGAGCTTCAGAAGGATCCATTTCATCACCTTTCAACCAAATGTCTTCAAGCACATCTAATTGGGTATCATCAGGTAGAATTGGTCGCTTCATAGATGTCATCATGTCTAAATCTCCTTCTGCCATTGTCATTTCATCATCATCCATCACATCATGACCAAGAATAGATACAGCAATGGCCCCTTCGGATATGCTTTTACTTGCCATTGCTCTCTTTAGATGAAGTGGGTGCCGCTTTTTCTTTTTGAGACCTTCCACTTCTGCTTCAATGAAGGATTCTGGCAGTTCTGTATTGTTTTTATTACAAAGGATATCCTGACCGGATGGATGTGGGGCTGGTACCATTTTTTCTGGCTGCTCTGGATGGCACCCTATATCTTGGCCTTTTAACCACAAGTCATATCTATCAGGTTGGAACCTTTTTACAAAGGTATCCATGGAAATCTTCACCATGTCATTACTGCAAGTACACTGTGTAGCTCTCTTTCCATATTCCACCCATCGGGGCGCTGCAAAATTGGTTGATTCTGCACAATTAAAGCCATGGTTAAACCCAGCGTGATATCCATATGGAAATGTAATCATTATTTCACCAGCTTCTTGTGTTACTTTATTACAAGGTATGGAATATTGTTTAAGTATTTGCGGGGAGATTAATGTCATTTTGTGACGTAAAAACGCCTGGCATGTCTTTGCCGATGTGGGGAAAAATCCAGAAGCAATTCTCTCAAACCTTTTACCATGTTCTGGAGGTATTGCATACCATGTTTTAGGCTCACCAAAATGCAGGTAATTTATTGAATACAAATCCATATCTTCAGTGTGCCAGGCAAACGTCGTCTTCCACATACCGAAATATAAATAAGCAGTGTTAACACCATCTATTTCAATGCCATAGTCTGAGTTGACGAAATCTAATATAGTTCCGAGGTGATTTATATTCCACTCTTTTACAACAGGATCGGTAATACTACCGTTAACGTCAGCTCCATATATTGGAGCAACATAGGTTACATTTTTCCAGTACTTTCTCTCCAAATCATCGTAATTAATGTGTTTAGGAGTGCAATATTTGGCAGAGTTCGCCATCACTGAGAATTGTTTTACTGTCATAGATTTCTTTTGTATATTAATTTGTTGAAATAAACCTTGCTTTCCTGTTACTACTTGGCATATCGGGGATGGTATTGTGATATTCAAATCATCTAAGTCATATCCTTTCTTACGCGGAACCCATTCGGGTGGTGGAATGACTTTTGCCAGCCCAGCCTTATGTGCTCCTTTCGATTCCATGTACTGAATATATTTGTTAAAATCTTTAAATTCTTCCCAAGTGGGGCGAAACACTTGAATGGTCATTCCATTCCCTGAAGAAACAAAATCCTCTGCGGCGACAGACATCGTAAACTTTTAATCACACACGTTCAAAACAATATCGCACAACCCAAAATAATAATTCGTTCCCTAAAATGTCCCCAACACCATACTTGAATATTGTCATAGATAGGCATTAAATATTTTTAACTAATTTCCACATTTATGCTAATAAATTACAATAATCTTTAACCAAAATAATCATGTAAAAATATTATCATTAAGATGGCCGACATGTAGATGCGCTTGCAACAAAATCCCTAGCTGCGATCGAAGTCGCATGCACGAAATCGGGTCACGTAGACAAAACAGTCTCTATCTTTTTTACGTCAATATTTTCATTCACCATACGAAGCTTCTACTACTCGGCAACACTAGCTTTGAAGTTAACATTTTGAAAGTTGGTACTACATTATTTTGACATTTAACTATCATTTCTCTGTTGATTATAAATAAGGCAATTGTCATTACCTGAAAAGATTCTTCAAATTCTTCTACTAAATTGCCGCTGCCGTTCGAAGATGCCGCCATCTCTAACACAGCTACTTGCACAAATCGTTCTTGGCTTACAATTTTGACAGTCGTTCATACAAGTCACAACTAACATTTAACAAATAAAGTCACACGGCACACGCACAACATCCACAACGACATCAGTGATAAAGTGACAATTGACAGCCGGTTCTTCATAGACTCATTGTACACAGTTCCTCCCTCCCCCTATTTTACAGATTCGAGATTTTACAGGTACTCGCTATAAATTAAAATAAAAATCAGGGCCGCCAATCCTCACTAAAAAATTTAAGTACTGTTTATACTTTTTTGTATTACATTGGTAGCCCCTCGATAGTATCCTAAATTTATATTTGACTAATACGGAGACTGAAACCGAGATTCATTTTTTGTCGTAATAATATCTGTAACTTTGTAGTTACAAATTTCAAATATATTAAAAAAAATAGACTATTCCACATAAATAAAATAGGTTCGTAACATCTTTAAGAAAAATTATTTACCATGAAATCATCTGAAATATAAGGTAATTAACATAAACTCATTTACAAACAATTTATCTATCTACAAATAAATCAAAACCAATGCAATGCGATATTTACGTTTCTCGCGGTTTTGTTTAAACAAGTTTTTGCGAAGCACCGAATGAGTGGTCGTTCTCTTCGCACTCGAGGAGTCCATGGTTCACTGCGATTCAGAAAATACGTGTGTACTCGCACGTTAAAGGAATTGAAAATTTATAAAATTGCCTTTTCTGCAGCAGCGGACAGTTTCTATAATCCTAGATTTATGCGAGGATTATTTTGGAATCCAAGTAAAATATTTAAACTGACATTTTACACCCCATCTCGGTAAGTGCAACATGTTGAACAGTAATCATTTTCATTGTAATTAGTAATTCGCTTATTTCAACCAGTTATTAAAATTGTTATTATAACATTTGATCATCTTATTTAATTTTAATTTCATTATGTTTGGCTCTCGCTTAATTCTTTTGTTCTTTTTTATCATAAATATGTAAAATGAATAAATGGACCATTTCCTGACTGTCCTGGCTATAACTGACATATTGGAACCTGCTGTCGCGTTAGCAGACTCGGGCGGGATGTATTCTTTTCTTTGCATCCTACTCAGGGAATGGAAATTTTATTCCGATGTCTGCGTTACTTTGGTACTGGTGGCAAGTGCCAGCCTTGGTCAGGTCGCTCCTGTCGGTCGGGACTTCGCCGTAAGAAGTACTATCGGATCTGGATAATAGCGGCATCTACTCAGGATATAAATAACGGCACATTAAAAAAGGAGGAAAAGTGTCCTCAAAGAAAAATCGGAGCATATAGGTGAAAATTAGAAAAAATCTATATCAGCGAGTGGCTGGTCCACGTTCCTTCGGGAACTAGTGGCCTCTCGCCAAGGCTGTCCTAGGAAACTGTTCGGCCATCCTAATCATCTCTGCGAAAGTGTGACGAGTCGTTGGCCCATGATGCATCCAACTCGACTATTAATTACCAGGGAATTCGGACGGACACAAAGATATGTCAGATCTTTGTGCGGAAAACACTTCTTTACCTGGATATCCATAAGACTAGTGGGCCCGATGAAATCACACCAACAGTACTGCAAAGATGTACTTAGGAGTTGACACCTTATATAACGCGTCTTTTCCGGTACATCATATTCACCCGGTGCTCCCGGTCCCAAAAAAGGCGACCGCTCTTTCCCGTCCATCTACCGGCCTATAGCAATAACACCAAAATTCAAATATAATGGAAACAATAATCAATGACCAGCTCCTATTGTACACAGTGGAGTCACCTGTTACTTAGTGATCTCCTAACTTAGCTGATGCATAAAATGGTGAAATTATGGTACTAGATTGCAAGCTTTTTAACAAGCTAGAACATTAAGGTCTTAGTAGAAGGTGTATACTCGTATCAAAAGCCTGCCAATGCTGGTGTTCCACCAAGCGGTGTTTTGTCTCCAACTCTGTTTCTCCTGCATATTAATCACATTCTTCAAACCGGTGGCATTCATTGTTATGCGGATAAGAGTACCGGTGACGCTCTATACACAGGCGGTGCCAATATTTGGCGGGAAGAAATTAACCAACGCCAGAACAAACTTGTGTCCGAAGTCGAGTCTTTGTTATTAAAAGTCTCGGAATGGGGGCAAATAAATCTAGCCCAATTTAACCCCAAGGAAGATGCAAGTTTACCGCTAAAAACTACCCTTGCTTGTTTCTCCTCAGATTCAAAACACTTCCCTAATAGCCTCAGCTAGCATCGAAATACTTGGTGTCGAAATCTCGAGTAACATTCTCCCAGAAGCTAGGCGTACTCGGTAGGACAAGGCATAGAATAGAGTAGAATATATCTTTATTTAGATAATAAAAAAATACACTGTTATTAAATTACGAAACAAAATTTATAGTATAGAAAACACATCGAATATACAAACAAAATAATTAAAAATGTAGATCAATGAACGCCAAGACGACCGATCTCCTGCTACTAAACTCAGTTATATGATTGTGGTAGAACCACAATCCTGATATTATGTGGTACTTCGCACCAGTTTTCAGCTGTAACTTTACATAGCGAAAAATCGACCGCACATGGAGTACTGCTCTTTTTTCTTTTTGCCTTTGGGCTGGAGCCCCGCAGTATCAGCTCATTCCATTTGACCGTATTCAACGTAGAGCGGGTCGAATCGTCGATAGCCAAGGCTTTTCCAATCAGATTGATACTCTTGCCTTGCGTAGAGATGTCAGTTCACTGTGCATATTCTACCACATTGGGGGTGTTCCGACGAATTGTTCGGTCTAATTCCTGCATCGGAATTTCTTTATAGGATTTCGCGTCAAAATTTAAAATTTAATCGGCACCATCTCGATGTCCCGAAGTCCCCTACCGTACGTTTTAAGCGTAGTTTTCTCACACGCACTACTTTATGGAATCAGCGGTACCCTTAGGTATTCCCAGACCGACACGACTTATGGATATTCGAGAAAAGCGCCTATAATTTATCTTCTAAAAAGGCCGGCAACGCATCTGCAATCCTATTCTTGCGTATGCCTATGGGCGTTGGTGATCACTGGTCTCCTATGCTATAAAAAGACTAGTAAAGTAGTCGCCTTTCTCTATCTAATCTCCCATGCGCACGAAGCAGAGAGAATTGAATGAAATAATATTTGAATTATTGTCTTTACATAACAAGCTAAAAAGTTTTTGCTTAATGACTAATTAAGTAAATTATATTTGTATGTACTTTTTTCTCAGTTTTTTTATAAAAACATTTTATAAAGATCTCAACACGGACCAGTTAAGAGAACAAGCTTTTTTAGTCCAGTAAGTATACTCGCCTCTGTATATTGGCTGTTTTCTTTGAGCAAATATGTAGATGCTTATTTTTACAGAAGTTCAAAAGTCTTCCCGCCGAGTGAAGTAGCACAAAATTTTGGCTTTATCATAAACTTACTAAAAAACACTTGTACTTGCATGCAGCAGAATGGTTCCCCTAGTACTCAGCACATCAAATTTGAGTATTTAAAAACAAAAAGAAAAACTGAAGCCGACAATAATTGAAACTTTAGGATATGCACTATTTTTTTTTATGAAATATCATTTTACTCTCTGGAAGTGAAGAAGGACGTGAAAATCTAGGTAATGGTCAAATAACTGAGGATATTGCAAACCGTGCATTGACTTTTATGATTCAAGGTGTTTGCACAAAAATGAATATATCTTAGTATACTTACTACTTTATCGAGACGCCTTTGAAAGCTGAGAAGTTTGTGGATATAATTTCTGAAGTTGTTCAACCCATAATAGAGCTGGGCTATGAAGTACAAGCTACAGTCTGCTTTCATCTCGTACAAAATCCAATGATTTTCACTATTTTATCTTAGTTATTAAAAAAATAGATATAATTTATGATGTGCCACATCTTTCTATGTCTATTAGAAATGATTTCCTTAAAGGTGGTGAACTAATTCTCGCAAGTAGAAACGGAACATTTTGAATTACAAGAAGTGACAAAACTAATTTTATGGGATTTTATCATAGTTTATTTTATGTAATGTATTATTGTATTGTGTAGTAATGATGATCACTGGTTGTTGAATAATTAAATAAACCACGATAAAATGGGTAAAAGTAATTTTATTGTAATGAGATATATGAATATTGAGAGAGATGAGCATTTGCATAGTCTTCTATTACTAATTATTAGTCAATTATTTTTTTTACTAGTATTATAATATTAATAGTTCTAAAATAAATAAATAGGCATTTTACTTTTATTTATTTTAACCATTAATGTAAGGTCGCGTAAATAATATGTACTACAAACTATAAATGTATTTTATTCTCTAGTAATTCAGATTTCTGAATAGTTTGATGATTTTTCGCAGCGATAGCAATCGCTGTCTCACTATTATTACAATCCGTTCGTAACGTGACAGAATAGCTGTAACATATACTTTGTGTTTAATTAAAAAATCATATTCATGACAGTGACATTTTCGACGACTATTATGAAAATGGCGTCTTTAGTTTAACCTTAAATACAAAAATACGGCGTTATTCCATAGGAAATAAATGAAAAAAATTGCGTTTAATACTATTTCAAAAAAGAAACTGAATCTTGTTAGATTAAATTATCATGGCTGACGCGGCTGCTCGTCAGCTACAATATGAATATAAAGCGGTAAGTACGTTTCGAAATTTCTTGTTATTGTGAAATTATTATAAATTAATGGTACTAACCAAATACATTCATATTTAAATTACATGTTACTGATATTTTATGTGGGAAATCAAATGTACTACATATAATAAAACAAATGCTGTTTGAAAATGTAAATAGTTAAAATGGTGTTTTTAAGAATTACAAATCAATGGCATTTTTGTATGTAGAATTCAAATCTCGTTCTACAAGCTGACGTAAGGCTAATAGAACGCCGCGGACGAGATGAGGCGACAGGCGAAGTTCTATCCTTATCTGGAAAACTTACTGGGACGCGGATGGGTGACCGTGCCCAAAGAACAAAACCAGATAAAGCTGAAGAGCGGAAAGCCAAGTATGTTGAAATTATTAATTTTTTGGTTGCTATATCTTTATAAAGGATTTCTTGGGAAGGCTCAGTTTTCATCTTTGCCTATATCAGAGATTTGCTGAAATTTACTAGATTTGAATTTGTCGTGACTAAAAAAATTCGTTTCCTATTTCGACTCAATTTGCCTGAAAATAAAGTGTGTATATTCTATAGTAGAACAATATTTAATTAACAGTATGTGGTACAATAATCTTACTACTACTAATCTGCTTATGTACTATAAAACAAAATACCCATTAGCTGTCTATATCATAGACTTTCTCAGAATGTACTAAACAGATTTTCATGAAGTTTTCATCTGTAGATGGAGCATTTCCTTTTAAGATAAAGGTTCACTTAAGTGTAATTAAGCCCCTGTTATTAATAGGCAGATTGCTAGTATTAAAAATTTGAATGTTGGTATTTCGCAATACTTTAATCTAATGTATACTTTCTGTCTATTTACGGTTTATTACTAATATCATTTACTTTTATATGATTTACTAAAATACCAAGATACAGTATACACAGTCAGCATCTCATAACCATTCACACAGATGGTATGCATACTCAGAATCTGCAAAAAAAAGTTTGCCATTTATATACTACTACTACTACTACTACTACTTTCAAATGGAATCCAGTTTGTAAAAACAACATAAAATCATATGCATAAGGTTGACTTTGCAAAAATATTTGTTTATGAATCACATATGTTTTAGAAGGACAGGTCAGTATGAAATCGTATATCTTGTAATTTGTAAATCAATGTTACTCACTTCTTCTTTTTATTATTTTGTTGTAAGTACTAGTACAAATTTTTATACATGTGTATTTATTTTAATTCTATGCCTCACAAATTATTTGGTGAGTTTTCAATTTATAAACTCCATGTTTCAGACGACAGAAGCGTGATGAAGCAACATATGAACTGTCCAAATCAAAGTCTGCTCGGGTAGCTTGGGCAGATGATACACCAGCCGGGGTTCTATACAGACCAAGAGCACAACACACTAGACATGCATATGAACTGCTACTTGCCTTCATGCAAAGTGCTCTGGGGGACCAGCCCAGAGATATATTATGTGGTGCTTGTGATGAAGTAAGATCTATGTATATCATTCCACATTCTTAACAATCACTGACCCCTAAACAAGTTGTGATAAAACTTCAGTAGCCAGGTGAAAAGGAAGACAATGCATTTGCATAATTATGCTGATGTGTATGGGTGTCAGTAGTTGTTGAAAGGCATCTATTGCTCGTTTTTCCACTAATAAAAAAGGGTATGATCAGAAGACACCTGGGAGCATTCATAGCCCAAATAATCTACTTATACACAGATTTATTTTCTTTATTGAGGTGGCACTATGACACAGACTGGTCACATTTTCCATTGCATAGTAACTGGCAGTGTCAGCATTCAGAAAGGTTATATGTAACCTTTATGTTATATGTAGGATCTACACACATTATTACAACAATTTTTTTGCATTTTTAGGTTCTCGTGGTACTTAAAAATGACAAATTAAAGGACCCTGAAAGAAAGAAAGAGATAGAAGCCTTGCTTGGACCAATACCTGATGAGAGATTTGCACTACTAGTCAATTTAGGTAAGTACTCAATGACAATATTAATATAATATTATTAGTGATCTGCACCCACTCAGGCAGGATGTTACCTTAAGAAATTATATAATAAAACCTTCTGAAGGAATGGATGTATCTAGGAGTGAAAAACCACATGTATTTAGTAGAAAATAAATCACACACAAACATAAGTTTGTATGTGCTTTTGGTGACTATTTTATAATAAGTATAGTTTACACATTATTCAAAAAGGGCTATAAATTACATAAGAGTATCTTACTTCTGGATACTTTTTACCATTTAGTACAAATGTTAAGGTTTATATTTTGTTTTCGAGGGGAAATAGATGCATATAAGCACTGCCACTGGACATGGGTGGATACAATGGCTATACTCACTAAGACTAAGTTTCGTATTCTGATGATCCCGATCCCGGTCCTGTCAGCTAGGCTAGTGTGCTAGACTGGTCTGCACTTACACCTTAATCACTGAGTAAGCTTTCTTGAAAGATTTTAGAATGATGATGTGATTGATGGCTGATTGTGTATGAAAATAAAATTGGTTCATCATGATCAGTTGGACGTTCACAGTTATGTCCGCAGAAGCCACCAGCGGCTCCCTGCCACCTTAACCAAGTCTTCAGTCCTTTGGGTAAGAGGCTGTCTAACATAGGGAGTGTTCACTTTCAGTAATTAAATATAAATTTCTTTTCTATTTGCAGGCAAAAAGATTACAGATTTCAATGTAAATACAACGACTGAGGGCAACACAGAAATTGATGAGACATATGGAATTAATGTACAGTTCGAGGAGTCATCTGAGGAAGATGATGAAGATGCCTATGGAGAGGTAAAATGCTTGTACGCTCTCCACTCAGACTAGGACTTAGGGTCAGTGGAGTCCGGCTGAGTGATGGTGAAGAGACTAATTTAGTAAAGAAAACGCTGCCCACTTCCTGATTTTGATCTGTTATTAAGAATTGAAAAATTCCAACAAGGCTCAAACAATTATCCTCCTAGCGTTTTACTACTACAGTCGAAGGTTAATGGAAGCCAACAACTAGTCTGAGCCTTTATGTGACCAACATAATCCAACCAACATAATAATCCGGCCATTCGTCCAGCAATTGTCCATCCGGTTGGAGGAGTCAAACCCTCTTCAATGGACTCTTCTTTTTCGGAAACTCACAAATAACCCGAAACTCGACAGCATATCTGTTACCTTTGCTACGGTATCATGTGAGCGAGGGCCTTCTCGCAGGTTGTATTGGCCCACTCTATTGCAATGCAGAATAATATTAGTATTAGTCTGTGGATCTATCACATCACATTAGCCAAGTCATAGCAAAGTATCTTAAGGACTTGTGATATGGGTACTAGTCAATGCAAGTATCTTTAATTTCCCTTTTATAAATAAAATAAATTTTATTGACTTAAGATTTTTAAGATAGAGTGACATTATAATGCAAAAACGAACATCCATGACATGGCGGTATTCGAACCCGCGTCCTCTGGCGTAACGCGCTCTATTATGTATTGTGACATTACTAAATATGACTTTTCTCACTCTCATTTGTTTTAGGTGCGCGAGGAAGACAAAGAAGAAGGCGAGGGAACAGACAATGAAAAGGAGAAGGAAAGCAGCTCAGAGGAAGACAGCGATGCCGACGGAAAGAAGAATGCTATACACACTAATGTGAGTGTATGTATATAGCTTAGAGGTGACAGCGCTGACTGCCTCGTGATCCAGTAGTGAGAAGCTTCGAGCACATTCCTGAGGTCCTGGGTTCAGTTCCGGGTCAGACGAAAGTCTTGTTGAGTATTTTCAATTTCTAATAATAGTATGGAGTCCATAAGTTGGTGGTGTTACATCTCTGTGCCTCGGGGAGCGCGTTACGCCGTTGCTGCAGCTCCTGATTTCACTTCGGTTGTGTCGTACTCCAGTCGGTGAGGGAACAGGGATTGTACTTGTGCAGTATAATATTTACTGTGCAGTTGGCTAGTCTCTAACATTCTCTATTATTATAGCATAGAAGGATAAACGTCACACAGCCATTAACATCCCCAAAATGTATTGAGCTATGGTACTCCACTGTAACTATATCTCTGAATGTTTCACGCCTAACGATGTATTTGTGTAATATGTTTTGTATTATTACTTATATTTTGCATTAATCAATTTTTTTTTAAATTTTTATATTGTATTTTTTTTTTGTTTTCTTGTACTATTACGATATTATTTTACCTTACCACACATTCCCACCGCGGCTACGCCTGCGTCGCCAGCATCCACAGCGGCAACCACTATGATCCTTTGATATAATCATAATCATCATCAAAATAAGGAAACCCGAAGGACAAGCTCAAAATTGTCTTAGCACTAATGACGAATTTAATTAGAAGAGAGTAGGAGGAGCAGGAAGTAATACCAATTTCCCTCTCCAGTCAAAGCGCGAGGCTGTACAAGATTACAATGACTTAAATAATCTGTCAGGTGGCAGTCAGGTGAAGCTCAGCTGCTATGCTCCACGGAGATGTAAACAAATAAATATTATTATTCGTGTGTGTAGCTTGAGGAGAGCGCGCGCCGCAAGCGCGGCGTGCATCCACTCGACATCGACGCGTACTGGCTGCAACGGCGCCTCTCGCGGCACTTCCCCGATGCGGTGGCGTCGCAGGCAGCGTCCGCGGACGTGCTGGCGGCGCTGGCGGCGGCGCCGGACGCGCGCGACCTCGAGAACCGCCTCGTGCTGCTGCTCGGATACGACTGCTTCGAGCTAGTGAAGACGCTCACCAAATACAGACACACCGGTAAGCGCCACCGATCTCTGTATATGGATTACCGTTTCGTCGATGTTTAAAGGTTGCAGTGGCAGCTATTGACATGGTGTCAGTAAAATATTATTGCAATAGTGTTCATAGCCAAATTTCGGCTAAAGTGGTATCTTTAGAGACGCACAAGTGTGTGTGCATAGTGTGATACAAATGCACTCTAATCAGTAAAGTATCACTTTATGTCATCTTTTCTATGTTCCTGCAAACGCGTTTTTATTAGGTGATATTTATCAATGAAAATTACCAATTTGAGTTCAGGTACAGGTCATAGCAATTGTATGTATTGTGTAATTGAATGAAGCAACGTCGGATTAAGCTCTGCTGGAGCTTGGAGCTTGGAGTTGAGTGGGGACAATTCTTAATCCTGACATATGTTTTCAGTCCTGTACTGCACGAGGCTGGCGTCCTCGCAGTCGGAGAGCGAGCGCGCCGCCATCCGCGAGGAGATGTCCAAGCAGCCGCACCTGCAGAAGATCCTGGCGCAGTTGGACACCGGCAAGGGAGAGGAGGAGGTCCGTTTCTTGGTCTTACTATAATTATAAGTTTTTACGAAGCGTAACCAGTAGTATAATGAAAGTATTTACTTTCATTATACTACTATAATACAATTAATATCTTTTAACTAAAAAAAGTTAAAAAGCAACATCTTAAGCTCTGATACTGAACTGTTGAACTTGAATTATTCTAGTCATAACGTGGAGCGACAAAGTAATTTGCACATAAATTTTTCGGCATGTTCGTTATAGCTAAACATTAAAGAGGTGATTTTAAATGATTATAAAATTCAACAGTACTAACACTGGCATAATAAATTCGTTACAGGCGGAGCAGTCCGAACAGCCCCGCAAGCGCCATAAGTCTGGCGCAGCAGAGCCCAGTGCGGCCGCGGGGCAGGTGGGCGGCAGCCGCAGGGTGCTGCAGTTGGACGAGCTGGTGTTCGCGGCCGGCGCGCACTTCATGGCCAACAAGCGCTGCCAGCTGCCACCGGGCTCCTTCAGGAAGCAGAGGAAAGGTGAGCGAAGCAGACTTATTTGTACAGAGAGGCTCTCTTGCTATTCTGGGAATAGAGGCTTTCTCCTATTTCTGAACAATACGCAGGTACCTAGAACTTTAACTTCTTGCAATTTATGGCTAACAAGCGCAGCCAGCAGTCGCCAAGCTTCCTGGTAAAGTAGAGAAAAGCTGACCGAAGTGCTCGTA
>JAFELO010000956.1:54621-128671 GCA_017140195.1 Eumaeus atala | reverse complement strand
TATCAATGTACGTAATGCTTTTGATTTAAATTACCGACACGTAAAATTGCACGTTACAACAAATTTTGCAATTATGACGTGACAACGTCTGTCGGGCCGGCTTGCAGATAGTATTTAGTATAAGGGCTAGGAGTCTGTAGATGTACAAAGTTGGTGTCGTGGTAATAGGGTACGAGGAAGTCCACGTGCCGGCGCTGAAGCCGAAGCCCTTCGACGAGGGCGAGACGCTGGTTGCGGTGGAGAAGCTGCCCAAGTACGTGCAGCCCGCCTTCGACGGCTTCAAGACGCTCAACAGGATACAGGTATAGTGCAGCCGTACAGTATAGTGAGAGGTAGTGCCGATAGTCTGGTGCGGGGAGAGGGGGAGAACAGCTCATTTAACACAGCCATTAAGGGGATCAGAGTATATCAAAGTTCGAGTTAAAAAATGTTAGTTGAAAGACGCAAAATTTGTTATCCTTCCATAATGGCGCTAGATGTATGTAATGGACCAATCAAACTTTGTTAATTGACAAATTGCGAAACCTTGTTCCTCTAGTGTATCAGATATTGGTATTTATGGACGTTAAATAGCATTTTTTGATTCACTATTCAACGCTTTCTTTTGTTCCACTCTTTGCGTGAATGCCGGGCGCCTTTGACCTGATAACGTATTACATGTAAATGGAAAACACTAGCCGAATACATGAAAAAGTATGCCGTCATAGTAACGTTCTTATGGGCGGAGCCTGCGAGCGAAAGCGAGTAATAAGTCGTCACTTTGTGTTCACAGATCATTTAGATCCATTATCATGTAAAATTATATCGTCTGTATCCCTACTTAAAGAGAATATAAAGTGTTTTTATCTCTTAAAGATAGTTCCATTTTTAAATTTTAAATTTATTTAACAGCAGGTACCGCTTATGAACTTGAAATAGTTTTAAAGCTGGTTCTATTACTTTTTTTCAGAGTCGCATATCGAGCGCGGCACTGGAGTCAGACGAGAACCTGCTGGTGTGCGCTCCGACGGGCGCGGGTAAAACCAACGTGGCGCTGCTGGCCATACTGCGCGAAGTGGGCAAGCATGTCAACGATGACGGCACCGTCAACGTCAACGACTTCAAGATCATCTACGTGGCGCCCATGAGGTCGCTGGTGCAGGAGATGGTGAGTGATGATTGTGGAATTGAACGCACGATCTACTTGGGGAGTAAGATATTGAATGCGTGACGGAAGCATTACGACGACGAGGCTAGCGGAAATTGAAAGACGTGTTAGTGAAGATAGAAAGAGACAGTCTCACGGACGTTGAGAGGGAGATATAAGTTAGTGTAGAGGTGAGCTCTTTCTGAGTTACGTTTCGTGTGTCAATCTAGTGACGAGAGGGAGCCAGCACGTTCTTTTTATCTGTCTCTCACAACCGCTTATGTTTTATATAACTTCTTTAGACTGTCAAAGTTTTACTTTCTTTTAACATAAAAAGCGTTAGTTTGTGTTATTTCGCGTAACACAGGCACGATCATCTATGCTTATGCATGCGATAGTTTTAAATTTCCACTTTTATTGGCAGTTCGAACATTACCTGTACCACAAATTATAAATATAAATAATAAACCACAAATTATAAATAATTTAGCACGTAAGTATGTTTTATAAGTATTACGATGTGCACGAGGCATCTGTGCGAGCGAGACACAATATATTTTCTTGGAAATAGAAGAGGCTGTAATAAGGGCTTTAGTTGACGTCGTGTTTGGCCATGCCCACAGGTGGGCAACTTCAGCAAGCGCCTGGCCGCGTACAATATGAAGGTGTCCGAGCTGACGGGAGACCACCAGCTCACGCGCGAGCAGATCGACGCCACGCAACTCATCGTGTGCACGCCCGAGAAGTGGGACATCGTCACGCGAAAAGGTATGTATGGCAAGCGCGCAGTCGGAGCCATCTGGTGACTACTGAGTACTGACGCCCATAAGCATCGGCGTTAAGTAGAATTGTTGCTCTTGCCTATAACTATATTCATATTGGGAATAAAACTGTCCGCCCAGGCAGTTTCGATATGGTTGTAATAAAATGTAATTGTAATGTAACTTGTGTATAATTATCAGTCCTGCTGAGTTTCTTTTACCGGTTCTTCTCAAGCCTAACACTACACTAACCCTATATATACTAGTGTTGAACCCTGGTTCAACACAGTAGTAGTAAATTAACGACGTTCAAAAAGAGATTTGTAGAATCCTGTGATGCATAAATTTTGATAAATATGTCTAAATTATACTTAGATATATTTATATATTTTTTGATTCCGAAGCATTGCAATACGACAAATGATAGAATACTAGCTGGCTGTCCCGGCTTCGCACGGATGTTTCACTTGTGTGAATACGTGATTTACAAGAAGACAAAAAATATTAATTTTAATTTCGGCCTCGTAAATACTACACATTACCATGACCACATTCATTTATTATAGGACACCGAGTTGTCAATAATTTCTGTAGCGAGATAAGGATTTATTTTTATATTCTTTTCTACACCGTTTGTTACATTGTTATGTTTTCATAATGATCAACCAGTAGTTTTGGAGCCTGTTCAGTTCAAATACACAATTAAGTGTCTCCTCTTTTTAATACATATTACAATTTTTCTAACTTCAGGCGGCGAGCGTTCGTTCACAAACCTGGTGCGGCTGATCATCATCGACGAGATCCATCTTCTGCACGACGAGCGCGGTCCCGTGCTGGAGGCGCTGGTCGCCAGAACCCTGAGGACGGTGGAGCAGACCCAGGAACAGGTATGTGCTTCGTTTACTAGAAAAAAACACCAACGTACCCAAGGATTTGAGCTGATGCTTCTCGCGTATTAAAATCTACTGGCGGTCGCTCAGAGATCCAAATTCGATCATAATTATAAAACATCATTCCACTTCGAATACAGTTTGACTGTAAAACCTCTTTAAAAGTTCAAAGCTTGTGCTTCACGTATTAGCATGACGATGATTCCATCACAACAAATCATGTTATTGCAATAAAAAAATATAATATTAGTAAGATGGAAGGGAGAATCGCACCTTGTGACTCTCGTATAGTAGTGCTGAGTATTGTTCAGCCTTACATCGTGCCTAGAAGAACACCTTTGTCGTAGTACCCTATCCCTACTAATATTACTTAACGCGAAAGTAGTGTCAATCTGTCTGTAGTCTGTGATGTCATCACGGCCAAACCGCTGGATCGGTTGTGAAAATATGTATATACGCGTGGGTTTTAGAACATAAACAATAAATTTTATGCGTGGCTTGGTCTTGTAGGCCACGCGGATGAAGTCGCCGGGACCAGATAGTTTTACATTTTTTCCAGCTAGGTAGCCTTTGTAGAGATAGATGGCCGCCGTAGTCGAGGTACACATTAGCTACACTCTCGCGTTCCGTTCGACCAGAGTGCGATGCCCAGGATGGGAGGAAGATGGGGTAGTCATGTGCGCGGGAGACAGACGCCAATAACTGTTGTACACCGCAGGTGCGGCTGGTCGGCCTGTCCGCCACGCTGCCCAACTACACCGACGTGGCCGCGTTCCTGAGGGTGAAGCCGGAGAAGGGCCTGTTCTACTTCGATAACTCATTCAGGTGCGCATTCGGTTTTGTTATATGGTACAAGAGGGGCAGACAAGCAGTCGACGATGTGTGATCGCCACCGACGCCCGTAGGCATGGGTGTAACTGTTGCGCAAACGGCCATCTGAGACGCGACTGCGCAGCTGTCACTAGCGGCGCTGTCATGTACCGACCCCGCAGATGGAAGGAATGCCTCCCAATACGAGAATGTTCACATTAGATAATTTAACCATTATTATTGATTAGCGTAGCTTGAGAGCTCTTACGGCCCATTGGGGTGGATATCATGTGCTAGAAGAACCTTATCTGCGTAACCTCTCTAGATGCGAATGTTTTTGCGCATCGGTAGTTACTTAAAGGCTCTGATTGCTTTTTTGTCCCTTTTTGATAGAAAGAAAAATATTTTTACAGTATAATAAGGCAATTGAGCTGACGGAGCCATTTGGTGACGCCGTCACCCATAAACACCCGCATAGATGTTACGCAGACGCGTTGCACTCGTCCCCCTCCATTCAATGGAAATTTACACACCACACTAAACCGAGATACCTCTTCGGTTCGTCCACCGAAGTGAGAGGTACCTCCCCGGTCGTACCGTCCGGATTTGAATGCGGCAATACCACTACACCGGTACATTCACACAAATCAATATCAATCACAGGCCAGTCGCATTGGAGCAACAGTACATCGGCGTGACAGAGAAGAAGGCGCTCAAGAGGTTCCAGGTCATGAACGACATCGTCTACGAGAAGGCCATGGAGCACGCCGGCAGGAACCAGGTGAGGCTTACAAACATCCGCATACGGATATCGACACTCATGAGCCACTGTGAGACTTGTCCAAATTGTGCAAGAAGCCTTTCTTTATTAGAGCTACAGAATCTATAGGTATATGTTATTGATTTATTTACTGTGAGAAACTGTCAATAGTTCCAATAGTAATTATTTTTATCACAAATCACTTTTACTTTTGGCCTATCGCATTATACACAACTTGTAAAAGTGACCAAAATGACACAATAAAAATTATTACAATTCACTTACAGAAAAAAAGTACAATAACTTATCTGCTAGTGTAGTACTAACTAGAGATGTCAACTTAAACACCTAAAAAACTTAGTAGTGGGCGTGACATCTGTAAAGAATCACCTGATTGTACATTTTTGGATTCTTCATAAGTCATGGTCTTCACGTCTAGTTGTATCTAACTGACATGTGAACTCAGTCTCACAAGCGACTGCATACTGGACGCCATGTCACTTGCGAGCATTTTGATATAATGAAGCGTACACTTGCAACATTTTCCATTAAAACTCATTTCATTGCTGAAACTATTATTTAAATAGAAGATCTCTCTATATTCTTCTATTTGAATTGATTTATTGGAACTGTCTGAAAGTCAAAGTGAATTAAATTGAAATTAAAAATCAACATTAAAATAATAATGAATATTTTATATAATAATATATCTGTGGACTTATCATGTGTAAGTACCGTAAGGACTTGTGTTACATGAACTAGAAAACGGAAATATATTTCATTTAATATTTTGATAAATTAAAAAAAAATTGTATATATAAATGTCTAAATGCGTACTTAAACTTCCATGACCTGGGCGGGATTCGAACACGCGACCTCTAGCGTAACACGCGCACTAATGAATAATTTAATATTAATGTTTTTTGGTATGAATATTAATGTTTAAACTCTGCCCCCAGATACTGGTGTTTGTGCACTCCCGCAAGGAGACCGGCAAGACGGCGCGCGCCATCCGCGACATGTGCCTGGAGAAGGACACGCTGGGCCAGTTCCTGCGGTCAGTTCTTTTATATATAGGCGGGCAAACGAGTGATCAGAGCCTCTTTACGACTACCAGTGCCCATGAACATCCACATACTTATTATGCAGGTGCGTTGCTCACCTTACCTCCTCGACCTCCAAAGGGCCACCGGCTACTCACAAATCGCACGAAACGTGACACCGAAGATGTCACCTTACGCTGGTATCATGTGAGCGGAGAGGTGCCCTGCCGATCATGCCGTCCCAATTCCGCTGCTATGCAGCATGGCACTACGTCCTACTAAAAGTACAGCTGTATATACGTGGGACTGAGTGTGGCTATGTTGCCGCGTTACGTTCGGTTTGTGACATTGAGCAGAAGGATAGTTACTCAGGAAAAGGAAGTTATTTCTTCGTAGCAAAGTAGCCCGGATGTTTATGAGCGTTAGTAGTCATTAAAAGGAGCGCAAGTCATATCTTGCACTCTGCTATCTTTGTATAAAAATCAGTGTATGTGTTTTATTATATCTTTATGTTATATAAAAAGCCCTTAATTCTTGTGTGTCCTTTATGAATTGAAGTGAAACCAAAAAAGTTTTACTGCGAGCGTGCGGTCCAAAGCACAGTCGTCTCTTTGTTCATAAATGGTGTGGCATGACTATGGTGTGGCGTGACTATGGTGTGGCGTGACTATGGTGTGGCGTAGCAGTGTGGTAGAAAATACAATGCGAGCTCACGCCATATCTGCACCTGGTGTGACTCACTGACTCACGTTTGTTATTCTCAAATCGTAAGCCTGCCTCGTGGGCTAGTGGTAAGCATGTTCAACATAGTCGTGAGAAGCTGGGCGCGAGTCCCGGGTCCCGGATCTTTAATTTCTAACAACAGTCTGGAGTCAGTAACTTCGCGGGTTTACTCACCTCCGAGAGCACGATACGCCACCGGTCCTGCCCCAGATTTCTCTGCGGTCGTGTCGGATTGCCGTTCCATTGGTATAGGAGAATAATACTGCGCAGTTGACTAGTCCCTATAGGGATGGCTAAATTCGACTAGGGCGACATTATCATTGTTATTATGTAACCACCACCTCTCGTATTCCAGCGAGGGATCCGCCAGCGTGGAGGTGCTACGCACGGAGGCCGAGCAGGTGAAGAACCCCGAGCTGCGCGAGCTGCTGCCATACGGGTTCGCCATCCACCACGCCGGCATGAGCCGCGTGGACCGTACGCTGGTCGAGGACCTGTTTGCCGACAGGCATATCCAGGTGTGCACACGTGTATACAAACTATGTGCGAGCGCTGAGGGATCCTAAAGTGATAAAAATTGCTCGATCATCCTTAATAACAGCCAAGACGAAGATCTACTACTCGCAACTATTCACGGCACGAAGATCGTCTTCACACTTGGCAACGATCGACCAACTCTTCATTAACCGGCCGCCACTCCAGAATGTCACCAACCCATGTGTCATGGTCCTCCTGGTCACTTGCGACCTGAGAAAGTATTAAGCGATTTATCAAAAATATTGTCCGCGAACTAAGGGCATTTATGTAGTTCCGTTTGTATCACACGCCATAAAAATCATTTTGTAGTTCAGTTTATATCATTCGCCATAAAATCATTTATTTAGTGCAGTTTGTATCATTCGCCATAAAAATCATTCATGTAGTTCCGTTTGTATCACTCGCCATAAAAAAATCATTCATGTAGTTCCGTTTGTATCATTCGCCATAAAAATCATTTATGTAGTTCCTTTTGTATCACTCGCCATAAAAATCATTTATGTAGTTCAGTTTGTATCATTCGCCGTAAAAATCATTTATGTAGTTCAGTTTGTATCATTCGCCGTAAAAATCATTTATGTAGTTCCGTTTGTATCACTCGCCATAAAAATCATTTATGTAGTTCCGTTTGTATCACTCGCCATAAAAATTTATCTAATAAAAAAATTGACACCGAAGTTCTCGGCGGGAGCGAAGCGCGGCGGGTAGCACTTTGAAACCTAGGTCAAGTTTGCCGACCATAGCTAAAATATACATTTCGCCCAGGTGCTGGTGTCCACAGCGACTCTGGCGTGGGGCGTGAACCTGCCGGCACACACGGTGGTCGTGAAGGGGACCCAGGTGTACCGGCCCGACCGCGGCCGCTGGGCTGAGCTGGGCGCGCTCGACGTGCTGCAGATGTTGGGCCGCGCAGGTCGCCCGCAGTACGACACCAAGGGCGAGGGTGAGTCAGCTGACCGGATCCGTCCACGTGCGAAGGGAATAGGCCCCAAACCTAATACGTCTGCATTGCTCCCGCAGGTATCCTGATCACGAACCACTCGGAGCTGCAGTACTACTTGTCGCTGCTGAACCAGCAGCTGCCCATCGAGTCGCAGCTCATCAGCAAGCTGCCCGACATGCTCAACGCGGAGATAGTGTTGGGCTCCGTGCAGACTGTCCGGGACGCCGTCACGTGGCTGGGTGAGTGACGCTCGTCCCCGCTCTCCTTAAAGGTCCTTTCTCTTGGCCGCCTCTTGGTCCAGCGGTAAGCTCTGCCGCCGACCGACGTACATAGTGCGAGTCCGGAAGTCTTATACAGATTTAAAAAATTAAGATTTTCAATTTCTGACAACATTTTGAAGTCAGAATATTGACAGTGACGGCCGTGCCAAAGTGCACGACTCGCTGGTCCTGCGCCTAATTTCAATATTTTTCAGGGTCACGCGACCTGCTGCATCGGGATATATATATCTTAACGGAAGAGAGTATTTTTTAATACCATAAGGGGGCAAACGAGAAATCGGATCCTTGTGATGACTATCGACGCCCATGGAAATTCGCAATATTGTCACGTAGATGCTGTCACGTTACGCCGGTATCAAGTGAGCGACAGGTAATTTCCGGTCGTGCCGACCCAATTCCGTCTGCATAGGAGATATAGTCTCATGCACCATGCATGTCACTACCTCCTTCTATGCAGCATGGCACTACCCCTCTTCCTGAACTACTTAAAAGTAGTTGTCTGCAGATATAAGCGCAGTCGGAATGTCGCCGGGAATGCACTATCTGGTAATATTTTCGCAGGCTACACGTACCTGTACATCCGGATGCTGCGGCAGCCGGCGCTGTACGGCGTGTCGCCGGAGAAGTTCGCGGAGGACTCGCTGCTAGAGCTGCACCGCGCCGATCTGGTGCACACCGCCGCCTGCCTGCTCGACAAGTCAGTACTCGCCACAGCTTATAAGTCTCATACAATACTACCATCACCCCACGTAACTCCAGTTCCACCCCTCCCTTAGTCGTAGCGTCATGCTATATATTCCATAGCCCTCGATGAATACAATTCAATACAATAACATTTTTTCAATTATGGTCAGTAGTTGCTGAGATTAGCGCAAAACAAACTCTTGAGCTGTATATGGTTAGTATACGTCTGTTTTCATATCGCATACCGGCAGTAAGACGTGCGCTGCAACTCCCACAGGGCGGGACTCATCAAGTACGAGCGCAAGTCGGGCGCGCTGCAGCCGACGGAGCTGGGCCGCATCGCGTCGCACTACTACTGCTCGCACGAGACCATGCAGAGCTACAGCCAGCTGCTGAAGCCGACGCTGGGCGAGATCGAGCTGTTCCGCGTGTTCTCGCTGTCCGCCGAGTTCCGCCACATCGGCGTGCGCGACGAGGAGAAGCTGGAGCTGCACAAGCTCATGGAGAGGGTATGTGGCGCTGAGCGAAACTGCACCTAAACCGAATCACACACACGTTCCACGCGGAGTAACTGCCACGTTTACTGAGTCAGTGGGTCGTGAATACACAGCCGCACTAGCTACTTATTTATTTTATTTATCTGTTTAATAATATATAAATGTCGTCTTGGCGTTTATTGAAGGATACCTATGTCCAGCAGTGGATCGATAAGGCTCGAGCCTTTTCATTTGATATCCGTATATTTAGAGTTGCTGTGGTAACAGTAAACGACTTGAGCGACTTCAAAATATACTCAGATAATTTCATTTCAAGAAATGTTTTAGAGATTGTTTTAATAATGCTGTACACATTTTTCATCAAAATGTCGAGTATAGGTGTGTGAGCATAGGTGACCTTCGGTGTTGCGGGCGAAAGAGCTGGGGATCTTGACACGCCGCATATTAGTTTTGGCCTCACTGCATGGTTCCCTTACACCATAGTTTAGTTATGAACGTATCTTGTTCCAGGTGCCGATACCGATCAAGGAGAGCATCGAGGAAGGGTCTGCGAAGATCAACGTCCTGCTGCAGGCATACATCTCGCAGCTGAAGCTGGAGGGCTTCGCGCTCATGGCTGACATGGTGTACGTGACGCAGTCCGCCTCGCGCCTGCTGCGCGCCATCTTCGAGATCGTGCTGCACAAGGGTGAGTGAGCACTAGCGCAGCGTGCCGACCGTACTAGCTGGGGGAGCAGCCAGAACCAACCATTCATCATCACCGAAATAACGGCGGTACAGCATAACACTACCTCTGACTCTAGCGATGGCCACATATTCGCGTAAATTTAAGATATATTACATTTATAACAACTAATTGCATTGCATTTTCGTGTCCAGGTTGGGCTCAACTGGTGGACAAGACTCTGGCTCTGTGCAAGATGGTGGACCGGAGGATGTGGCAGTCCATGTCGCCGCTCAGGCAGTTTAGGAAGATGCCGGAAGAGGTATACACGCAGTATCAACTCATGTCTCGCTATACGTAGCTTGATAGTGTTCTTGGATGAAACTAGGCGCGATCACAAATTTTAAGGCAATAAATGAGTTTTAAAGCATATTGTTTCCACTTTCTAGAACAACTGTTATGGCGTTTAGAGGTCACTTTTGTGGAAATATAAGATGCGACAAGAGAAGTTCGGGCAACACAACGTTTGCTTAAAAGTGACGTCCTTTGGCTATGCTTCCTGTTGCAGTAGACATGTTCGATCGCAGTATTTCACACTTTAAGTTAATGAAAATAATATTAATATCAATGCTTAATAACCTGAATAATTTATAGAGTCCATTCGTACGTAAATATAAGTTTATCAACTTATATAAGTTGGCACAGACCTCTTACTGTACGAGTCCGGGTCGCTCTTGGCCAGTTTTTTATTCATACATACTGTCCGGTGGCAGTCTCTGACAGAGGCCTGTGGCCGGAAATGGACATCTTCTGGCTACTGGTAGAATTATTCCTGTAACACTTGTAATATTTCTGTTTGTACCCTTTTAAAAAGCTACAATTTTGTAGGCAAAGCATATTTTATGATAATCTAAGCTTTCTTAAGTTATTAACACTTACAGGTCCTTTTGCAAACACATTGGTAGTTTTGCACTTTATTCCTGTTGCAAACTAAAAACCTAAATAAACATCAGTGCGTTATATTTTATTCCTGTGTTAGGTTAGTAGGTTAACACAGGCGCCACATGAGCCGAACAAGACCACACATCTTATACAATATCCATTCCTCCAGGTGATAAAGAAGTTGGAGAAGAAGAACTTCCCGTGGGAGAAGCTGTACGAGCTGGGCCCCAATGAGATCGGCGAGCTGGTGCGCGCGCCCAAGCTGGGGAAGATGATACACAAGTACGTGCACCAGTTCCCCAAGCTGGAGCTGGCCACGCACATACAGCCCATCACGCGCTCCACACTGCGAGTAGAGCTCACCATCACGCCTGACTTCCAGTGGGACGAGAAGGTACGGTCCCTGTTAGACAACCACTTTGAATTAGAGAAGTTATGATAAGTATAAAACCCACTCCTTCACTTTGACGAAATAGTGTGGTCATTAATAGACACCTATTTGCAATTAGACAAGAAGGTATGGTCACTATTTAACGCCTACATCCAGTTAGACGAGAAGGTATGGTCACTATTAAACGCCTACTTCCTGTGAGATGACAAGGTATGGCCACTATTAAACGCCTATTTCCAGTTAGACGAGAAGGTATGGTCACTAATAAACTCCTACTTCCTGTTAGACGAGAAGTTATGGTTACTATTAAATGCTTACTTCCGGTTAGACGAGAAGGTATGGTCACTATTTAACGCCTACATCCAGTTAGACGAGAAGGTGTGGTCACTATTAAACGCCTACTTCCTGTGAGATGACAAGGTATGGCCACTATTAAACGCCTATTTCCAGTTAGACGAGAAGGTATAGTCACTAATAAACTCCTACTTCCTGCTAGACGAGAAGTTATTGTTACTATTAAATGCTTACTTCCGGTTAGACGAGAAGGTATGGTCACTATTAAACGCCTATTTCCTGTTGGACAAGAAACTATAGTCACTATTAAACGTTTACTTCCTGTTAGAGGAAAAGGTATGGCCGCTGTTAAACGTCTACTTTCAATTAGGCGTGAAGGTATGGTCACTATTAAAGTCCTACTTCCTGTTAGACGAGAAAGGTAGGGTCACTATTAAACTCCTATTTCCTGTTAGACGAGAAGGTATGGTCACTATTAAACGCTTACTTCCAGTTACATAAGAAGGTATGGTTTCTATGAGTTTAACACCCACTTCAAGAGACAAAAATTATCGCTGTTAAACCCCCAGTTCCAGTAGTCAGATAAGGTAAGGCTCTGAAACCTTATGTCCAGTGGGACGATTACAAATGATTACTCTAAAGCCTCCACCTGCTAGGTCCTTATCCCTGCGCAACCACCATCTTACAAGGTATGATCACCATAAAAAGTCTGTTCGCCGTCAGTAGCTCTAGGGAATCCCTGTTTTCAGTGTATCACAACTGTAACTACACCACAGAAGAACTTATGAACGTTGGAACAGTGCAACACTAGGACTTGCATGGCGCGCTTCTCATCCTTGTTCCCACCTTAGAGCTGTACTTAAGACCCTTAAGGTACATCAATGTAATGTTTCATATTCGTGTCGTAAAGTAGCTTCAATGTCCCAGATTCACGGCCAGTCGGAGGCGTTCTGGATCCTGGTGGAGGACGTGGACGGCGAGGTGATACTGCACCACGAGTTCCTGCTGCTGAAGCAGAAGTACAGCCGCGACGAGCGCCACGTGCGCCTCTTCGTGCCCGTGTTCGAGCCGCTGCCGCCGCAGTACTTCCTGCGCGTCGTGTCCGACAGGCGAGTGCTTATGGGGCAGACGATATCCTCCACCCATCGTGTAACGCATAAACAACACAACAGCATAGCTATTAGTTTACGGCGGTATCATGCAAGTGGCAGGTACTTGCCCGGTCGTACTTGCCAAATTCGGACGCAAGGCATCACGTACGTCACTTACTTAGTGGTGACGGCCACATTGTCTGTATCTATATGACGAGCAAACTGCCTAGGATACATTGGTTCAATTTTACTTCTATTCCATGAGTCAACAAGGAGGGTAAAGAGACTATAAAGATTTAGTTAAACTTTCAGATACATTTATTTGAATTGGTCTCTCCACAGTCACAATCCAGGGCAGACTTAAAATAGTACAGGAACAACAATGGAATTGATACAGTTCTTGTTATTTGTAAAACGGTGAGGGTATGAAGCCTTATCTGGTAGACTCCCGGCTGCAACTTGGATGGCCCTTTATATATATAATTGTGGTTTGTTTTCCTTTATTGTGTTGATTGTCCTTCATTCCTTACATTCAATATATTTGAACAATATAGTGTTTAATAAAAAGAAAAATAAAAGTTAAAAGGAGTAGAGCTCCTTTTTTATGAAATATAATTTTTATTTATTTATTTTACGTTTAGTTCACGGCGGAAAATATAAAAATATTTAACTGTGATTTGCTGAAGGCAGACAGCGACTGCGTCAAATCAATCCAACGTCCAAGCCACGCCGTAGCGAAAAGGAGTCATTTCTACAACACAGAGACCGTTAAGCCTTACACTCAAAGATGACAGATATACTTTTTATACAATATTTAAGTTTCAAAACATTGTTACAACATAGGGCATATTCCATAACACAAAGGTTCGGCAGTTCGACGCGGGGCGTCACGCTACACAGTCATGTTCAATGTTAGCAAAAAAGTACTATTCGTCTTGCACAAGCTTTACCCGCTATCAGTGCAAATAGTATAGTAAAATGTCGCTTAGAAATAAGCCAACATTATACGAAAAATGCCTTGGACCCATCATCTCATATTGCAGCGTAGTACTCGCACACGCTTCCCATTCGGATGTAGCTATTCTGCAACGCTAAATAGATTTCTGCGAATAGATTTCTGCGAATTACCACAGGCTGTCCCTGGTACATTCGCAATTCAAGGAGCAAGAATTTCAAAGAGCTCTCCAAAATACTAATACTAATCCTCTCACTAAGGCGTCCGGCTAAAATCCCAAACGGAGTTTTACAAGCGTGGGGCGTCGTCCCAGATACTTTCATCGATGAGGACGTTCAAATCGGGACAATTGTACCACAATAAAATAAAACGTAAACAGACACAACTCCACAGCCGCGGTGTAGTGTGTAACCCCGTCCGAGGCATTCGGGCGTGGACTATACAATTCAATCAACAATAACCACAACAGACAATACACAGATACCCCATGATAATGCAAAACTAACTTTAGCTGTCATACGGGTGCTGCCCCTCTCATTAGAGAAGGGGGACCTAGTCCTATCGACAAAAATAATAATAATTACTTTAGTTAATCTTAAGTGACTCCCGGGATGCATCCTTCTCAATTTTGGGAAGGCGGGGGTTCTGTACCTCTATCGGCTACAATATCATCTAGTCCGTCGCCGGAAGTGGCTCATAGTAACCGAAGAAGCTCCACTGGACACTTCCGTCAGCAAAGAATGACCGCATAACGCGGCTTTGCCTGTGATCTCTGTGATAGTTACGATGCCATCAACAGTGTGATTTGTCGTTTCAGATGGATAGCGGCGGAGACGCAGTTACCAGTCTCGTTCCGGCACCTGATCCTGCCAGAGAAGAACTTGCCGCCCACGGAGCTGCTCGACCTGCAGCCGTTGCCCGTCTCGGCGCTGCGCAACCCCAAGTACGAGGAGCTGTACGCAGACGTGTATCCGCAATTCAACCCCATACAGACTCAGGTAAGCGTGAGCAACTGGGTGCGTGCGCGTGCGTACATCGACCTATTACAGAGTTCAATAGAGACGCAGGAGTAGACGTGTACCGTGTAAAGGCAAATCAACGATCAAAACTATACGACGTGTGTGTGCATGTACATGTGCGTGCGCACGCATGCAATGGGTTGATTTATTATTATAGCCACTTTTTAAACGTTGCTCTCGTCCGGTACTATAACCGTATTCTGCGATACAGAAATTTAAAAAATCAAGCCCTAAACAGGGAGTTGCTTGTCTGTCTCTGACCAAACGTTATATTATCTTCCTAGAAATAGTTCTTTCCGAAGTTTTGACTATTTTAGTATAACCGGAAATTTGTCGAGCCTATAAAATTCTTGCTGGTACATTTATTCGCTTACGCAACATACATTTTGCTGGGTGTACGTTTTGTACGTGCGTGACGTACTCTGCGTATCAGGTGTTCAACGCGGTGTACAACTCGGACGAGAACGTGTTCGTGGGCGCGCCGGGCGGCTCCGGCAAGTCGCTGGTAGCCGAGCTCGCACTGCTGCGCGCGCTGTCGCAGCCCAACCCGCGCGTGGTGTACGCGCTACCCAACGACGCGCTCGCCGACATCGCCTACGCCGACTGGTACCACAAGTTCGCGGCCAAGTTCAATCTCAAGGTTAGTAATATTATAAAGAGTCTATACTAATATTATAAAGAGTCTATACTAACATTATAAAGAGGAAACGTTTGATTGTTTGTTTGCAATGAATAGGCTCCGTAACTAGGCATTAAAAACTTTTTGATCATTATGAAAACTTTGATAATTTAACCAAAATGTGAAAAAATATCAAAGCAAATCCTTATATACCAGAACTTATTGACAAGTCGCTGACCGTCGGCTTGTCAATAAGTTTTGCTCAGACGCTTGACAGGATAACTTTAATTTGTTGTCATTGTAACGTAATGTTTACGTGGCCTAAATTAAAATGTTTTTTTTTTTTTTTTTTTGTAAATCAATTATTTTCTTGCAATATCTGTGCGAGGCCGGGACGTACTGCTAGTTCGGCAGTAATAAAACTCCAGTGTTTCAACAACAGACAATTGGTCAACATTTTTGATCGGGCCGCAACTAATAAAATGATTTCTAATTATAGGAACGTGATAGTTTTCATCTTGTAGTAATGTTTTTTTTTCTTTATTCCTATACCAACGATATTTAAGGTGTTAATAGTTGTACGAAAAAAAGTTAGGGAATAAATTTGACCGGGATTACGTCACTTACACTCTTGCACACCATACAGACTTATACAGTTACGTTCGTTCTAAGGAGACTAGTCGGCCTAAAATGAATATATTTCTAATTTTTGGTTTCGATTGCTGGACGGGCTCTAGTTACTGTTGTTGCGCAGGTGGTGCAACTGACCGGAGAGACGGCGACAGACCACAAGCTGCTGAACAAGGGGCAGATCATCATCACCACGGCCGAGAAGTGGGACGTCCTCTCCAGGAGGTCAGTCGCTGGTCCTCCCTGTAGGAGCGCCGTTTCGCTGGCAGCTGTAGCTCTTGCTTTTTAATCTTACACTGGGGCAAAACAACAGTCAGAACCTTTTGATAACTGTCGACGTCAGTAAGAGGTGCTGTATAGCAGCGACCTTTCGCGCGCATGATACCACGCTGAAACTTATGCTGTCGCGTTTTATGAGTAGCTGTTGCCCATTGCAGGGACAAACGACAGGCAACGAATCAGCATCGAAATTATGCGGTTGTCTATGGACGTCATCAAATTACGATTGTTCGTTTGCCCCTCCCCCATCTAGACTATAAAATCCTACCGGATAATTGTTACGTAGAAAAAAAATAGTTCTTATAAAGGATTTCACGCAGATGAAACCCAAGGATCAACATACACACAAATACATCTCGCTGACGTCGTCATTCACAGTCATGAAACGCCTCCGAACTGGACCTACACGACCCTGGGTCGGGCCGAGGTACCTCTCGCTCACATTATACCGCTTTAATAATGATGTCAACGTTTCTTGCGATTTTTGTGAATCCTGTGGGGGAAAGGTGGGCAACCCATCTGCGTAACAGCTATACGTGCGGATGTTCATGGGCATGGCTATTGATGAAGGTCCCGGGTGCTGCTCTATAGCCATTAGTACTCATGGCATTATTGTTGAGGCTGTATGATTGTGGGCGGAGACATGCTGATGTTTTTGTGCGCAGATGGAAGGTGCGCAAGAGCGTGCAGAGCGTGACGCTGTTCATCGTGGACGCGCTGCAGCTGCTGGGCGGCGAGGAGGGCCCCGTGCTGGAGGTGGTGTGCTCGCGCATGAGATACATCGCCTCGCAGATCGGTATGTGCATCCGCTTTAGGTCCTGCCTTAATATTGGTTCCGTACCTGAAGAGGATAAAACGTAAATCTTGTATGACCACTCTGTTGTCCCTCAGTATGTCTGTCAAGACCTTTGTCTCAGGAACGCGTGGCAGGTGTATGTTGAAATTCATTCCGAATACAGAGGCCTGCAATCTTGAAACACACTGCTAAATCCACGCAATCAACAGTACAGGCATTCTGTTGACCATAGTGTCATTGAAATCTATAGGGCAATCAAAACCTATTTTATAAATCCATTGAATTAACAACATGAAATTTGCCCAGAGTAAGTGACTAAATCCTAAAATTGGTATAATTTAGCAATTTTCGGATTGATTCCGTTTTAACTTTAATTTTGTTACTCAAAAATATTATTGCAAACTTATATTTGTAGTTCAATTCATACAAAAAGAGCCATTACGCCCGCAAATATAAGTTAGTTGACCTTTCTAAGTAACCGTTCTCTTACTTTACTTTGGCACGTTACACTTGGTGTGCGTGTCCAAACCGCACTTACAGTTTTTTCTGTAAGCTGGTTCATTTGTTAGCTCACACTGCGCCTAGGATGTTAGGCTCAGCAGGTTTGGCAGATTCCAAATAGACTCCACTGTTGGCTGAAGCCGCTGTGTACGTTACAGGCCGACCCATCCGCATCGTAGCGCTGTCGCTGCCGCTAGCGTGCGCGCGTGACGTCTGGCAGTGGCTCGGCTGCAGCGCCAACAGCGCCTTCAACTTCCACCCCGGCGTGCGCCCGCTGCCGCTCGAGCTGCACGTTCAGGTGCGTCACCTCCTGCTGCTGATGAACAGAATGCAACAATGCTACTAAATCGAACAAAAATGGGCTTGCTACTATTGTAAATGGCAAAGTTTATATAAGTTTGTTATTCTTTCGCGCAGTGCGTACTGAACACATTTGATTCAAATTTTAGATGTATATAGCAATTTGGAACAACATAATGTTTAATAAATGTAAATGTCTGAATCTGAATCTGAAAAAAATTCTGATCCAAGTTAACCAGCTTGGATCAGAATTTAGGGGAGTGAAGCCGCGGAGCACTGATAGTTAAATTATATCTTCAAAGCTTCGAGGCAACACTACAAGTATTAGTTTCGAGTTAAGTATCTAAACTTAATTGCCTGTATATGTACAATAGCCTATTGAATTATAGCGCGAAGGATTTAATGGGATTTCGTCGTATTAATTACAAAGTAACGTAATCTTAATATATTTATTTTATCAGGGCTTTAATATATCCCACGCGGGCTCCCGGCTTGCGGCCATGACAAAGCCGATTTACAACAGCGTGGTGCGGCTGGCAGGGACTCGCCCCTGCGCCGTGTTCGTGCCCTCTCGCCGCCACGCGCGGCTTTTGGCCGCAGATTTGCTCGCACTGGCTGCGGCACACGGCAGACCCGCGCGCTTTCTGCACGCGAGAATCGACCTCGTGCAGCCCTTCCTTAAGAAGATACACGACAAGGTGAGCTAACGCGGGGCAATTGCAAAAGCAAAGACAATGGAGCGAGCATAACCGGATATAGCGCCATCTACTGCTTGCACTTCTTCAAATTAATCTAACGTCAAGAAATACTCAGCGGACGCAACAGCAAATATAGAAATTGTTTACTAGTGTTCTAAAAATTAGACAATCATGGCGTATTATAACTTTTTTACAAGCTTCTTATGTAATGTTGCAGATGCTGAAGGAGACGGTATCGGCGGGCGTGGCGTACCTGCATGAAGGTGTGGAGGCGAACGACAGGCGCCTCGTGCAGCAGCTGCTGGAGTCGGGCGCCGTGCAACTGTGCGTGGTGGCCGCCGAACTCGCGTTCGCCTTCGCGGCGCGCGTGCACACGGTCATCGTGGCCGACACGCACACGTACGTACACGCACGCGGTATGCCCGGCTCTCGAGTATGGCCGATGATGATCGCCGAGACCGACTCTTGCCTATCTCATAGACTTTTTCTTGAGCAATAAGAGCGTTACGGTACTTCAAACTACTTAATGGGCCACAAAACTCGCGTGCTTTGTTACAATAGAACTACTTAAACAGATTTAATCGCGGTTTATTTAACTATTTAACTAGTCCGACGTTTCAGAAGCTTTACAGCAACCATAGTCACGGGTGGGCTAGTTAAATAATTAAATGAATCGCGATAGAATCCGTGAAAGTATTTTTATTGTAATGAGAAACATTTCGCGTAAACTTAAGACACCAATATCGTGCCTTTGTTTTTATCCTTACCAATGATATTTTATATAGAAATAATTTATGTTGAATTGAACTTGTTAGTTTTCTTCAGCGTCACTCACTTTCTAACACGTAACATAGTGTAGCGTTCAGTGGGCTTGTGTATTCTGTGTCCGCAGGTACAACGGCAAGCTGCACAGCTACGAGCAGTACCCCGTCACGACGGTGCTGCAGATGTTGGGCCGCGCCGGGCGCCCGCTGGAGGACGAGGCGGCCGCCGCCGTGCTCATGTGCGCCGCGCACCACAAGACCTTCTTCACCAAACTACTCAACGACTGTCTGCCGCTGGAGGTAACTAGCACAAGCTGCACGGCGACAGCAATACCTAGGCAACACGGTGCTGCAGGTACTGGAGGCAACAGAGATGAGGCCACCAGCCCGGGACAACGAGGTGCCTCTTACATTCTACTCGACCAGCGCCTTTCTAGAGTTTTATGGAGTCTAACCCCCTTACAAGTTTCTATAACTATACTTATAAATATTTAACTCGCTTCCAGAGCCATTTGGACCACCGCCTGCACGACCACCTGAACGCCGAGATCGTGACGAAAACCATCGAGAACAAGCAGGACGCCGTGGACTACCTCACGTGGACATTCCTGTATCGCCGCCTCACGCAGAACCCCAACTACTACAACCTGCAGGGCGTCACGCACAGGTGACAGTGCACTTATAACACATACGTACAACACATGATACCATCAATCGTCTAGCTATCGCGTTCCGTATGTTACATGAGTAGCCGGTGGCTAGTGTAGGACGGCAAAGCATCTGCTTACTCTTAACCGTGTGGATGTTGATGGGTGTGTATTACTGGAACTGCACAAGAATGTGGTTCTCATTAATCATCATTCATCATTATCAGCCCTTATGCTGGACATAGGCCTCTCGATGAACGCCAAGACGCCGATCTCCTGCTGCGCGCATCCATCCCGGACCGGTTACTGCACGAAGATCGTCTTCCCACTTGGTGAATGGTCGACCAACACTTCGTTTTCTTAAACGCGGCCTCCACTCCAAAACCTTACTGGCCCATCTGCCATCTGTTCTTCTGAGTGATCAGCCCATTGCCACTTCAGCGAGGCTATTCGTAGCGTGATATCGGATACTTTAGTTCTCTGCCTTATGACTTCGTTACGAATTCTGTCGAACAGAGAAACACCCAACATAGCACGTTCAATAGCCCGTTGAGCTACCGCAAACTTGTTAAGAGGTCATGTTTCGGCCCCGTAGGGAGGCGCCTTAGGGAGGCGACGTGAGAATGGGACGAAGCTTCCGGAATGCTGCTCAACCCAACTGAATCCTTCTATCAGCTACCTTTTCGAAGTTATGTGTAGCTAATTGCAATAGTTGCCGAGGTAGACGTAGAGGATAGCACCATCGACGTTGACCGGCCAGGGGAGGACGTGTTCGTTGAACATGACCTTTGTCTTGTCCAAGTTCATCCTAAGGCCAGGTCGGGAGGATTTAGGCAATGCAACATTTCCAGCAAGCTCTCCAAGTATTCGGCCAACAACGATATCGTCGGCGAAACGAAGATGTGAGAGGTACTCGTCATTAACATTTATGCCGCATTCTGCCCAGTTTAAAGTCTTAAAGACGTCCTCCAAAGCATTAGTGAACAGTTTCGGGGAAATGACATCCCCCTGTCGCACTCCTCGATACAATAGGATTGGCCTTGTTTGACCTCTCGGAATCAGAACGCACATAAAAGCAGCGTCATACAATGCTCTCAGTACTTCGACGTATCGCCAATCGATCTGACATCGCTGTATAGCTTCCAGAACAGCCCAGGTTCCGACAGAGTCAAACGCTTTTTCATAGTCCACAAAGGGCACAGCGGCTGATTGTACTCATGTGTCTTTTGTATAACTTGCCTTACGGTAAAAATGTGGTCTATGGTGCTAAATCCTCTGCGAAACCCAGCCTGCTCGGCTGACTGGAATTCGCCAAGCTTTGTGCTGAGACGATTCGTCAAGACTCTTGAGAACAACTCGTAAATATGGCCGAGACGTGAAATTATAACCCTTCTTAAAAAATAAAACAACGTCACCTCCTAGCCGTGCCTTGGGAGATACGCCCCACTGAAGGACAAAATTAAAAATCTTTTTTAACTCTCTTAATAAAGGTTCGCCTCCTGATCTCGACTGTAATTCCGTCCCTCCCCGGAGCTTTTCCCCCTTTAAGCTGCGCAAGAGCCATACCAATCTCACTCAAGCTGACGTCTGGCAGATCACCTGACAAATGTCGTGTTTGGCTTGCACGCGGAGTGTTGTTTAGGACATCGGGATGAGAGCGTGCGACGTATACAACTTGCTATAGAAAGCTTCGGCCTCAGATGAGATCCCAGACTTGAAGAAACGGTAAGCCCAGAACCAGTCCTAACCTTCTTCTAAGCTTCTCCTCAAAAACCTTCGATCCTCTATTCTGCTCAATCGCTTCGGTAACCCGTTGCGTATTTGAGCTGCGAAGGTCTCAGCGTATGAATTTGCGTATTGTCTTTGAAAGAAGCTTGACATCCGCAAACGTAACGTCTTCGTGTGCTCTGCGTTCCCTCATAAGTCCAAGCGTCTCATCTGAACCCCACCCACGTCCCGCATGCAATCGATCACTCCACTCATGGCCTCGTCCATTTCCATTGTGTAGGATATCAAACTGGTTTTTTAATTCCAGTTGGATGTTTTCGGAATCTACCATAGTTAGTCGGAGTCTCGCGTCGACAGCCTGTATTCAGAGAGCCTCTAACCAATCGGTGATTACTTCGTTTTTAAACCTGTTGATCACGGAGACATCCCTAAATATATGCTTTCGGTCCGTCATAATAAAGTCAACCTCGTTCCTTGTCACAGTATCGGGGCTCTGCCATGTCAACTTCCTATGGGGTTTCTTCTTGAAAGAGGAGTTCATTAAGAAGAGGCCCTCCGTCTCGAGGAATTTTACCAGCACTTGCCCCCTGTGATTTCGACTTCCGATTCCATGTGGTCCGAGACTCGATTCGACAGCATATCGTACTCCCACCTTGGCATTAAAGTCCCCCACAATAGCAATGAAGTGGTTATGTCAGGGCCTTTGAAACATCCTCATAGGTTGTCTCCACGTCGTCATCGGAATGTGTCGAGGTTGATGCGTACACTTGTATCTATTTAAGGCCTCTTATCGAGTACACGCCACGCTACCCAACACACTAGAGATTTCGACGATGTTGCCTACGAGGGGCTTATTCACGAGGAATCCCACGCCGCCTTGTGATGGAGTGTCGCCTTCCCTGAAGTGGAATAGGTGGACCCGATGGCAGGATTTATGGTATCCTTGTCTTCGGTCTTCACATAGCCCCAGAACGTGCCATCGGATTTTTCCCAGTTTCACCTCCAGCTCAACCAACTCAAGGTTATTTAGTCAGAGCGTTCGTCCGTTATACGTAGCCAGGTCAAGTCGATGGTAGCGATCCGTAGCCGCAAGACTAGGGCATCTACTCTGCACACATCATTACTATATTTTTGATGACATGAATAATATGTACTATGTATGTTTGCATCGCAGACACTTGTCGGACCACCTGTCGGAGCTGGTGGAGACGACGCTCTCCGAGCTGGAGCAGTCCAAGTGCATCGCCGTCGAGGACGAGATGGACGTGCAGCCGCTCAACCTGGGCATGATCGCCTCCTACTACTACATCAACTACACCACCATAGGTAACACCATCCCACTGATGTGATATATGCAAAACTATGTGCGTATGTTGGTGAATCTTTCACGCATCAACACTTGCACGGATTTGGCTGAAAGATGGCTCAGATAAGATCTGGAGTAGCATAGAAATATTTTTATTCCGAAAAAAAAATGTAATGGTTTATTTTAGTCGGGCGAAACCGCAGGGCGCGACACATATTGAACTATACATGTCTGACTCTTATACTATATTTTTTAGTTTTTGCGTTTTCAAGTATGAGCAAATGCCAATTTTTAACAATGTACAACGGTACAGGGATTTTTTGTCGGGGAACGGGGCAAGGGCAAAGGAAGTTTCGGAAGTCCTTACTGCTTAGGTGCGAAAAGTTATGGACTTAATTAGCGAGCCTCTAACAAGGAAGTACAACATGTATGATCCACAGAACTGTTCAGTCTATCCCTCACATCAAAGACCAAGATCCGGGGCCTGCTGGAGATCATCTCATCTGCTGCGGAGTACTCGGACCTGTGCATCAGGCACCGGGAGGAAAATATCATCAAAGCGTTAGCAGCTAAGTAAGTATAGCGTGTTATTGTCATTAATAAACTTATTCTTACAAGTACTTATAAATAATGACCACTGTCCCACTGGACATACCACGTGCGTATATAAATAAACACAATGTTTTTTTTAAACAATTTGCACGATTAATTCATTTTTCCAGCGCAAAATTTCGATGCGAAACAAATTAACTTACGTAAGCGGCGACAAATGGTGGCCAATTTTTTTTGTATAACTTTCATTGTAAGGTACTATGGTATATAGCCCAGTGGTCGAACGGAATGAATTTCGTGCAATGATTTATTCAATAGTGCAATGCATTCTATAATCAATAATCATTAATAGACACATGGCGGTCATTAAATCAGTTCAACTGAGACGTATTATACGAACAAGAGATTTACGCGGGAGCAAGAGGCGGCTGGAACTTAGACAGATTTATATTTAAGTAATTGTAAAAATATGCAAAAAGCAAACAGGTTGATACTATTTGTTTTTGGTAGGGTGCCGCACAAACCGGCCACTCCGTCAGGCGGTGCCGTACGCTACAACGAGCCGCACGTGAAGGCGCACGTGCTGCTGCAGGCGCACCTGTCGCGCACGCAGCTGCCCGCCGAGCTGCAGGCCGACACCGCGCTCGTTCTTACCAAGGTATGGGGGGCAGCTCGCTCGGGAGAGGGGGACTGCGGGCATCGCGCTAGTACTGTCGGGGGCTGGAGCCCACAGAAACTGTAGACAGGCGGAGCAAGTAGTGCTCACCTAAATACGGGGAAGGGAGGTTTCAGTCAGACACTGCCTTCGTGCTTAAGTTTAGGGGCTGGGGCGCTGCAGGCACTCAGTTGATGCGCTCCCGGTGAGCACTATATTTGTTCATTCATTTTAACAAGTCAGTTTGTGTGTGCAGGCGATCCGGCTGATCCAGGCTTGCGTAGACGTGGTGTCGTCGAGCGGATGGCTGTCGCCAGCGGTGGCGGCCATGGAGCTGGCGCAGATGGTGACGCAGGCCATGTGGGCCAAGGACTCGTATCTACGACAGCTGCCGCACTGCACCCCGGAACTGCTGCAACGCGCCGCGGAAAGGGTGAGGCCCGCCTACTGCAAGTATTACAGAACAGACTTACTGTCACAATAATCGTGACGAATGTACAGACTATGAGGCCAGCTGAGGCGATCGATGTATCTGTTATTTCCGTGTTGAAATGCTACGTTAACATAGACGAATAGCCACCAGTGTAATGTGACATGCGCCCAAAAAGACAAAAATAAACAATAATACATTAGAAATGGGAATATGTCATTCTTATACTAATATTCGCATGATCTCAATACCAATTGTGGATAGCTGATACGATGATTCTGTTGAGTTACCCTCATTTTTACCAATCCCTCAACAGGCTATGTGACATAAGTTGCGAAATTGATATTCTTTATTTTGAATACAGAGCGTAGAAACTGTGTTCGACGTGATGGAGCTAGAAGATAGTGCCCGCGCCAAGTTGCTGCAGATGTCGCCGGCGGAGATGGCAGACGTGGCGCGCTTCTGCAACCGCTACCCCAACGTCGAGCTGACCTACGAGGTGAGTGATCTTTGTAGCGCACGAGCTACTGACGAGTTAACTAAAGTATAGCCAAGCACGTGCGCGTGCACTTCAACTGACGGGTGCACTAACACTTGCGCGATAACGTTCATTTTACTTATTACGTCATTGTATCGAGGCACCGACTAATCATACCCCATATTTAAAAAAAAATCCACATGGATTCTACATGTTGTGTAAATACTCGCCAGAGGCACATAAAGGGCCAATGCGAACTGTACAATTGGTTTGTCACCAGGTGAAGAATGAGCGGCGGCTGCGCGCGGGCAAGCCGATCGTGGTGGAGGTGTCGTTGGAACGAGAGGACGAGATCGTTGGCCCCGTCATAGCGCCCTTCTTCCCGCAGGTTATTATGGCAACACTTGTTCAGATCATTTACACACACGTATACACTCCTTTGCACATGTATACGCTCCCTTGCACACGTATACGCTCCCTTGAACACGTACGCACACACGCAGCCGTAAGAAAAATTGGCACAGTTTCGATTACAATAAATAGTGCTACTAATAATAGTATAAATAGTGGTAATAGTGTGGGCTTAAGGTAAATAATTGGAAACGAAAGTGTCATTTAATTATATGTAAATAATTTAGTTATTGATTTGCTACGTGCCATTTTTTAAATGTTATTTTAAGAGCTGATTCTTTAGTATTTCCATGAATGTTAATTTGGATATGTACATGTATAGAAACGCGAGGAGGGCTGGTGGGTAGTCATCGGCTCTCCGAAGAGCAACTCCCTGGTGTCCATCAAGCGCGTGTCCCTGGGCCGCGCCGCGCGCGTTCGTCTAGACTTCGTGGCGCCGGCGGGCAGACACGCCCACACGCTGTATTTCATGTGCGACGCGTACCTCGGCGCCGACCAGGAGTACAAGTTCACCGTGGACGTGCAGGACCCGCGCTCCGACTCCAGCGGCGAGGAGTAGCCGCGCCACCACCACCAACAACTAGACATTAAGTTAAACTAATAAAACAATTATAATTAACCTACCTTGTTTGATTTGCTAGCTATTTATTTGATTATTGCTGTTATTCCTTTTCTATCTTTAGTATGTACATTACGCTATGTTTTATGCGCGTCTGTTCTCCGACTGACTCCGACTTATCTAAAAAACTTATGTTTTCAACGGACTTAAAGACTAGCCGTTTCGTTAACAAATTAAATGTGCCCCACCAAAATACAAAATAAAAGCTTCACAGCAATATCCGTCAAACTGGAAGTCTTTGCCAATCTAAAACACGTGTCAAAGAGCATTTTCTACAACAATAACATTCTCTTTTTATTATATTCTGGATAAACTGAATACTGTAGGTAAACCATGCATATCCGTTGCTAATTATGTGTTTTTCTATTTACTTTATTTTAATTACATACTATGCATTTTGGCACATGGTAAATTTGAATTAATTCAGTTAACGTCAATATTGACATTTGATGTTGCCACTGGCGTCATTCATTGCGCATATTTTTTATTTATTCTTTCTCTCACTGGTCTTAATCTTTCCACAATATGGTTATTAGGTATTTACTTAATCATGTATATTATTTAATATGTGTTATTTGTAAATTTTAAAATTTGTTCATAAAATGCACGCCCTTAACTGCACGCTATACATTTTTGCCAAGTTGGTTGCCTGGAAGATATCGTTTAAAGCAATATTATCTATTTACTTTTAATTTTTGTGTACCTGTATTTTTGGTGTGCAATAAAAAAATATTATTATTTATTACTTCATTGTTTAGGCTTTAGCGCTATATAACGCCATCTGTCGCCAACGCACAGATGTAACACCGTCGCGTCCCCTTAGGGTTTAAATGGTAAAATAAAAAAGTGTACTATATGAATAAAGAAGTTTTCATTTAAACAAAAATACGAGTGTGCTTTACACCACACGACTGAAGTGAAACTTTATACTAACTGAACTTTATTTCATTCACTGTATATCAACGCAAGTAGAAAATGTACCCTTTCTTGTCCCAACAGTCTATTACACGATACTTAAATCATTCTCTGTCTATTTTCACCTGCTCGTATCTCCCTTTCGACTTTCGTTAGCATTTTTTCCGTAACACTCTCATCAGGCATCAGCTTACTCCTCAAGTCAGGCGTGCGTAACGAAGCTTTACTTTAAAAATAAAGTTTCGTTACACAGGGATCACAAATTCGGCCGACACTGAAGTGAAATAACAGTAAAACGTCTGTAATTCATAATTCGGAGGACTTAGGGAATCCACTCAGGTCATACAAATCATACAATATCCTCGTATTTATACCTACCTACTACCGCCGATCTGGAAGCAAATTTATACGATTTATCCAGAAGGTAGAAATTCATACATAGTTGTTTCGACTGCCTTCTTTTGTTATAAGCGATATTTCAAGGGAGGGACCAACAGTTGTCTTTAAATTATAGACATGAATAACCAAGCTCTCCTATAGGATGTGTATCTACAGTGTCGTAGGCCTAGCGAAGCACGCAAGCACACGGCCTCGCTGTAAGGGGGGCCTCGCGACGCTCCTAGAGCTTTTTTACTTGATAGTGTCAGAAGGATGATAATGTTTTTCGGTGTAAGTACCTTTGTATGTGTACACTTCCTGCTACTGTGGCTGGACGGATTTTAGCGTATGGGATAACCTAGAACTCGTCTGCACTGGGTGTATAAAATTTAAGCAGTCAAGATTTATGTTTTTCATTTTTATATTATATTAATAATTAATTGATGTCACTCATAACATAAAACGGCTGTGGCCTGGCTAACGATATACTTTGTTCACGCCTATTTAGGGACTGTATACAGTGACCGTATGAGTCTATATATCTTAGCATACCTATTAAAGTTTAACACTCAAATATGTATAGAGAATAATTCTTCAAAGATAAGTTTTGTTTGTTTGAAGGTGGTAATTTAGACAAATAATAAAGAATTATTGGTCCGATTTTCATAATCATTTGGTGTTGGGAAAGCCAGTTATTAAGGTCTACCATCAAGCTACGAGGAGTGCGGGTGAAATTGCGAGTCACTTTTAGTATAGAGACATCATAACTTAGTAACAGCTTTTGTGTTAGAACACATTTGGTGTTGGTTATCAGCTAGGCGAGACATTGAGACGTAGGTCACACGCCGTATCAGTCACGTATCTGAGATAACTGCGTCAACTTCTGAGATAGCGTCACCGAGTGGCAGTGGTCGAGGTGACAAAGGATTTCTAAACACCTGATTGATGTATGGACCAACGGTTTCGAAACCAACCTCTTGACATGAGCTAGGAGATGTCGGCCCGGAACTATCACTCGAAGTGAGGCCAAAACTTGCTACTGGCATGTCACATCTGTTTTGATCGAGGCCAATAGAACATACATATAACATTGTTATAGTCGCATGTGCCAGGAGCATACAAATCTGCCTTTTTCAACATGGCACCGACTTTAAATATTTGTTCCAAAGTTAGGTACATTAATAGATTAAATGTTCAATTAAGTCTCCAGTACATAACATGACAGATTTGAAGTCGGTTGAATTTGACCTGCTACTGTTGGCAAAGCCAGTGCTCTCGCACCTAGAGTTCGGTGGATGTTACAACACTTATTGATGTCTTAAGTTTACGCGAATGTTACTCATTACAATAAAACCGCTTTTACGGGTTCTTCCCTCTGCTGTTTATCTATGTAATTAAATAAAAAACTGAACATAGTCCTGGTGCTACATACGAGTTTATTGCGAGAGGTGGAGAGGCCCGGCGGGAGGAGAGTGTGAAGGAAGGCAACGCATTTGCATATTCGCGGCTTGTGTAGATGTCCATTTGGGACGGCTTACCACTACTTGAATCCGTCGCTCTTAAGCTACAAAATATAAATCGATATGCATGGCCGTATCTTATAATTAAAACTTTAAATGATTAAATAAAGAAAAAAATGAGAAACTAAATATATTGACTAAAGGCCGGTTTTCACAGGTGCCTATTAAAGTATTGATTAGGCAAATTGGTATCATAGTATCAAATAAATAACGAATTTCAATAACATATAGCGTAACCCTATAGCGCTTAAAGGCTCGTTTCATAGGTTACAATTAAGGTCCTGATTAGCCTATTATGACCTTATGTGTTAAATAACTTATGAATTTTATTTGGTCTCGCCAAAAGTGTTCGTGTGGTAGTTAAAAGTTATGTATTGCATAGTTACTAATTGTCACTTTAGTAGTAGCATGTAAAACCAATCTTTGGTGTTATATAAAAGGATAACGTTTCAATTATTCGTTCTCACAGCATCCAGGGGGTGTAACTCAGCGGTAGAGTGTCTGCTTCGCATGCTGAAAGTCCTGGGTTCAAATCCCAGCACCTCCATAATTGTTTTTTTTACATCTAAATAATTTCTACAATATTTACTTACATAATTAGTTATAATTTATAATGATTATAACGAGCAATGTCGGGAAAAATATTTTCTTTTGTAAAGTTAACTTTATTTTCATCGTCTTGACGTCGTAATAGAGTACCGTTTGTCCTGTTATATAGAAATTTTATTATCTTTTTTATATGTTATGGCGAACCTGTGTTACGAGAGATAAACAAGATTTTTAATTTTGTTCTTCCCAAGGCATGGCTTGGAAGTGAAGTTGTTTTGTTTTTTAAGAAGGTTGACACACCACTTCTTCAAAATTACAGACCAATTTCACTCCTTGGCAATATTTACAAGTTATTCTTAATTGTTTTGACGAATTGTCTCACCACAAATCTTGACGAATTCTAGCCAGCGGAGCAGGCTGGGTTTCGAGAGGATTTAGCACCGTGGACCACATTTTCACCATAAGGCAAGTTGTACAAAAGAGACAGGAGTACATCAGCCGCTGTGCCTTGCCTTTGTGGACTATGAAAAAGAGTTTAGCTCTATCGGAACCTGGGCTGTTCTGGAAGCTTTACAGCGATATCAGGCTACCGCTGCGGTCAGCCCGGCCACAAGGCCGTCGGGTGCACAGCCACAGCGCACTACTAAATGCGCTAAAACTTCGGGCATAACAAGACTGATTCAGTGTGGAGCTACTCCGAATGCTGGGATTTTGGTCAATAATGACAAGATTGCGTTTACACTGCTACACCATCTGAGTTCCGAATATTGCACTGTCATGTTTTATGATTATTACCAAGATTCCTGTATGTACATAATCTCAGCGTACTTTCAATATGGACTTGACATAGCGTGACATCTCGAACACCTAAATTATGTTCTGGATCATCTAACTGGAAAGCCTTTACTGATTGGCGTAAACAGCAATGCGCATTCACCACTCTGGTTTTGTGAACGTCGTCAATACTCGGGGCGAGGGCGAGACACAGAGTATAGGAAGACCCAAATTGAGGGCTTCATATTGAGCAGAGGTCTATTCATTCACAACAGGCAAGGCCAGCCTCCAACATTCAACAGACCAAATGGTTATTCTAATGTGGATCTAACACTCACGACAAGAGGAGTACCGATATCAGAGTGGCGCGTACACGAAGGTGTTAGCTTAAGCGACCATCAGCTAATTAAATATCAGGTATGTAGCAGCGCATTAAGACCGATATCGACAGAAGAACCAACCATCCTTTGAACTAGCCTTTCTTAGAGAGCCTTTTTTAGAGAAATTAGGCCTACTTTCGATCGATGCTATGTTTGCGAATGGGTAAAATAGACTACAGGAAACCGGCAAAGGAACTTGCCAAGCAGTTTAGTGAAATCCTTACGCAAACTGCCAAAATAAACCTCGGATATCGCAAGGATGGGGAGTCTAGGGGCTACGAATGGTGGAGTCCCACTCTGGACCGTCTGCACCGTAAAGTCAAGGCCAAGGATGCTGGCAAAACTCGAGACGAGGAAATCCCACAGGCGATATCTCAATGCAGGAAGCCCTACGTGTAATGTGTAAAATTAAACATTTTAGAGACATTACCGAGACCGGAAATGAAAATCCTTAGGATTTGGCATACCGATCCGCGACTGGTAGATCTCACCCTCCGAAGAATGTCATTCATGGCGGAAAACTCCTAGAAGATTATTCTGACAACATCGAAACTGCTATGCATCGGCTCCTGTACTCCCTGTGCCCAGATGACACAACAGAAATTGACAACAGCTACCACCGACAAGTGCGAGTGGCGGCTGCATGCTCTCCTTCCGGTAGGGATTCAGATGCTCCTTCCTGCAGTGCAGTCGACCACATTGTTAGAAGCTTACCGAATACAAGTCCCGGATTAGACGGAATCACTCGAAAGATTATCAGGAACGCCTGGACGGTTTCTTCCATAGAAATCTGGAAGATAGACTCATTGATATTGCTGCCAAAGGGAAATGACAAGTCATTAACAGACCCGAAGGCTTACCGGCCGATTACTTTCCTGCCGATTCTAGGAAAAATTTTAGAACGTCTCATAACTACTTGCAGTCCCTGTTTACTTCGTGGTATTTCTGAAAATCTGCATGGATTCTTGAGAGAGCGCTCAACTGTAAGCGCATTAAAATCAGTGTTCGAGATAGTAGATAATTCCACATATAAGTACATCCAGCTCATCCTTTTGTACATCTCCGGAGCCTTCGATAATGCATGGTGGCCGATGATACTGTTAAAAGCGATAGCTACCGACATCTCTCCGAACACCTATCAGACTGTCGTAAGTTATTTCTGTAATCGTTATGTTGGTTTCACAGTTGGCCACCGCACGCTTTGGAAGGTTTCCACAATGGGATGTCCCCAGGGTTCGGTATTGGGCCCCACACTATGGAAACACCTCCTTGACGATATCCTTAAATTGCCGAGATCAGAGGGTGTAAGTTTTGTGGCATACGCAGACGATTTGACGCTTGCGATCGAGGCACCGTCGCGCGCCGTTATCGAACGAAGAAATGTTCCACGATCTTGAACAGTTTATCAGATTGGGGGACCCGTAACAGGCTAACATTATCCGCAGCCAAGCCCCAGACTATGACAATTAAGGGTCGTTTTAAAAGCGGACCGACCATTAGGATGAATGGTGCCTCGACAGTGATTGTATCTGTGAACAATATGTACCCCACATGGACGATGCTAGATCCTTTGCGCTGCATGCGGTTTTGACGGGCGAGAAGGCCACCAGCTCTTCTCACGTGTCTTTACCTCCTCGTGGGGTGTGAAATACCGGGCACTTAGGTTCTTGTACCACGGAACCTATGTTACAATCCTGACATATGCTGCAGCACTTTGGTGTCGACGCTTTCACTTGTATATTGTACATAGTGCATTATTACGTACCCAAAGACCAGCTTTAATTTTATTGACGAATGCCTACAGGTCATGCAGCAGTACGGCACTACCAGTATTGACCGGCGTTCTGCCTGCTGATCTGGAGATTCCTCAAGCGGGAGGGGTGCAGGAAGAGTGCGGGGGGTCAAGGGCAAGGAGCGTAAGGAAAAGAAAAGCGCTATCGCGGACGACATCATCTCCACTTGGCAGTCACGCTGAGCCGCGTGTGCTGACAGGAGGTTGCTGTACTGCTTCTTTCCAAGTGGACGGCCAAATTATCCGCCTATAGCAGGCGGAGGCGCCCCCAGGACGTCGAAAGGGACGACAGGCTGCACAGAGTGGACGTGGAACTGGTGAAGATCCTACAGCAGGCCACTTGCCGAGCCAAGAAGGAGGCCCAGTTGGCACGAATTGTGGCCTTCCGTCTCGTTCAGCATCTGGAGGAGGGCATGGGACCTGGACTCTCTGATTTGCAGTTCGGGTTCCGAGCACACCGGTCAATGATCTACGCCCTCAAGCGCCCTCGGGCGGTGACGGGTAAGGCGGAACACAGAGCGAGGTGGTGGTCGCGGTCTCCTTGGACATCGCGAACACATTCAATAGTCTCCCACACAGCGTGATACGGGAGGCACTGGTCTTTTTTAAGGTGCCTCCCTATCTCGTTAGGCGGTTAGATGCATATCTCGCCGGTCGCAGAGCAGCCCTCGAGAACCGGTCGGGTCCGTGGAGTGGCGGCGAGTCGAGCACGGATCGGTCCAAGCATGGAACCCTGCGGGACGTGGACTACGACTGGGTCGTACGAGGCCGTCTCCTCCCCGGGATTTTTGTCATATGTTACGCGGCTAGCCGATGTGGGCGTTGACCTCGCGTTCAGCCGCATAGAGAAGTTAGGGCTTCGAGTCATACTGGACAAGACCGAAGTCCTTCCCTTCCGCGGGAACGGGCCTCTGCGCTCTGCGCAGAAGGTCGATTCGGGGGTAACGTGCGGTATTGTGGGCTGCAGCTACAGCCCTAGCCGGCGATCCCCCGTGGGAACTCGTGGCGGAGGTTCTAGCCGAGAGCTGCTCCTGTCTCGGATAGGAGAGCTCTTGGGTTGAACCACACGCATGACGAGATCCTGCGGGTCCGCCGGTTAGGGCATGTGGCATTAATGCAGAGGTGGGGGGAGAAACCTGGCGCGGCAACCGTAGAGAGATAACGGCTGCCTTGCGCCCGGTCCTCGAGCAGTGGATGCGCCGCAAAACTCTCACCTTCTGTCTGATGCAGGTGCTTACTTACTGTCGACGCGGCCTTCTCCCGCCGACGACGAATAGGGGCACGAAGGAGGCGCTATCTGCAACACCTTCAGTAGTGCTCCTGTGTTTTGTCTCGGGCCGGGATGGGAACCCGGTCCACAACATCATCAATACACGGCGTCGTGGGGACTGCCCATAGGGCAGCCGGTCGGTCCCCGAGGAGGTGAAGTCTGGCCTTTTCGTCGGGGCCAGCCTGTCGCTGGAGGGGTCCTGTTGCCTGCAGATCCGGGACCTTCCACTAATAGCGGCTGAAGGCTCCCGTAGGGGTTTAGTTGGTATTGCTACCCAATTGCCGAGTCTGGGGGCCTACCCAGGTCCCCAGGTACCAAGCGTAAATACATTTCCCTTCGTCACCAAAAAAAAGGTCTAAATTCTTTGTCTAGATGTATTAAACGAGGCATCGGATCAACTTCAAATTAAACATAATGTGTGTACCTATGGCAAGGCTTTTTGCCTTCGGGAGCACGTTTGCTCTTGAAAGTTGTAAGTTCATTTTTGTACCGCCTCCCCACATCTCACATTTATCATAACTTCATAGGATAAGAATGGCATTAATTTCAGCCCGATCTTTCCCTGCGTCCGCGAGCATATTTGCACATTCAGACGCACAATAAGTGATCCCATGAACTGATAGATTTTTCTGTTTGTATTACGGAGCCCTAAATAGTTTCAGCCCATAATTTTAAACGAATAAGACTAGTGAAGGTGCAGCAGGCTCCCCAACATGGTCCAAGCCTTGTCGTGGCGGTGGGGCTTAGTAGCCTGGGGTGAACCCAGGCTACGAAGCCAATTGAACCGAGGGGGGATCTTTTCACCCCTCTTATAAGAAGAGGGGCTCAAAGATCAGGAGGAGGAATCGCTCTCGGTACTCCCCTTATAAGTAGAGGAGACCTAGGAGCAACAGGAGGTGACGCTTTTGCGCACGGGACAAGGGGCGAGGAGGTGACCTCACCCCATTGTACTGTCCCAACGTCGGTGGGGTTGTCCTGTAGTGCTGGGCAACGCCATCTGTCGAGGTGGAGTTGGTCGCTTAGGGGGCAACTGATTAGCCGTCGAGGTGCCTTGATGATTTTCGTTCCGGGGCACCTCACCAAGGGCGGCACTGATAGCACTCGCGGTGCTTTTTTTGGGTATTCGGCACTATCATGTGCCGCGAGTACCACACACCACTGGACCACCCAGGGTTGGTGAAGGCACCTAAATGCGTTTCCCCGCGTCAACAAAAAAAAGGTGCAGCGGGCTGTTAAGTTGGTCAGGAGAACATTGTGTACCATTACTCATGACCAACATACACATAGGAGGATATCAACAGGAATTGATATAACAAATGTTAATATTCATAAGTAATTTTTATTTCGAAATTAAAAAAAACTACATGCATTGTTAACCTAGAACAACATTCAGGGAATTTGACAATAATTATAATAACAGCCTATTTTGTACCTAATGTTGCCAGCCTAATCAATAGTGGAGGTTATATGCTTTGTGTGGCTACATTAAAATTAAACGACCTTCTGGAGGTACTCGTCGAATAAATACAGGGCCAGGGACAGGTCCTGTCCGTTGTTGGCCATGATGAACTGCTTGAGGTCCGAGGTGTGACCCGCGAGGTCTCTGATGGTCAAAGCGTGGTCTTCGATGAATTCTTCCTCAAGATATTGTGCAATCTGTAAACAATAAAAACAGTTAAAATGTGATGTTGGATTTGACTCGACAATCTGAGGGCCTGCTCAAATCGCGGGGAACCGCAGGATGCAGGTGACTAGTAACCAACTGAGTAGGACAAATGTCAAAAAAGGCGTCACAATGTTACTTCTAAATCGTCGGGTTTGTTAATCAACTAAATAAACCGCGATAAATTAAGTCTTATTGTAATGCGCAGCACGTTGCAGCGTAGACACGTCTGCGCACTCAAGTGTACTGTCTGTCCTTCATTCCGCGAATGCGACGGGACAGTCCGACGCGACCGAAGAGACATCAGGCACAGGTCTAACGGTTTAAATTGTTCTCTTTGGTATGGATGTAATACCGGCAACTTCACTTCGTAAACGTTTTTCGTTACGACCAGGGAGACGTCACAGAATTCACGACTTGTGGCTGGACATGCTATACCAGGAGCAAGTCAATTTTTTTATCGCATGCAAACATAGCATATTTATACAAACGGTGCCTACATCCGTACGATGAATAATTATGCAAATGCGTTGCGTTCACAATGAGCGACCTGGTTGGTGACAGTAGGGTTATTTATTTTATTTGTTTATTCAAAACTTAATTTAATACATAGCCTGACGAAATTGCTTACGCACATTGACTGCGAGATCATCATATTTGATTGTTTGTTTGTTTGTTTGAATTAAATAGGCTCCAGAACTACTGAACCGATTTGAAAAAGTCGTTTGCACTATAGTACTACATTAGCAGTGATGACCATAGGCTATACAACATTACCTAAGACTTTATGATCGATGTAAAAATTTCGATGTTACCAAATGTATGACGAAAATATCAAAAATTTATAAAAAATGTTATCTCAAAGTATTTAGTAGATATTTTCGATGTTAGCTATACGTATAATAAACTGAAATAAAAGCAATATGATTTTTTATCTGCTAATGAAGCTAATATACCGCAGAACTTGAAGACAAAAAAAAGTCTTCAAATAATGCGTTCTCTTCGTGATGACCTGCGGGGCCGAGACAACGCCTCTTCATTTTGGACTGGTCCGCAAGTTTGCGGTCGCTCAACGAGCTATACTATGATGGATGCGAGTAGCAGGAGATCGGCCGTCTTTGCGTTCATCGAAAGAGGCCTGCGTCCGGCAGTGGGCCGATGAGGGCTGATAATGATGCTGAAGATGATGATGAATGAAGCGGGTCACCTCGGCATCGTGCAGCTTGTGGTTGTTGCGCGTGGCCTCGTGGTGGATGTAGAAGGCGCGCTCGGCGATCTGCTTCTGCGTGTCCAGCGCGTGCGCCAGGGACTCCAGCTCGTGCAGCTCGATGGTGCCGTTGCGTTCCTCTCCCGCCTCCTGCGTGCTGCGGCGCGAGAAGTCCATCACACCACCTGACAGTTACTATATATTAGCTTTGCACCTGACTACACTTGTTAAATTGGTTCGGGGTCAAAACATCCGCACAGTTAATGGTTATGCAGGTGCTTTGCCTGTAGCAGTTGGGGGGCAGGAATTTTATCCGGCGTAACTATACCGTTTGAGGTTTATAGCGAATTTATCCAGTGGAGCCGCCTTTCTTCCAAATGAAGAAGCTTATATATAAGAAGCCATAACTTTTAAGTTCTAAGTTGGTATAATGCGAGCGAGAGGTATCCATAGAGATAATATAGAGGGAGAGATGGGAAGCCATAGGCATAAGACGGCGTGTGTCCGCGTCGGTTAACAGAGAAGGTAGGTGATAATGCATTATTATCTTTGTCTATCTAACCTCGCATGCTAAGCCACCTTTGTTATCTCTTTCGACTTGGACGCACGCCGTTTAGGCTTCCCTTCTTTATTTACATTATCTCTATGGGGGGAGATCCCCGTGCGTGCCGGGCCAATCTAGCTGCAATCCTGCAGGGCCTGTTACTAAAAATGAATTTAAATTGATTACCTCTCTTAGTAATATGCTTGATGAGTTCAATGGTCTTCGCCCAGCTGTCGTCGGCCAGTTTCCTGAACAGCTTCTGGAAGCCAGGTCTGTTGGTCTGGAAGTTGTTGTAGTAGGCGGCGGAGAGGAGGTACTCGTACGACCTCTTCATGTGCAGGTTGGCGTACGCCTGCATCTCGTTGGCAACGTTCCCTTGGCGGCCGAAGTTACTGTACACAGCGTTACAGCTTTGCATAGCTGTGGACGAGCAATATTACATTTTAAACGAGCCATTCGCAGACATGTACACATGTTATTATACATACTACTCAAAACAAAATAAGGGCCACTAGTTTTTTTTCATTTAAGTGCAATTTAGTAAACTGAAAGTAACTGATAAGTAGCATTATATTCATATTACGAACTCTTTGGTGTTTGATCTCTTTTATGCTTTTTTTATTTTATGTGTTCGTGTTCCTAATTTAAAAGTATTGGCCATCATTTTAAGAAAAAAATAAATACATGTTATTCTTATGTTTTTCTTTGATTGTCTTCTTAACGTGATTCGGTTATTTTAGGAAAAAAGGATTACTTTTTCAATTTTAATTGATTCATTAATCATTAATCATGCCACCGGTACGAAGGCACATGGATACAATTACAGCAACCAGAGCCATAACTATGTTTCAAGAAGGACGTTCTCAGTGTTACGTGGGTTTGCAGTTGGGTTTTTCTCGAAGAGCTGTCCAAAATGTATGGAATCGCTTCCAAGACACTGACAGTGTTGCCAGGAGACCTGGTTCAGGTAGAGTTCGCATAACAACGACTCATGAGGGTCGGTACATCCAACTAAGTACTCGTCGTGATCGTACAGTAACGGCCCGTAAGTTACAGCACCACCTGCGGCTGACAACGGGCACCCGTGTCAGTGATCAAACTATACGTAATCGATTGCACGAAGACCAGCAAACGTCAAGACAACGAGTTGTTCTGACTTCACTGAGCAGGGTTCAACGTGCAAACCTGTTAAGATTCTCCCGTCAGTATCTGTACTGGGGGATTAATCAGTGGGGCAAGGTGCCTTTTACAGACGAGTGCAAAATAAAATTTCTTAAGGATGGTCAGTGTGTTAGAGTGTGGAGGTGACGCTGCGAGCGGTTTCCCGAGTCCTACATTCACGAAGTTGACCGTTTCGGTGGTCCCAACGTAATGGTTCGGGGTGGGATTAGTCTACACGGTAAAACCGAGCTCACCATTTTAAATTTGGGTACCGTAACTGCAGAACGTTACATCGAGGATGTCATCAGGCCTCAAGGGATCCAATTTGCACAGCGAGTGGGACCTGAATTCATCCTGATGCAAGATAATGCCCCTGCATACACAGCTCGATCAACCCAAGCTGTCCTAGAAGGGTCTCATATTGGGGTATCACCAGGGTCAGCTAACAGTGTGGATTTAAATCCGATCGAACAATTGTGACAAATTGAAAAGAAGAGTTAGAGAGAATGAGCAAAGGGTCTACAAACAACAGCAGCTGATCGAAGCTTTAAAAGATGTTTGGGAGAAGATTCCAGATGAAAACGTGATAAATTTAATCCAGAGTATGCATACGAGGCTTCTGGAGTGTATTGCTAAGAGAGCAGGACATATTCGTTGTTAAAAAGAAGAAACAAAAGTGACAAGAACAGTAATGTCTTTTTCTGGTGATTTCTTTTGTTAATGTTTTTCATTCAAGATAAAGACAAGAACATAAAAAAACAATTCATGATCATTATTTTAAGCAATTGTTAGCCTATGTTACGTAAGTTAAACAAGTTAATGTCTTTATTACTTTCATGATACATCAAAAAATCTTAGTGGTCCTTATTTTGTTTTGAGTAGTATATAATTCAAGTCATTATTTCTCCGAAACGGCTCTACCGATTTTGTTTCTTTTATACAGTATTAAAAGCAAACGAGAAATCGGAGCCTTTTGATGACTACAGACGAACATACGCATTATTTTCACCCATTAGAAGAGAGGAGGGAAAGAAGGTGTAGGTCGTCATCACAAGGAGAGTAAGGGGAATCTTTTGCCTCTCTCACCATATAAAAGACATTATGTCTGGTGAATATGTTTGTATATATTATTCACTTACAATAAACTTGATAAAAACCCTAGAATTTAGTGTAGGGACGCGATATCACAACCAAAAGTATCGATAGACGACACCTCCTTAGTATAGGTATCGAAGAAAAGAAAAAAAGGTCATATTAGCGATAGTATCGAAACTAAAGTATCGATATCTTACACAGGTACATAACAAGCTTAGCCCCAGATGATAATCAAATATAACGTGTAGTCAATATGTGCTAGGTACATTATATATATCGATGCATAGCAGCCGGGCTTCAACTGGCTGCCATCTCATTTTTTGATTCGGCAATCGAGCAATCGGGGCCTTTTGATGCCCACCGACGCCCACGGACATGCGCATGATCGTTACGCAGATGCGTTGCCGTTCTATCACCCCCTCCAATAGGCCACCGCCTACTCACAACTACCTCTGCCTAAAGGTAGTTACTACTTTCACTCGCAGCACAGCACAGCAGCACAGGTGCGCTGTCGATGACTGACTGCTCTGGTGTGGACTGATTGACAGGTCAACATGGCGCCGTGTCCTCCTCATGAGCTATCCCCTAAGAAGACGAGTGTTACGAGTCGTCCCGTAAAGGGATACTGTTAAATTACGTACAAGGATGGTGACCGGAATTGAAGTACGCCGTTGTGTATTTGACTATTGCATGCCCTACTAACTTTGTGATAAACCTAAAATAGACGCGTAGAAGTTGAGTGTTGACGTGCGAAGCTAGACTATTTAGAACTTCGCTGTGTGTATATTTAGTTATCACTGTACCTTTTTTTGTTGTTGACGCGGGGAAACGCATTTCCGCGCCTTCACTGGCCCTGGGTGTGGTACTGTGGTGTGTGGGGATCGCGGCTCATGCTAGTGCCGAATACCTACGAAAACTACCGCGAGTGCCGTCAGTGCCGCCTTTGATGAGGTGCCCCGGAGCAACAAATTATCAGGGCACCTCGACGGCTAGTCGGCCCCCGAAGGGACCACTTCCTCCTCCACCACGGGCCAAGCCCACCATACTTTGGGAGTGTGCAACGGAGTGAGGTCCCATCCTCGCCCCTTGCCCTGTGCGCAATGGCGCCGCCTCATTTTTTTTTCTGTTTCGTCCCCTCTTCTTTACTACGACATTTGACATTTCAAAGGCCTTACTCGATGTTAGCATCTCCAGCGGCAAATTCATACCCGTTAACCTTCATTTTAGTACAATAACAACGCTTCGCGGTTTCACCCGCGAATTACATAGATTTACTATGTCCATATGCTTCATCAACTTAGAGGATGAGGATTTTTAAAAAATCCTTTCCTTTTTACTTGCTCACTTCAATCATGAAAGGAACTGCACCAAATTTCAAGTTTCTGCAGTCGTTTCCTCTGTCAGCCAATCAATCAGTCACGCAGTAATAGAAGAGTTTTACACATTACATAGATACATTAATACAGATTAAATATATTTCAGTGATCGCCACTGTCTCTGAGCTACTACTGTCAAATCCAGTATCAGATACAGCCAAAAATTATGTACATTGGTTATAGCAGTAATTATCGTTCTTAGATAATAATTTATTATAATGTTGATGTTAAGTTGTCACGTAACCATGAAATAAGGTACGAAGGGGTTGTCGTGTCTTCGTTGGATAAAATCCCCAAAATAAATTCAACAATCGGAATATTGCGTGCATATAAAAATACAACCGAGTTAAATAGAGAGCGGGAGACAGAGAGAGAGAGAGGGGGGGGGGTAGTTCAATATATTTCCATACGATATCTTATCTAGTCGATCATCATGCACGATATCAGTGTTTCGCAACCGGTGGTACGTAACCGAGAGGTCATCAAAGGGGACGCGTCTTTGAACTAAATAAGTTAGGTTAAAAAATTCCACACATTTTTTTTAAGTTTGCAGACAAAAACGCTTATACGTTACATAAACTAAGTTGAAGTTATAGTCCTATTCAAATCCATTGAATAGAACTGTATAACAGACTGTGTTCTAAAGATGTTTGACTTTCGGTCGTATGTATGTATGTATGTATGTATGTATGTATGTATGTATGTATGTATGTATGTATGTATGTATGTATGTTCGTCGTTATGTTATGTAGATTTCTGTTCCATGCTACATTGGGCGTACACATATGGGCGTATTTTAAAGCATGATGTGTTTGTACATCTTGATAACGCGAGTATCAATATTTCACTGGGTTTTTATAGTATCGAAGGGCAAACGAGCAATCAGAGTCTTTTGACGACTACTGACACCCATAGATACCCGCATTTTTGTTGTCATGAAGAAGAGTTGCCCTCCTATCCTTCTCGCCTCCAATGGACCACCGGCTACTCACAGACAGCAAGAAACGCAACAGTATAGTAGTAAGTTTATGACGATGACATATAAGCCAGATGACCAGGGGAGATGTCGTGCGGGCCCAATTCGGCTGCAATGCAGCATGGCAGTACCTCTTACTAAAAATATTTTTAATCGCCCGAGTGGCTGGTTTTCAATTCAATTTTAGTTATGATGGCGGTAATTAATGTAAAATATAATTAATATCATTCCTTTAATTATTTGTATAGTAAAAATTGTCATGTATAATAGCAAAATACGACAAAATATGCAAGATTGGTGTCCTAGGTATTTAATAACTTGGGGTGGTACGTAGAAAGAGCCGGTTGGGGACCACTGCACTGTACTATGATCGGATCGTCAAACAATTAAAATGCTTAGTAGCAGTAATGACACGAGAGCCTTTCGAGTCTTCAATACACTTGGCGTTGGAAAATTTATCTGACGTTGTACTATTAGAAAACTTTGATTATTGAACAGTAAGATCTGCGTCGTGCAACTGAACCTGCACCTCTCGCCTTCGTAAAATAGCCCTAATGACTAAGCTCAAACGCCTCGTCTGTTATGGCGAGGATGGCAACACACCAGTATAAACTCTGTTTGCGCAGACACGTGTTTGTTTCCCTATGCACAAAAAAACATAACTTTTTTATCTTAGAAGTTGTTTTCTATTTTTAAATCTCCGTCACGAGTTTTAGAACGCGAATTATGTGTTTGTTTCTTATGAACACGAAACATAACTTTTTTTATCTTAAAAGTTATTTTCTATTCTTAAATCGGAGATAAAGATTTACCACGGACGGACACTACCAGTTTTAGGACGCGAATTATAACTGCGTATGTAGTAAACATACTGTTTTGTGTAATACGCAACGAAGCTTGAATTCAAATACAATTATTTTTTGTTCCTTTTATTTGACTTCCTTCGTGGTATTGTTGGTGGTATAAATCGGCTACTATATTTTTTGCGCCGCGGTGGCTGGTGTACATTTTTTTCGTGGTTTAGATGGATAAGACATTTGCTACAAACAGCCAAATGAGGAGCCGCATAAGTACAAGGAGGCAAAAGAGCCTTTTGACGACCACCGGCGCCCATATACATCCGTATAATTACGACAATGCATTCCCTTTATTTGTTCCTGCCTTCCCAATGGGCCACAGGAAACTCACAAACCCACGAAACGCGACACCGAAGATGTCACTTTACGCCGATATCATGTGAGCGAGATGCCATTGATTATTCCAGGTCCAGAAGATGATTCCATGTCGTGCCGGCCCAATTCAATGTGACACTACCTCTTACAGAACTACAAGAGTAAAATATGACCATACCTTCGCATTTCATGCAGGATTTTTTATAGCACACAGGGACAAATGAGGAAATGCAGCAATCGCCATGACTACCATCGGTAGCCATCACAAATGACGTCTATCAATGCCTACTATTATCCACACTTTCAGATACATTGTCCTCCACTTTTGGTCTTTATGAAAGGAATTGAGTATTTCTCTTGGTATACAAAGTGTGTTTAGGGTACAAGAGGCAATGGAGTAGTTCTTTTGGGAAAGCACCTCTCATATGATACTAAGTTAAGGCATTAATTATCAGCTATGCTGTATAAATATTTCGGATAACTTTTTTTTTTTTTTACAAACAATTTGTTGGTGATAAAATATTGCAGCTACTAATAACCATAGACACAAATATATATACATACAATGTTATTTGTTACACATCCTTTACTAAAAGTAGAGTCACATGCCAACAGGTAGTGTTGTAATGAGTAGGTTTTACTGTATTTTAATAATCATCATTACAGGTTTACATTCAGAGGCTATAGCAGCACTGGGTATATCATTTTCAAATAATGACAGTTATAAGTGATATTCATTAATTGACACACTTATTATGCTTAGAAAGGCATTCATAGGTTACTATTAAAATGTCTACTCAACTCAATACCACCACACTAAGGTTTGTAATTAATTACTTCAGACTGGAAGCTGTAAGCAAAATTTATAGTTTATTTCTTTATAAGTAAGTACTCACACAGGCTGTTTGATGCTTGACCACAGTCCATGGAGACATCACTAAAGCAAGTGTCATCTCTTGCAGAAACTGCCACAGCCAAACCCAGGCAGAATAATACAGTAGTAAAAGCCTTCATGATTCTAAGAAAAACAAAAGAAAATTAGCTATCTCATAAAATAGACATATTTATTTTTGCATTTTTATTACATCATTTCTAATTATAAGACATATTTTAGCTAAGAATACATTTACAGTTATTAGCAGCTACTACTTACTATTTGTTTTCACAATTAGAATACATTACAAGATGTATATTTGATTGTTGGTAAAGAATGGCCAATTTTGAGTGTTTTAGAATTTATTCAATGTCCTACTAACATTTTGTTGAAAAAATAATAGTAGATTTATAAGTATTAATTTTACTCTTGCACACTATTTTTAAAGTCATAAATATTGTAAGCATAAAATTGAGGGTAACAACTAACACATATTACTTACATAATCAAAACATTCAATTAAGCCAAAGAAGACAATGTCAAGATTTAAAAAATGTTAAGTCACCATTCTGTAATCAATCTCAATATTTTTATTATTGATAATGACAATTGTACTAATCGAAATATTGATTTAGATAACATAAATCATTTTTGATTTTATAGATAAGATTATCGATTTCTTTTTATGTTTATTACTTTTGTTTGTGATATTATTTATGATGTCAAAGACAGTAGTTAATTATTCCGGAAGACTTACCAAAATTTACTGCGACGTAATAAAATTATTAAATGAATTCACAAAGCTCCGTTGGAAGTGCAGCCTTTACACACACTGGCGCAGAAGGCGACTTCCGATACAAAGAACTCAAGTTAACTGATAAACTCTAGTGTCGTGTCCCGAAAGACAAAACAATATATGTATTTATAATGATCTATCTCCGATATTCCGCGTAGTTGGACAACTGACATACAAAGGTAAAGTACGATTTACGATTTATCAACTATCAATATCAGTAGAAGTTTGAAGTTTTTATTGAGCATTGCCAATTCTTAAATTGTTTTTACCCACGTTTTCATAGCCAAACAAGTGATTGTGTAAAAAAAATTATGGCTATTTATAACTTTAGTAAAAACTATTTGTATTTACAAATTACGAGCTATCAAATAGAATAAGTGTAACACAAAATGAAATGTTATACCACTATTATACCTTTTAAGTGGAAGAGTATCTTGATTATGGCAATAACGTCCCTTCCCCCTCTACCTTCAATTGCATAAAATGAATCATCACTCACACTCACTCATTTGACGTAAACTTGCAACTCAAAAAAAGTTGAGGTTTTGAGTTTCAAGGAATTCCAACTACCATCTTTTTTCATCATCTAAATGCCAAAAAAGGAGATATTTAATAACGATTACCTACCATGAATACTCCTAATGTTACAAAAGAAAAAAAATAATAAAAAAATCTTCTTAGAAGTCCTTTGGAACAAGTTTTGGGTTCTAGAAATATTCCACAGTATACTTGAAACACAAAACCTCTGCTGTGTTTCGAGTATAGTTCCATCTCTGTCTTTCACTATATGTCATTCTCACTTTATACTCTTGTCAACATAGCAGTTTGTTATCGCTGCGTAATAGTTTAATAATTTCATAAAAGCAATCGGCATTGATATTCCATACAAGCTCTACTGTCTTGTATAGTATTGATAAGTCGCCTTCTACGCCAGTGAGTGTAAAGGCACTTTTCAATTAGCTAGCATATTCCTTTTGCAACGAAAATCAATTATTTTACTCGTCAAAGTATCTGTGATTTATTTTAGATAAAATGAAGACCCTGTTGGCTTTCTGCATCTTCTTGGCTGTGTGCTCAAAGGCATTCAGCACTCAATGTAAGTTAATTTTACTTCTTTTTAAAATAATTGTAGGGTATTCCCAAAACGTTACGTTACGTAAAATTGACATAGTTCTTTTTTCAAATAAGTCATTAACTCAGAAACAGAAATTATAAAGCCTAATGAGAATGAGGTAGCATAACATTATTTTCCAATAAAAACAATAAAATTCAAAAGTACTTGTAAACGTATCAAGAATAAATCTTTTGTTCATAACTATACATGAAAGTACATTACAGTAAGCATTATATTTTCTATAATGCAAATGACAATTTTCTAAATTAAATTTCATTCTATGTGTTAGCTCTACATCAGGTTGTTAATGTTTAAAAATAATTGTATGTAAGTATAAAAAAATATATGAATAATATATATTTTATTAATTTCATAATTTATGCAATTAAGCTCAGCTTTTGGTTCATGATGCAGCTTTTTGTTTCCATGACAATGTATTTTATAGCATTATGTCTAGGAGTCATATAGTAATATTACACTAATTACAGCATTTTCTCTTTGGTGATATGAAAATCATAACATTACAATTTAGTTACCATTGCTATATTGGTGTAAAATAACTGTAACTTTATGAATCTAGATTACATAAAGAGAGAACCTATGAAATTTTTTTACTTCTAGTTTCAATTTTTTTTATGTATTACTTTTTATGTCTTTTTATGGTCTTGTTTAAATTCCATAATTGAAAATGTTATTATAGGCTGTTGGATGATTTGTTGTGACATTAATGTATTACCTGGATGACCTATAAATTATGGAACGGAGATAAAGAGATGTATGTATTAATTATCAGTCTCTCAATTTCGTTTTCACAACAAGGCAATCATTCTAAAATAGCTTGACTACAATAAACCCCACAACTCTCTAGTAAATACACTCTTGAAATCATGCATGACACTTATTGTGCAAATGTTTGTGAACTTTGCATTCCTTCCAACTTGTCACAAGATGTGCAATTTTCAATAACCTCGAGAGTAAGAAATAACAATATCTACGAAGGCCACTTCCGATTCAAAATATTTTTATATTCCTGGATCAAAATCAACAACTCTATTGAATTCTTATATTAATTTGAATCCAAAGGGCTATCATGTATACACTATACTTATAATTATAAATGTTATAACATGTCTTGATTCTCTGATTCAAGATTCCCTTTTCAACTTCTTTGACATTTGGCCTGTGGGGCCATTTAATTGGATTACCACTTACTAACAAGCTTTAATTTTTGGAAATTTCTGCAATTTGTATTGAAGTTTGTTTCAAAGTTCTAAACTAGAAATTTAATTTATAGCTCCAATTTTCTTTGTGAATATATCTCTCAAATAGTCTTTATGTAAAAATAACAAACATGTATATACCTTTATAGTAAAACAGTAAGCACTTTCAGATATGTTATCAATCAACACATATCTCACAAGATGAATAAGAAATGGACAAAGATAAAAGTGGAAAGTTTCTAGAACAAGCAAGATAAATTAATGTCTGGATTTATTTGATATTCATGCAGACACTGAAGTATATTTTTAGAAATATTTCATGAATAAAATGTCATTCTTTGTTCTAATTTACTACAGAATTTACACACCTATACCATGCTCCCATTGAAGAAAAATCTCTTCAGAATTGCTGTCTACGGAACGAAAATAAGTCACGAAAGTGATACTGTAACATGATATAACTTATTCACTTCTATGGTGTGTGAATTACGCACACTCTTGTTAGTGACGATTGTATGTGAACCATATCTGTAACAATTAACAGACACATTCAATCTTTGTGATTTGAAAAATGGGCTATCTGAAAAATAAATTTTAATATCCCAATTACAGTGATTCTAAGTCCGTCTGGATTCTTGGACATCAACAATCACTTGAAAAAGTCCTCTGCGAGTTCCGTGATTACGCGGATTAATTTCTTATTTTGTACTGTTGAGAGACACCAGGTTTCAAATTAGATGTGTTGTGTTGTTGAACTTAAACTACATTGTTTGCTTATGCAAATTAAATTAATAAAAAGCATATTAAATACGAGATCAGTGCCGAGTAGAAGACTTAAATAACCGGAGTATTATGCCCAAGAAACGGGCGGAAGCGGGAGTTTCGTTGTCGACTTTCGGCCATGACTATTACAATGCAAATTATTTTTCGTTAATACTTTGTCAAGTTCGTCTATTGTGTAGACGGGCAGTTGAACATTTGTTGTTGAAGCATTCAAATATAATCGGTGAACACACAAAAGGATCCCGGCGAATTGACTTGACGGCCGTGAACTAATGTCACTGGTTACAATAAAGTCCCTAAGACGGATTAAATGGCGATTTATTTCGAGTCACTGAGGACTCTCGTGATCATTGCAGTTGTAAAGTAGACCGATTTAAAAAAAAAATAGGGGACAAACGAGGAATCGGAGCCTTTTTTACGACTACCGACGCCCACGAACATCCACATACTATGCCGATGCGTTGTCCTCTTTCCACCCCCAATGGGCCACCGGCTACTCACAAACCGCGACACTGAAGATGTCACTTTACGAGAGTTGCATAGGAGGATGTAGTGTCATGGTGCATGCACTATGCGTGGAACTACCTCCTCCTATGCGGCATGGCACTACCTCTTCCTAAAAAATTATTCGTCACAAAAAAATATACACGAATCTGTATAAATGTAATGGATATGAGGTTAATGTTTATTCTGCTGTTAACGTTATCACGCTGTGTCATTCTATTTTAGTCACACCACGAGCAAATGTACGCTTTACGTTTCCAATTAGAACAAAGGAACATCTAATGACTGTATCTACCTACTGGACAATTAAAAAACATTCGTTACGAAATGTCCACTTTAGATACCTGTAACACATTATAGCAGTGAGAGTTAAACGCGATAGCTAGGTTTATGTACACTTTAGATACCTGTAACACATTATAGCAGTGAGAGTTAAACGCGAGAGCTAGGTTTATGTGCACTTTAGATACCTGTAACACATTATAGCAGTGAGAGTTAAACGCGAGAGCTAGGTTTATGCATGTGTGTGTAGATCAAGAGAAGTCATTACGATAATAAATATAACACGTAAGAGAAAATACAAGTCTCAGTACGTTTTTTTTTTATAACAAAGGGGGCGAACGAGGAATCGGAACCTTTTGATGACTTCCGACGAATCTGGACATGCGGTTGTTACGCAAATGCGTCGCCCTCCTATCATCACAAATGGGCTACCGATTGCTCACAAACCGCACGAAACGCGACAGTTACGGGGTCATATTGATGTCTCAAGTTTACGCGAATGTTAGTCATTACAATAAAGCTACTTCTACGGATTTTATCGCGGTTTATTAAATTATTTATATAATAAGTACTGTTTGCGTTAATCAGAACATCTAAAATTATAATTCTTCGGGTACTTTTAACAACTTGGTACATCAGGACATCTGTCATCTCAGTCCACCCGTGACCATGGTTGCTGTAAAGCTTCTAAAACGTCCCAATTCCGTTGCATATGCATGCATGTAGTGTCATGGGCCGTGCATGTTCTCCTATGCAACATGGCACTACCGCTGCTTGAAATACGATATGATCGTATAACGCGAAGCGCAGTAAGGCTTTCTTTCTTATACTTGTTTTAATGAATCTAGGTGCTGGTTTTATGAGATTTTCCTTAATTGTAAAGGACGTGACTTACGTAACATGTATGACAATTACATATTTTAAACAGTATTTTTAGTGGTCCATGGCCAAAACATAATCTACACTGGCGAAAATATTCAGACCTAAAAACATAATCTACACTGGCGAAAATATTCAGACCTAAAAAATAATTTAATTGTGATGAATGTCTGTGGTAACTTACCGACATATTTTTTTTTTTCAGGTAATGTTAATCCGGTGACTGTCCCCAAGGCATGGATCACCATGTCCCCGGGCTGCCGGGAGAGCGTGCGTCGCCAGATCCAGATGGAAATATCCGCCTCCATCCAATACTTGGCCATGGGCGCATATTTCTCTAGGGATAGTGTACGTTATAATTGCTAGATCACAAAACTATCTTTATTTTCGAGTTAATTGAAATGAATCAAACAAAAAAAAAAACCATTGGAACAGGAATTTGATTTAGAATGCTATTTTGATATTTATGGCCATCATAAGGACAAATCTAATGGGCCGCAATCCGCAATGTTTTCTGGATGGTGTGCAGCACCAACTAATTAACGTATCAGTTAAAATGGTATCTAATTAAGGCAACATTTTTCATTGCTCAGGTCAATCGTCCAGGGTTCGCGAAGATGTTCTTCGAAGCCAGCTCCGAGGAGCGCGAACACGCTCTGAAGCTGATCGAATACCTCCTGATGAGAGGAGAGCTCACCACCAACGTCACCTCCCTCATCACCATCCGGGTAAGTCACATACTCGCGACTTAATTCCAGAAAAACTCAACGAAAATATATTCCAAGGGTAGGTTTCTCGTTATAAGAGCCAGCAGTGTGTAATCGACATTTGCATCTAGATTTCATCCAATCGTATAGGAATAATTATATCATTTATAACCTTATTAGGAAGTATGGATTAGTTTCCAACATTAATCAAACGATCCCACTGCTGATTTGAGGTAAAAAAACAAGGTCATGTGTAGTTTACCACGGGGCTTTACGTACTGATTATATACGATATGCCTACATGTATATTCATTACAACATTGTGAACTCGCTTCGATAACAAGAAAAATCATGTTTATGTTTCTCTTGCGATTTTGTTTGCCCTAGATTGCGCGGCCACTTAATTTCTGTCTAGTCAGGATGTGTAACAGCCCGGCTCGGCATTTTAAATACGATGCCATAACATTCGATAACAAGCCGTTATCTTAAGATTTTAAGATCATGCATATGAAATGTAGCTATGTCCACGGAAACGCTTCTAAATAAATTTGAACCGCTAAGTCCAAAACACATGTGTAGCTATACCAACTACTTCCAATGTAAATGGAACAGACTGTGTTAGCTTTAATGAAACATTAATTAGTCTTCATGGTCATATCTTATTCAGTTTCTTTATAAACGTTAATTGTGTTGCCATATGGAAATACAATCTTCTTTTTCTTTTTGGTCCCTCATTGCTGAGAATCACATATTCTTCTCCACTGCCATCGATTCTGTTGTGTGAAGAGGATCCCCTACAATATCTTGCCCTATTCGAGCACGTCCTTTGGCGGCTTTGGGAAATTATAAAAAAATATCTATGCGGATGTTTATGGGCTGCGACGATGGCTAATCTGTACAAAAATACTAAGTAATGCTTGAATATTGCAGGAGCCCGCAGACCTGACCTGGACTAGCGGACAAGCCGCCCTAGAGCACGCGCTGAAGATGGAGACCGAGGTCACAGCTGCTATCAAGAACGTGATCATCAAGTGTGAGAACGACAGGGACACCAGCGGCCATGCCAATAACGATTACCATGTATGTGTAACCTTTGCTGGAGTCGAATCTTCACATACGGCCATTGCATGATATAAAGATATATATACAATCTTATGTAAAATAATATAATAACACAACACCGCCGTAAAGTGACATCTTCAGTGTCGCGTTTCGTCTGGTTTGTGAGTAGCCAGTGGCCCATTGAGAGGAGGGGGGAAGGAGGGCAAAGCATCGGCATAGTAATTATGTGAATGTTCATGGGCGTTGGTAGTCGTAAAAAGGCTCCGATTGCTCGCTAGCTCCATAAAAAAATCCATACTGTAGGCTATTTTAATAAGAAAATCAACCCCATTAGTGTGGTAGTGTGAGGATGTGGGTGGGGGTGTGCGTGTTAATCAAGCATGGCAGCGTGGCTGCATCGAGCTGGCAGGAGTAAGCACACTCACTCACATAACACAGTCTTCGAGTCTATCCTATCGCGTTTCATGCCATTCCGGAAGGAAAATCCAGATGTTCCAATGGGAGGCATTTGAACTTACGCTCTCTTGGCTCTTATGCCACAAAAAGCTGTAAACACTGGCATATTTGGTCGGAGTCTCATCTCTAATCACTATATCCGTACCATTGATTTACAAAAATATAAAATACACGATTTCGTACTTAACTATCATTCTAAACCGTCGTTGATTGAATATCAACTTTTTTTTTTGCAAAGTAAATTCGTACGCCCATGACCTTATGTGCACACACACAAGTGCGCAAATACTTTAGTAAATCAAAGATTCTCATAAACCTTTACTAAGAAAATTATAGATGCAGACTTTTTAATATTTAATCTTGCAATTGCAGCTTGTGGACTACTTGACTGGAGAGTTCTTGGAAGAGCAGTACAAGGGACAGAGAGATCTGGCCGGCAAGGCGTCCACACTCAAGAAGATGATGGACCGTCACTCCTCACTTGGAGAGTTCATCTTCGACAAGAAACTTATGGGTCTTGACATCTAGATGCAGTAACAGTCAATTAGATATTATATTGTAGTCTAATCAGTACAAAATTATTAGCATGTGGACAAACTCTTCACACTTCCAAGAAATTAAAATTTCAAGTATTCAAATTTTTTTGGATATGTACATATTATTTAACTTTTCCATCTGTGATTGTTTGAGATCCTGGTGCCTCTACTTGTTTGGAAATCGCAGCCAATTCTGGCAGAACCGTTGTCAAAATAGAAATAAGTCCCACTATAGAATAGTAAGGTCTACTTTATTAGCTTTTTTTTTTAATTAATAAAAAGCTCCATGTAATTTTTTTATTTTTAAATCATTAATAAATCTTATTCAAAAATGTTCTTTTTATTGCCGGCCTGCATTTTGTGTAACGTATAAATATTTTGACATTATAAATGGGAAATTAATATTTTACCATTTGAAAGATAACTCTCAAATTTTACTAACCATCTGAAGGAATTTTAAAGTTGTTAGTTTGGGAAATAATTAGTCCGACCGATCTTTCGGTTTCGGCCAATAATTCTAATTTCGGCCGCAGTTTCGCTTTCGGACAAAATTGACCCGAAACCTTCGGCATAACTGAAGCAGCATTTGGTTAAACTTATGGATAGCCTTAGTAGTACTAAGTCAAAAGCCGCTGGCTGGTATGATCGTGTTGAATCGAGTAATGTTTTATAAATAAATGTTTAGTAATAAATAGTTTTGGCAGAATAGGACATACCATACCTATCTACTTGGCGATTTTCTTTATTGTTAGAGCAAAAAAAAAACGGTATATTTGCATAGCTTTTATTGTGACATTACTCTTTTTAACGAATTGAAAATTATTAAGAACGAATATGTAAAGGGTAGCCATGCTGCATTGCAGTTCAATTGGGCCGGGACGACCGGGAGAGAACAGGTTTCACGAGGATTGTGAGTTTCCAGTGTCCCATTGCAAGTTGCGTGACTATACCACAGAGAACCTTGGCAAGTTCAAAGAATAAGCCTTCTCTTTTAAGAAACTATTCACAGATTGATGTCTTAAATTTACGCGAATGTTAGTATTACAATAAAACTACTTTTGCGGATTTTATCGCGGGTCTAAATTATTTAACTAGCCCAACGTTTCAGGAGTTTTAAAGCAACCATGGTCACGGGCTAGTTAAAAACTTTAATAAATCGCGATAAAATCCTAAAAAGTAGTTTTATTCTTCTTCCAAGCTTCTCCACAAAAACCTTCCACCCTCTATTCTGCTCAATCGCTTCGGTAACCTGTTGCGTATTTGAGCTGCTAAGCTCTCGGCGTATCAGTTTGCGGATTCACCTTGAAAGAAGCCTAACATCGGCAGACGTAACGTCTTCGTGTGCTCAGCGTTCCCTCACAAGTCCAAGCATCTCATCCGAGAGTTTAGCTTTCCTGCTCGTATACTTGCTCCTACAATATCCTTCACCCATGTTCCGCATGCAATCAATCACGCCACTCATGGCCTCGACCATAGCCATTGTAGTTTTGACATATCTAGAGTATCGAACTGGTTTTTTTAATTCCAGTTGGAATTTTTCGGAACCTACCATGGTTCGTGGGAAGTCAGGTCGGAGTGTCGACTATACTAATCGGACACACATTGACATTATGCTTTGAATAATAACAATTATTGCCTTATTTAATAATCTTCCCTTTTATTTAAGACTACTCAGTCATTCGGCCATTTGCTCTTGGTGTCACAACACTTTGCAGTATTATTACTCTATGTTATCGTTGATGGGATGGATGCGAGTAGCAGGAGATCGGTCGTCTTGCCGATCATTGAAAGAGGCCTATGTCCAGCAGTGGGCCGATAAGGGCTGATAATGATGATTATGATTATCGTTAACCGGACGTACACCATATTTGTTTACCATTTAAGACACTGAAAAAAAATGGTCTAACAGTCGAATTAGACACTCCTTATGACTCAGTCGGGTAAAAAAATCCAAATAAACAAACCTAATGAAATAGTCCTAAAATTAATAATTTACTGATTACGTGAAAATGCAGTGATAGTTTCAGTTTTTTAGTATAGGGGGACGACTACCACCCCAATGAACACCAGCATAATTAGCTAGGCCTAATGGCGTTACGCCGTTAATCAAAGCTGTGAACTATAAGGGGGCATTAAGAGTAGTTCAATAACAACACACTTAAGCTATTTTTGCCTTGTCTTCGTAATTTACGATTAATGCAATGTGCCCAAAAAACAGGACATTTTATTTTCACCTGGATATAAAGGATAACAAGGCAATGCAGTTGTCATGACGATACGATGCGTCGGATGTATTCATACGTCAGCCGACTTCATTTCTTCTCATTAATAACCTAACATTTACATGGAATACATAAACAACGAATGCGTTTTACGAATTACACTGGCCAAGCCACCAGGGAATATCGATAATCGAGAATAATAAAAAATAATGGATTAGAAGCTATTATATATTTTATTCTTACACAGAACTCATCAACAACAAATGTTTATTGTCTTCAATGAAAGTTTTTAAAAGCTGGTGTTGTGCATTTGTTTTCGTCATTATCACAGGTGCCGTGGAACTAGAAGACTATTGAATATAAAATTTAGAGTTTCCTGCAGCCATTTAAAGTAGAAACGACTCCTAAATATAATTAATATACTTTTTATACATCATCCACTTGTTTATGTATAACATTCTTCTAAACTAGTAGGAATAGTTTAAAAAGCATATTACGAGGGTGGATTGAAAAGTACTCGGCCTAACACGGATTCATTCAATTCAAAAAATCAAATCTACTCATATTATTTAGTTCAGGTCAGACTAGTTAATGTTGTGAAGTTTGAAACGTGTGCCATAATTAGTTGTGATTGTATAGTTCAACAAAGCAATCGGGCATAGTTTCTGCAAATGGTGCAAATCGAGCAGCGTGCCGTCATGAAGTACCTCCATAAGAAGGGACTTTCACCGAAAGCCATAAATGATGGCATGATAAGTACTTGAGGAGATTCTGCTCTGTCTTATTCATCCGTCAAAAAATGGATAGCAGAAATAAACTGAAAGAAGAAGAGTGTGAAAAATGAACCCCTGCTCTGGTGGCCTCCGACGTCCACTACTGACGAAAATATTAAAAAAGTACTTGATTTAATTATCGCAGATCTCAGAATAAAAATTAGGGAGATAGCCAAGGTTATAGGCATCTCCTATGAACGAACTCAAAACATCATAGTCAACGAATTGGGTTTCCACAAGGTGTCTGCGAGATGGTTACGCGGCTGTTTTCAGTTGAACAAAAAAGGACGCGATTGACTTTCACGTGACTGTTTGGAGTTATATGAAGCCGATGCAGATAAATTTTGGAATCGGTTTGTTACAATGGATGAAAAATGGTTTCTTCATTACTGTACGCCAGAAACAAAAAAACAATCGAAGCAGTGGAGTAGACTTGGTTCACACAACCCCCTAAAAAGGCTGAGGTGATTTAGTCGGCAAATGAGGCTTCAGTATTCTGGGACTGGTGGTGTGATCATGATTATCTTGCAAGGGGTAGGACTATAAACTCTGATTACTACTGTCTTACGAGGTTGGATCTAAAAGTTCGTGGCCTAACCTACATGGAGCTATGACATCTTTTTAAATCTGCCGTCATTTGTTAGTATGTGTCATATTGATTTATTGTGAGCAGTTTCATTCCGATACTGCACAATATATTTTCTGTAATTATTCGTTTGAAGCAATCTGAAGCAATTTTCAATAATGGAGAAAAATTGAACACCGTGCAGTCATTAAGTACCTCAATAAAAAAGGCCTATCACCAAAAGACATCCATCAAGACATGGTGAGCACTTTGGGGGAGTCTGCTCCATCGTATTCCAGTGTCAAGAAGTGGGTAGCTGAGTTTAAGCGCGGTCGTGAGAGCATTAAAGATGATCCTTGGAGTGGAAGGCCTACATCCTCTACCACGAAAGAAAACATCGATAAAATTTGTGATCCCGTACTGGGTGACTGACGTTTGACCATTGGTAAGATAGCTGAGATAACAAAGATTAGTTATGGCCGGGTGCAACACATAATAACGGAAGAGTTGGGGTTCCATAAGGTTTCTGCTCGCTGGGTCCCGAGGTTGCTTTCAGCTGAACAAAAACGAGTTCGATACACAATTTCGCGAGACTGTTTGGAACTTTTTGAGACTGATCCCGAGGAATTTTTGTCTAGATTTGTTACCATGGATGAAAGCTGGGTTCACCACCATACTCCTGAATCGAAGCAACAATCCAAACTGGAAAAGATCAGACTCTCCTACACCGAAAAAAGGCTAAGGTCGTTTTGTCGACTAACAAAGTCATGGCTTCTGTTTTTTGGGATACGAAGGGCATTATTTTTGTACATTATTTACCGAAAGATCAAACTATAAATTCTAGTTATTATTGTAATCTTTTACGATATCTCCGGGAAGAAACAAAAGAAAAAAGGCCGGGAATGTTGCGTAAGAAAGTTTTGTTTTATCAAGACAATGCACGTGTTCACACTTCGGTTGAAACAATGTCTGTAATCACCCACCATATTCGCCGGATTTAGCCCCCTCGGATTATAATTTATTTCCAAATTTAAAAAAACATTTGGGTGGCTCGAAATTTTCGACCAAGATGAAGTGATAGTCGCAGTAAACGATTATTTTGCCGACCTTCCGGAATCTTTTTTTTTTCGAGGGGATAAACAAGTTGCAGGTTAGGTGGAAGAAGTGTGTTGAAGTAGATGGAGACTATGTCGAAAAATAAAAATAAATTTAGATCCACTTTTCTTTCATTTTCTTGGTCGAGCTTAGAACTTTTAGATCCACCCTCGTACTACGTCGTATACGAGCGGGAATAAAAGAAAAGCGTCCAGGAATGCTTAGGTTAGTCCTGTTTCATCAAGATAACGCCCGTGTCTGGAATGGCTGGAATCCACAATTGTGGCTTTGGGCTATTACCACATCCACCTTACCTGATCTGACACCGTCAGACCTCTTTCTGTTTCCTAACCTAAAAAAGCACTTGGGAGATCAAAGATTTTGCACAGATGACGAGATCTAAAGAGCAGTAGATGCATATTTTGACGCTGCGGAACAATCTTAGGAAGAGGTAGTGCCCTGCATAGTGCATGACAACCTCCTGTGCAACGGAATTGGACCGGCACAACCGGGGAGGTACTCTCGCTTACATAATACCGCCGTAAAGTGACATCTTCAGTGTCGCGTTTCGTGCGGTTTGTAAGTAGCCGGTGGTGTATTGGGGGCCGGGGAGGGGGGCAACGCATCGGCATAGTAATTATGCCTCAGTAGTCGCAAAAAGGCTCAGATTGCTCGTTTGCCCCCTATTCTATAAAAAACCTTTTTTTTTCAACGGTCTAAATGCTTTAAATGATGGCAAAAGTGCATCGAACTTAATAGTGATTATGTAAAAAAAAATAACTGATTTAGTATGTGTTTATTTCCTTGGTTAGGCCGAATACTTTTCAATCCACCCTCGTAATTATTCAAATTATAACATGAATTTGCACCAAGAAGTGACAATATATTTCCACAACTATACTAAATATTTTGCTTTGTATCTTACATCGCATCAGCCAAGTTTCTGAAATTGAGGCTAATACAACTTTGGTGGCTCGAAAGCTCTAGTAAGAATTTACATTATTTTTCTTATACCAGCACTCCAGGCACGTTTGGTGACAAGGCCCGTACCCAATAATTGGAGCATCAAAGAAACCTATGAAATGAACTGGAACTATTTTCATCACTAAATATTTACACCATGTTTCGATCGCAAATGGCCCTTTAAGCTGCAATTCTGCACAAACGCCTGATTACAATGTTCACATTTAAATCGTCTATCGTCCGCGTGTATGCGCAGATGTTCCCGCAAAGTCTTCTTTGTTCCGAACGCCTTCTCGCAAATTTCACACTGAAACGCCCTGACCCCAGTGTGCTTCACCATGTGCGACGTGAGCTCCCTGCTCGCGAAGAACTTCATGTCGCACACTTTACAACTAAACCTGCGTTCCATCAAATGGTCCCTTTTCGTGTGTATCCTGAGCGCACTCTGCGTCGCAAAACATCGGTCACACGCGTGGCATTTCACTTCGCTGATGTTAACACCGTGGACGCTGGATATGTGTTTCTGTTTCTTCCTATAAGTGCTAAACTTCTCGCCGCAGTAACCGCACTTACTGATCAGTTGGGAATGTATATGGACGGCTCTTTCGTGTGATTTCTTCTTCCGGAGCGTGTCACATACTTTGTTACAGTACGAGCACGCGAACGCCCCCGTCTTGTGGCCCTCCTTGTGCAACATCAAAATACACTTGCTGACGAAACCCAAATCGCAAACGTCGCAAATATAATTCCTGTAATGTCTGCTCATGTGTTCCAAAAGACCCTTGAACTTGTTGAACATTGCTGCACAGATAACGCACCTGAGTTCTTCGCCATCAAAATTGAATGGTAAGATGTGGTTATTGAGATCTCTGTACAACAGTAACTTGTGGCTTTCCAAATGGTCCACCATTTCTTCTATACTTACTAAACTACATTTACATATTTCACACTTAAGCCCGGTTATGTCAAGTTTCACCACGAACTCCCAGAGTCTCTTTCCCTTCGCGAAATTTCGTTTCGTGTCTGCGTCATGGAATGCAATTGTGTGCCGTTTCAGGTCCGAAGGCTCCGGATAAGCGGTTTCGCAGAAACAACAGGCGTAGCCAATGTCATTCCGACACCGAATCGGCGTTGCGTTTGTGTTGTTCAATATTATTCCTATGTTATGACTTTGTTGTTCCAGTTCCTTTCCTCGTACTTTTACCCTCGGTTTCTTTGCTTTCTTGTCTTTCTTCAAACTCTCCTCTAGAAAAGAAATATATCACTTGGTATTGCCATTATCACAAGATCATTAAGGAATAAGCGCGCACGAGATTTATTGTATGCACTATTTTATGATTTCCTTACATTCATTAATGTTTATTAGTAATTTGTATTACGTGCACAAGCCACTAGTAAAAGCTTTACTATGTTATGGACATTGTTAAATTAAACCAAGATCAATTAAATTCATTTATTACCACAACTTTTAAACATTTTTAAACATAACTATTATTAAACTTTTGTGTAAATAGAGAGAAACAAACGTATCGATAACAAGACATTCCATACCAAACATATGGAATAAATAGCGCCATATTATTCATGCTTCGTTCATTCTTTATATTTTATCACATCTTTCAGTACTCTACGTGTTACACGTGCTGACAGAAATACATATAATTATATAATAGGTTATCAATTTATTCACAATTCATTTGTATAAATAAATATATTAAAGGTAATATGTAATTAACACTGCACATTGGGCCCGACTATTGGTAGCCAACTTCATATCATTCCCTGTCTTAATTCTAACCCAGTTTAGAGCCTTTTTAATGTTTTCTACTAGACCAGTTTACAAAGTGGTATTTTATTATTTAAAAAAATGCTCTTATACATCTTGCCCATGTGCTGTACGCATATGCGATCGCCAACTGCACTTTTGGATAAACGCCATAGCACAGTGCGTGCAAGAAAACCTTCTGTCGTCTTCATGAATACGCATGTGCTCTCTCAAAGTACTTTTTCTCCCGTAACTCTTTAGGCACACATTACATTTGAACTCCTTTGTCCCCGTATGTGTTACCATGTGCATATTCAATTGTGTCTTTTGGAAGAAGCTCAAATCGCACTCTGTACACTTATAATTGCGATACAACAGATGGTATGCCTTGATGTGGACTCCCAGGGACTTTTGGCTTGCGAAAGATTTACTACAAGCTTGGCACTCGTACACTGGCACTTCGGTCCCGTGAAATTCAGCCTCATGTTTGTATTTTTGTGTCATATCTGCGAACTTTTCCTCGCAGAAACCGCATTTGAGCCTTTTGTCCGGACCTTTGTGCACCCACTTTTCGTGTTCGCGTCTTCGTACTTTTGTCGTAAAGCTTTTTGTACAAAATTGACAGGCAAAAGATTCTCCTGTGGCGTGTCTGTATCCGTGCGCACGCAACGTTTTTCGGCTGATGAAGCCACGCCCACATTTTTCGCATTCATAATTCTTGAAATGTTTTATGTTCATATGATCGTTCAGAAGCTTGAAACTTTTATATTCTTCGTTGCAAACAACACATTTTAAAGTTCCTCCATCGTCTAAATTGAATGATACTAGTTGGTTTATTAGATTCCTGTGTATTGTCTGCTCGTGTGCTATCGATAAATGTTCCCACATTTGGTCGATCGTACTAATATTTTCCTTACAAATATTACATTTAAAATTAGTAATATCTATTTTAATGTTACGGTCACGGAGAACTTGAAGCCTCTGAAACTTGTTTCCACTATGCTCGGCCAAAGTGTGCTCCTTCAGTTTTTGAGCCTGTTCATATTTCTTCGGACAAAAGTAGCACATATATCCTCTACCGAAGTATCCTCGGATAGGAGTAGCGTTGCTATATCTTAATAAGCAATCTACGTTTTCTTGTTGTTTCTTCATATCCGATCTAGGTTTGAAGATACGCACCTTCGGTTTTATGACAGGGACATCTGTAAAATAAAAATCTAAATCTCATTTTTAATTAATTATACAACTCAGATATGGAGAGATATATATACGACACAGGCTTAATGACTGATCCTAATCGTCTATACACTTTGTGGGAAGCATATAATACATTCAAATTCAGACCATCTACAAAGATAAATGTATGTTTTACGAGATCTAGACTATTGGGATTCACTGAATGAACTTTAACGAGGTTTTCATATGACAGTTATTTAGTAAACAATATAATCGAATATGTGTTTTGCGTTATTATTTTGTGTCTTATGTTAACACAAGCAATATGAATACCACATTTTGAAGTTCATATTTATGTCATTAATCACTAAGTAAACTAAGAGAAACTTTAGTGAGGAGTGTAAGTGAGAGTAAATCTTGCAAATATCAATGCATCCAATCTTTTATAAGTGAAGGAACGGTACTTACCAATTATCAACAAAACATTTATACACTTGAATCACAACGCGAAAATCCATTCAGTGACCCACGCTTTGGTTACGATCGAGTATGTGTAGTTTTAAATAATGTTTGGAAACCTTCAAAATGTTGGCACCTTTATCAGTTGATATAGTTTATTAATAAACACGAAATATAAAATAACTTGAGATTTCACACTAATCCGCCACTTTGTACTATTCGTTGGTATTATACCTGCATCATATATCACGCTGAGTTTATCTACAGGGTATCTCAAATTGAGAGCAAAAAGAAAACAATCTAATCAAATCTGATGAAATTAAATGCTGATAAGAGACTGGATTCTCAACGTTAGGTTAGCGATCTACGATCCAGTTAAAGAGAAAAAGCTTTTTTTTGTGACTTGTATTTTTACTTCGTAAAAACAAACCGAGAATGAAGAAAGCCCTGATAAGGCGTGTGCACCTAAGTTTCAAGGAATACTCACTTTGCAAGGCTTTCCTAATACTCCTTACGGGTATCTTAAATGTTACAGAGGCTTTCGCTTGAGACATGGTTTTATTCCGCACAGCTTCCATACATTTTTGAAAATCTTCTTCTGAATATTTTTTATGTCGTTTTCTAGGTTTCGATTCATTTTCTTCAAAGGATGGCTCGAATTCTATTTTTATGTCCTGTTGAAATAGTTTCTTATCGTCTTGTACAGGCAGAGGATCTGGAAGAATTCCACAACCAGCGACGTCAACGCTTGTGAGACCAACACATATATTTTCAGACAGTTATTGATCTACCTAATTTTCATTCGGGAGAAAGTTGCTCAAATATATGAATCAGAGATTTGATTTTGACCTATTGCTAGCTACTGCTAACGTTGGGGGTTTAAAGAAAATTGTTGCTGCTACATGTATAAATGTTTCTAAAATCTATTTCTGTAGATCTAATAATACTGAATTCATCTTAATCACTTAAGTCTAGTGTAAAGGCTGAACAGTCTGTCCTGTTTCACATGGTCTTGCGAGTCAGGGTGACCTATTGGAAGATAGGGGAAAAAAATAGGGATCCATGCTGATGGAGATAATACGTTTATGGGTATTTAAAAGGAGCACAATTCGTGTTTGACCTATTTTACACAGGTCAACCAGGAATTGTGGAATACCATTTTCATGATTTCGATAGATTTACATAATTTTACACATACAGGCCAACTTGACAAGTCCCTACTTAAATACGAAAATATTACCTAGCATTTTTTTATTCGTTTCCTCATCTTCATAATCCATACTTAAAAATTCTGCAGCAAATTCTGTTTCTGAATCTTCCTTTTCTTCTTTAACCTCATCTTTAGCTGTAGGACATGTAGAAAATATTATTTTGTTTAAAATTATGTATTATAACTATAACCAATATTCGCCTGTCAGAGTAGTAAGAGAAAGCAAATGTGGCTTATTATATTATAGAAAATAAAATGGTAATATATTCCTCATCTTTTTTCTCTGTTAACCAACATGGACACTCACAATCATAAGCCAACCTATATCTTCCGTAATCTATCTATATTATCTCTATGGATGGTACCACTTTATCATCATCATCATCATTACCACATTGATATATCACTGCTGAACATAGGCCTCTTTCAATGAACGCAAGACACACAACCACTGTTTTTATGTGTATGAAGTTTATGGGCTTCTACAGCCACTCAACTTATTTGCTTGTATACCTTTACATTATCTTTACATACATCTTTATGCCAGTTCCCTCTTGGGGTGGACAGAGAGAAATTCTCGTTTATGCTATACATTGTACAGCTCTAACATTTGAATATCTTGATGGTCCTTAACATCGTATTGTTATCTAACCTAAGTAGTTTTTTTGCTGCTTGAACTACTAAAAACATATTGAAAAAAAATGACAAGTGAAATTTAAATGAAAATGGTGAAAATGGCATTTTCATAAATACTCTTATAATATAATAAGACTTTTGTAACTATTAGACCAAATAATAATGTGACAACTTCACATTATTATTTAGTTTTTACTTCAAATTAAAACCAATCATTTTTCATCATACCCTGTTCAAGTAGTTCTGCTAGTAATTGTTCAGTGTGAAGAATGAGTTTCTTGAAACTGACAGCATCCCTAAGTCTGGCTACACATGTTAGGCAAATTTGTTCAATGTCTGCACCTGTCGCCTGCCACTAAAATTGAACAGAAGAAACATTGCAGTTTCATGTACAAAACATTATACAAAGAGTGTGTTTATAAAGATAATATTTTGTAAGTATTTAATTTTGATTTCTATATTAAATTCTATTCTATATGATTAATATTTCTATATGATCACAATAACAATAACACAGATCTAAATAATGGTTACATTATAAACATAGTGTTACAGCCACAATGGGGTATGTGAGGGCTGTGCCACCACACAAAATTCTGGTAAGTGTTACAAAATATAACACTTTGGTACTTTAGCATGCCCAAAAAAAAACCTACTTTTGTGTTTCTGGAAGACAATGATGTAAAGAGCTCTGATCCTGTTCGCAACACACAACAGCACACAAGTGCCCACAAATGTTATCAAGACCCATATTTGATGAGGTGCCCCAGGGTAATAGGGGCCTAATAAACTCCTAAACTTGACGGCATGAGAAGGACTGTGCAATGTATCGACGGAAGCAAGGTATTAAGGATATATCCTTTGAAATAATTCAGTCACGAAGATTCAGATTCAATGGAATTGAGGAGATTGTGTGATGATATGAATTTATTCACTTACATTTAATGAGAAACAATCCGATAACATACAACCATAAATCTCTGGTTCACCATTATTGGTATATTCATCCCACATATTCATTAGCCTACTTTCGTCTAAGCAACATTTACATCGATTATTGGAATTATTAAGTTTTTCAGTTTTCTCTTTACTCATTGTTTAAAAATAATTCCCAAGATCCTTGTATTTTTTTAACAAAATACAAAACTTTTGAGTTTTGACTTTTAAGATTTGTCTACTTCTTCTTCTTCTTGCATTTTTCACAGCGTCATACGAAGTCAAAACGTCACTGGCCAATGTCCAGATGTACAATGTTAGATTGTTTGTCATTTGCTAACTGGTGTAGCTTGATTATTAGGAATATATATATATATATATATATATTTATATAATATATATATATATATATATGTATATATATATATCGTATATCTCAGAAATGTCAAAGGCAGTGGAAAAATACTAGGTAAATAAAAGAAGTATATTATTAGTGACTTGTTACATAATCAAAAAATAACTACCCCACTTTTTAATACTCAAAATACACACGATTGTTTCTTTGTGCAAATTGGAAAGCACAGATTGAGGTCAACTTTTAATAAAATATGGCGAGAAGAAGGCGAATATATGGTTTGTTATTTGTTTAATCTGTGGTGACTGATATCTCATTGTCAACGTAATTTAAGGCTTGCTTGCGCTACGATTTATAAATCGTGGACTTTTTCACAAAATGAGTGAAAAGGGAGCTTATTTAATAAAATATAAAGAAACATGTAGATGTTGCTTAGATAATATGGGCACCAGGAGTATGTGGGAGGAATATTTTAATGAAGACGAAAGAGAAGTCTACGGAGAAATGTTGATGGAATGCTTTGGTGTTTCTGTAAGTACATTATCATATAATTGATTGTTATTAGTCAAATCTTTACTTGCCCCATCAATTGTCATGCATTGTTTATCTAGAAAAAAATTCACAAGGTACATACTATTTAGTATCCAGCTCAAAATGCGACTATTTACTTCAGAAGTATTCGCTTGTCTAACTATCAGTTAACAAGACAAGGTGGGTTCACCCCAAGCTTAGTGAAACATTAACAGTGCCCTAAGCGCTTTAATAATTAGTGAACAGAAGAATAATTAGTGTTTACCAGCATAAACTTTTGCTGATATTTCTTTTTTTTTTTTCAAATTTTATGTTACCTATTTTTAACTGTTTTTATCACGTTTCGTAGACAGAGATGCTCGATTTTCACCAAGGAGGCTTTATTGAAAGATGTGTTAATTAATATACCAATTTAAGCTGGTGTGGTTGATGATAATAATAGTTTATGATCTAATAGGTCTTGCGCATTTTAATAGATGAAGCCTTGATGATGCCAATAAACAACTACTGTAATATTCCTTTAAATATACATCACTAATTGTTAAATATTTTATGTCAAGTGGCAAGCAGAGAAAGCTGAACTGATATGTGAGTCGTGTATAATCAGACTGAGGGAAGCAGTAAAGTTGAAGATTGAGTTCCTGGCTGTGCAGGAGTTGCTACAAGAGAGTGAGCTTATTTGCTTTGTTTTTTCCTTTCTTAATTGTGGATTGTGCTTGTGAAGAATGGAATATATGTGTTGGAAGCAAGACAAATATAGAGATTATACTATAAGGAGCCTGGTCTAAAGATGTGCTATTGTCATTGTTGATTTTGAATTTACCATCAAGTGTACATGATATGAAGTTTATAATTACTTTAATTAAAAGAGTGGGGGGAGGGACAGAATCAGGGGAAAAATATTAAATTACTGAAACAAAAGAATGACCAAGTCTTTTTTAGATTTAGGGATATTTTTGATTTAAATTGATAGCAGCTAAAATTAGCTAATAAACTTTACTATTCATTACATCAATGTGTCTGAAATGAAAAATACAATATCTTTTACCCCAGAGCATAGGGTATTTAAAAACAAAAGAAGAAAATTTTGTGACTCTTTCAATTGCAGATATTGTGTTGGGTGAGGGTGAAGAATTGCCAATTTATGATCTAAAAATGGAAGCCTTAGATGAAGAAATGTTGGAACAGGACTATGATGCATATGAGTCATTTAAAGAGTTTGATGACGAGGCTCTAGATGTAGAGGTGAAAGTTGAGAACATTGACCCTGAAGATTCCGAAGGTATATTTTTTTTAGTATAGGGAGACAAACTAGCAGTTGGAGACTTTCTTCTACTACCAACGCCCATGAACATCAGCATAATTACTGTGCCAATGTGTTGCCCTCCTTTTCATCTCCCTCCCCACAATGGTATTATATATAATACAACTGCTTTTGTGGGGAGATAGGTATGAAACCGAATGTGTTGTAAAGAATAAGACTAAATTATGTAGGTTTTTATTTGTTTCGTATTTTATAGTATAGGGGGACAAACAAGAAAAATAAACCTTTTAAAGACTACCAACTCCCATGAACAGCACCATAATCATAATATGCCGGAGGCGTTGCGCTCCTTTTCACCTCGCCCCCTCCCGCAGTTGGTCACCGGCTACTCAAACCGCACGAAACGCGACACCATAGGTGTCACTTTACGGCGGGATCAAGTGAGGGAGAGGTGCCACCCCAGTTGTGCAGGCCTACCATATGTGTGACACTTCCTCCTCCTATGCAACATGACACTGCCTCTGACAGTGTTACATATTGGATATCATGTCACTGCAAAGTGACCTCAATGGAAAGAAGCATGGTGACAAGCAGACTTAATACACATGCAGTCATGCAATATGCACACATCATACAGTAACACAACTAAAGATATAATTTAACTTCAGAGTCAGTCTATCCCATATATAATGCAAAAAGAAAATACAATAGAACCTTTCTAAGTAAAACCCAAATATAAAACAAAATATTTTAAATTAAAATTTTTTAGTTAAAAACTGGAAATAAAATATCAGTCTTAAGTATTACAAAGAAACAATAGATAAGATTATATTCATAATTACTGTGTTTTTTTGGTCTAATTTTGTAACTATTGATGACTATTAAAATAAAATACAAACAAACTATTTCTGGAAGCTTGTAACAAAATATACTATGTGGACCTTCCACTTGAGAGTCGTGTCATAGGAGATCCTCTGGATACATGTCACAGTATTAATCTTTTCTAACTTTTAATATTTCAGCACTTTTTCTTGATGAGCATGAAGTAACACCGGATTATCCCAAGAAAAGAAGAGGTAAAAGAAAAAAAATGTATAAACAGTATACAAAGGAGGATATGGAGAAGGCAATGGATGCAGTGAGGGTGCATGGAAACAGCATGCTAGAAGCTGCAACCAGATTTGCAGTTCCAAGAAAAACTTTGGCACTTAGATTGTTAACAGCTAATGATGAGAAAGGTATATTTTCAAATAAATTTAGATAATAGAATAAAAATGTAGTTTCGAGTGAGTATTTCGTAGTTTCACAATTGAAGAAGGACTCATGTCTCATTCACCATATGGTGTGATGATCCTTGTTTAGGCAGAACTTCTAGATCATTACCAAGAGTAATGTTCAGAAAGTGTTCATATGGTTCTATAGATTATTACTGTAATTATTTTTAACTATAGTTTAAAAGAATATTATATTTTATAATAGTTAGGAATTAAGTCCAGAATATCTTCAAGTCCCTAGCTTTTTACGTGTAGTCAAGACCCCGGTGTATTAATATTAGTAGTGATTGATAAGTGTCCGAAACGACAAAGAAAAACTTTTATAATCTATTTAAAACAATTTTATTTTTCAACATTGTTTTCTTCTATATCGATGGACTAAATCCAGCGCTTCTCCGATGCTGTTACACAAGTTTGATAATTTTTATCTGCCTTATGACTTCGTTACTTGCTCACTTACAAAAAAAAAAATCAAATAAAAAAAACCACTGAAATAATCTCTCGAGAATCCCAAAAAACAGTCGCCATCACTTTGCCGGCCGACAAAACCGTTTTTACTCGACTTGTTAGTATCACGCTTAAACAGCGCCAAACACTCCGACGAATCGTCCACTCGACGTTGCTTTTGGTTAACAGAGAACAAGTAACGCATAAGGCAGATAAAAATTATCAAACTGGTGTAACGGCAATGGAGAAGCGCTGGATTTAGTCCATCGAGAAAGAAGTCAAAAACAATGAAAAATAAAATTATTTCAAATAGAAGAGAAGAAACGACAAAGAAAAACTTTAACAGTTTTTCTTTGTCGTTTCGGATACTTATAAATCACCCCTCTAATTACAACTAACCAGTTGATAACATTGACCAAAAAAAAATGTGATGATTATCACATTTATTGGTTTTTCAAAATATTTTCATTACTGGAATTTAATTTGAATCATGATAACAAACTTATCAAAAAATCTAATATAATATGTTACAGATGAAAGTAAAGACTTGGCAGAAGAAAAAAGGTTTAAATTAATAGAAGAAATTAGGACTATTCTTAAATACACTAGCGCAATTCCATTTAAAACTCATACAGCAAAATGTTTCTGTGCATACTGCTTCACTGATGGACCAACATTTGATGATCCTGACAAATTACGTGCTCATACAACATCAGTACATGCGAAAAATATAATCAGATACGTCGAAGTATTTATGAGACCATCCTGTATTAATGAAGTAATAAAAATGGATGTCACAAATCTAGAATGTACAGGGTGCAACATACCAATTGGTGATTGGAATTCCATGTTTGTACATTTTGCTGAGATCCATGATTTGGAGTTTGATGAAGCATATAACAAAGTTATACCATATTCAATTCTATCAGACTTCAAATGTGTACTGTGTTATGCAGAATTTTCAAGTTTCACTCAACTGGACAAACACATGAATGCACACTACTGTAATTACATTTGCTATGAATGTGGAGATACATTCCTGTCATCCGTGAGACTAGATGTGCATTTAAGGGTGCACAAAACAGGTAAGTATCCATGTGATCAATGTGAAAAGGTGTTTGCGTTGCAGCAACACAAAATAAAACATGTCAATTTGGTCCACAATCAGAACTCTGATATGAGAAACGCTAAAAAGAAACCTTATGACCGAAGTTACAATGGTATTTCTGAAGAAAAAAAAGATAAACATAACATAATGACTTGTGAGTATTGTGGAAAGTGCTTCAGCTCAAGTGTTGCGTTCTATACTCATATAAAAAAAGCACACAAGAGCAAAAAACCTAAAAGTAAGAAGAACTATGTTTGTGGTGTGTGCGGAACAGAGTTTGAGAAGTTTGTTAGTTTGAAACATCACTGGAGTGAACATATGGAGTTGATTCCGTTTCAAAAGATGGAAACAGTTCAGCTGATATAGGTGTAGTTTTTGTAGAAATATTATATTATTAAAAACCCTAATTATTTCTTTTATTTAAATATAGCAGACAGAAAGTACACATATACAAGTTATATATATATCAAAATCTTGTGTTATGTCTGTCCGGGTTGATGTCTGAAATGGGACCGATAATTGGGTGTGTGCCCCATGCTACCACGCTGGTCATATATAAAATATTATTTTTATTTCTGGCATTGGTTAGGCAAAATTTGACTAGCCGAAACCAAAAAGTTCTTTGTATGTCATATAAATTGACACAAAATCATTAATAATTTGGATGTTTGAGCTTTTTAATTAAACTTATTAACCTGACCAGCCAGTTTGTCAGAACAATGTTCTGTGTAACTTTAGGTAGAATATCAACGCCTATTCCTGTCCGAAGGCAGCCGATGGCTGACAGGGATCAGGAGTTGAGGTGGGAATTAATCATATAACAGTGGAATCTTGTTAGGTGATTGTTGTATCTGTATCACAACTTAGAAGCAAATTCCTGATTACCTTTTTAGTGAAAATTTGTGAAAACACCAGATCACATTTAACTTTAATTTTGATGTTATTAATTGTGTAATCATTTCTTTTTTGAGGGAACGCGAATTCTTGCAAGTTGTAACTCGACCCCTCCTATGCCCTCAAATTTCCTTCATCATTTGAGCTCCCTACGGCAAACACACGGCTGAAGTAAAACCTCTTTAGTTACCACTAAAGAAGTCAAAATGTAAATAACTGACTGTGATAGAAAGAAAGTATATGTGTAATGAAACCAGTAAATGAGAATATTCAAGGGGTGAATTATTTTACAGCATGTTCAGTCCTGTTGGTAGTGCTTACGTCTTACCACGGTCGCCAAAATCAAATAATTTAGGGTTAGGGGTGCGGCTAAAAGCTCCGTATGAAACAACTGCTTACAGCTTAGCGATCTTATCATGTAGATATTATGTGAGCTAGAGGTCATCCACGGTCGTGCGGCCTATTTCGACTATAATGTAGCAATGACATTTCCATACCTACTTATAGACATTCCACTCACCTACGTACTGTTTTTTTTTAAACATTTCAGTTTTGTACTCACTTTACTAGACTATGACGATTCAGCCTTTAGATGCGGTGATTTTTAAATTAAAACATATTTACGAACGCTTGGCGTGTGGTATAAGCCATAATTTGGTGAATATGTGATCAGAGCGATACGGAAACGAGGCGAACTAAAGTCGTGAGGAGCGGATAATTTGTCAAGATAGAAAGGGATAGAGTTACTTTTGCTATATTACTGTAGGTCATCCTTACAAGTGCAAGCACATATTTTCTTTGTCACATTCAGTTAATTAACTTTCGACTTATTTAGTGATAACTAAAGAACTTCTATTTGGTCATGTGTTTCCTAATTTAAAAGGATATGATGGGCTGACTTACTACAAATTGCGAGAGTTAAAAAAAAATGACAAAAACTACACGCTAATAAGATCAAAATTAAAGTTAAATGTTATCTGGTACTTTTCACAAAAAAAAAATGTGGTCATTTGTGCTTTACTTCTATATTATGATACAGATACTATAATTGTCCTTAGATAAAAGTGTTACCAATTTTTACCATATCATTGTGAGTAACGAAACAATTACCTTTTATGCGAATAAGCAATAGATTCTAAGTATTTAAAGGTAACATTCTGACTGTATTCTAAAATCTGTTCATTTAAATCTAATTCATGCGCAGTTACATACTGTAGAGAGGAACATGGTCAAAGATTGGATAATGAGGCTGGAAAAGCAATATCGGAGAAGATAATTACATAACATAAAGACAGTCAAGTTAAACACGTTTCGTAATGCTCATATACAACGTAAATGAACGTTACGAAACGTTAGGGAACACCGATTCCTTCCAAGGATGATTCGTGATGTTATTAAAATTAAGAGATATCCAAATTCCAATGAGATGTATGTTAGTGAAGATAGAAAGAGACACAGAGAGTCTAAAGCACATTAGTATTTTTATGTTTGTATATTTGTTTGAACGTACGTTTGTACTAATCTCTGGAAGTCGAATTTGAAAAATAGCCATTTAAGTGAGAAAGTTTATGTTTAAAATAATAAATGTAAGATATGGCATACATTGGAATATCTACATTTTATATATCGGTAGCTTTAAATGATATTTATTCTAAAAATATAAATGGCAGCACCGAACACTGCTTTCTCCTTATTTATCTGTAATCCTTTTGTCATCCAGCGTCGCCATTTTGTATATATATTAGCAAAATCCTCGCGTCTAGTTTGTAAAATATTTTAAAAATATTTAGTGTTTGGCGCGCTTACTGTGTATTTGTAAACAAAAATGAGCGATGCAGATGTTAAAATTAAATATGAAGAAAGATGTAAATGTTGTATGGACAATATGGGCACATCATATATGTGGGAAGAATATTTTAATAATGACGAACGTGAAGTTTATGGAGAAATGCTGATGGAGTGTTTTGGCCTTTCGGTAAACACAGTCCTCATGATATTCAAAATTTACGACTACTGTAATTTTGTAATTATTTAGCAGTATTTTTTTTTAGTTTTCAAGAATTGATCTTCTCATATAACTCGTGAAGTTATTACTACCGCCATAGTAAAAGTCTGCTTACAAGACAATAATATATTTATTTATTTTTTATTTTTTCATTCGATTAAAATATATAAGTATCCTAAAAACATTATTGTGTGGACATTAACTATTATTTTCTTCCAAATACTAAACGAATAATACAGTAACTTAGATTTATAAGTTGTATGATGATTCTAGTGGTGCACTGAAGAAAGAGAAATGATATGCGAATCTTGCATATACAGGTTGAGGGATGCATTAAAATTGAAAATCGAGTTCTTAGCTGTACAAGAACTTATTTATGAAAGTAAGTTTATTTATTCATTCATCTCATAACTAGCAGCATCCCAAATAAAGTGAAGGCCGCATTTAGAAGAAAAAGTGTTGGCGACGTTCACCAGGTGGGAAGACGATCTCTCGTCTGGATGATGCGATCATTTGTCTTGGCCTTCATTGACATAGGCCTATGTGTAGCAGTGGACTGATAAAGGTTGATAATGATGATACGGCCCATTGGGGGGAAGTGAAAAGGAGGGAAACGCATGGGCATGATTATGCTGATGTTCTTGGGGATTGTTAGTCATTGAAAGTCTTTGTGTGTTTGTTTGTCTGTCTATACTATAAAAAAGAAATATACATATTATTCTTCTTTCTAATATAACTTCGTGTCAACTATTGAAATTAAAGTTACAAATTATATTTTATGTCTTCCTTTTGGTCTAGCGGTAAGCACTCTAATAACGGTCCAAAATCAGGAAGTTGGCAATGTTATACCCCTGTGCCTCAAAGAGCATGTTAAGCCATCAGTCCAGCCCTTGGTTTCTCTCTGGAGATGTGAGATTGCCGTGCCATCGATATAGGGGAATGAGGGAATAGGGACTATAATATGTAATACGCGGTTAGCTAGTCTCGAGACCGACCATTGTGGCCGAATTTTGGCTAGGATGACATTATTAGATTTAGATTCAAATAAATATTTGTTTTAACTGAACTGGCTCTGAGTGTAGGTAAATCTTTCAGTTTATGGAGGTACCTCACTAATCATGTTGGCCCGATGCAGCTATAATGCAGCTTAGCAAAACATCTTAGTAAAGAAGCCATTGTGACCAATCTCGGTTAAGCAGCCAATTCCACAGCCACTATAATATGAACAAATAAAAGCTTTGTGTTTAAATAGTCTATAATGTACCACATACTACTTATAGGTCTTGGGCTGGAATGTGGCAAGGACTTAACAATTAAATCAGAAGTGGAGACATTAAATGAAAATGCCACTGAAGAAATCTTCCAGGAAGAATACTTGCAGAGTGAAGAAAATGAAGACCATGAGGAACATATTGAGGAGGGGATGGAAATTGAGAATTTGGAACTATCTGATTATGAGCCAGAAGGTATATCATGACTACCAATGTTATTTCACATGTTGCTTCGCCTGCCACTTTTCTCACCGCTGCCAGCCATTGTATCTGGTGATACCGATTCGGTAAAGCAATGTCTAACTTTAAACAATTAATCTACAGCAATTGTACATTTCTATAATATAATTTTGACTACCGATTAGCTCAGTTGATAACGTGGGGTTTTATTCCGCATGTTACGCCAATGGTTGCAAGTTAAATCCCGCCCCTATCATGGGCACATGTGTGTTATATGTACTATAACAGTGAACACAGCTGTTGCAGGTTACTTTATCTAAGCTCTTTGACAATGAGTTACAATGTAGGTACATACAAGTCGCAACAAAATATAACTAACTAGATATGAGAGAAATAAAATGTGTGCTCGCTCTCTCTCGACTCTACAGTAATATACGAAAATTATTCTTCTCTCTGTGTCTCTTTCTATCTTCACTAACACATCTCATTGGAATTTGGATGTCTCTTAATTTACAAACAAACTAGTAGCAACTGTTTTTTGTACTCATAACTCATGGCTTCTTTAGTATACAAAAACCAGCATTTCAAAAGAAAACTAACAATCAGCCAACTTTTGCATAAACGAATGTGCCCATATGTTATAATAAACCATAACTCAACATAATTCTTTGTATTTTTTGTGGGTGTGGGCGATATATCACCGTACTTCATGTGAAATCCCTTGTTCAGCTCATGGGCCAAGCAACCGTGATCAAGTCTACTAGTACAGTCAAAGGAATACCAATCCATCCAGTCTACTAGTACAGTCGAAGGAATACCAATCCATTCTGCCATGCTATGTCACCTGATGATACCTCATAGGCCTATAAAATAAAATAAATACCTAAAAATAAGTGTGCCCTATTTTTCTACATATCTGAAGTTGTCTTATTTTACCTGATAACATAATACTTCTTGCAGAAACAGCTGCTTCTGATGAGGAGCAAAAGAGGAAATACCCAAAAAAGAGAAAACCAAGCGAGCGGAAAATGTACAAAATGTATTGTAGAGAAGATATGAGGAAAGCCGTGGCAGAAGTTAGGGAACACGGCATGAAAATAGTTGACGCAGCC
>JAFELO010000956.1:3178-54504 GCA_017140195.1 Eumaeus atala | reverse complement strand
CTCATTGTTACATGATACTGTTATAAATGATAGCTATGAGTATTAAGTCTCAGAGACCTTAGGTAGTGAACTTAGAAAGTAGGCGTCGGCGTAAAAATGAGAAATGCTCCATTAGTTTGGGCTTCTACAAAAAATGCCAGCTGTAAGGTTAACATAACAGATATACAATGTGAATATGGAAGGATGTAGGCACCAAGGAGGACCAAGACTGACATACCGTGATCAAATTGATCGGGTACTTTCCGGAGCTGGTGTCAAGAGTCTTTGCAATCGGCGTATGAAGGGAGTGATGGATGTGGAGGAGGCACGTCTGGTGTGTAAGGATTGTGATGTGTGGCACTCCTTTTTCTCTGCTTACGCCGTTTTTGTGCGGTTTGTGAGTAGCCGATGGGCGGAGATCCAGTGTTACCATCATATCTGTATTATCATCAGCCCTTATCGGTCCACTGCTGGACATAGGCCTCTCTCAATTAACGCCAAGACGACCGATCTCCAACTACTCGCATCCATCCATCCCGGACCGGCTGCTGCACGGAGATCGTCTTCCTACCTGGCGAACGGTCGACCAACACTTCGTTTTCCTAAACGCGGCCTCCACTCCAGAACCTTACTGGCCCATCTGCCATCTGATCTTCTGAGTACCAGCGCATTGCCACTTCAGCGAGCTTATTCTCTGCCTATATAGATACGTTACGAATTCTGTCGGACAGAGAAACACCCAACATAGCACGTTCAATAGCCCGTTGAGAGACCGCAAACTTGCGGACCAGTTCTACATTAAGAGGCCATGTTTCGGCCCCGTAGGTCATCACGGGGAGAACGCACTGGTTGAAGACTTTCGTCTTACATTTATACATATCTGTATATAAGGTATGAATGGGTATTGGTAGTCCTAAAATGGCTCCGTATGCACTTTTGTCCCATTCTATAGAAGAAGTTCCTTTTGTTAAGTGTGTAAAACCGTGGAGTATAGATAGATAGCCGTATATGTAAGGTGTCTTGACAGGCCCTTTATAAAGAGGTAGTGCCATGTTGCATAGGAGGAGGTCCTCCTATGCAATGGAATCGGGCTGGCACGACCGGGGAGGTACTTATCGCCCACATAATACCGCCGTAAAGTGACACCTTCAGTGTAACGCTTCCTGAGGTTTGCGAGTAGCCGGTGATCATTGGAGGGAAGTGAAAAAAGCTGAAAATTGATATATATATAATTTTTGTAGCTATTATGCTTCCTAATTTAGATTGACAGCAAATATCTTGTTACAGATGAAATTAAAGATGCAACTGAGGCGAAACAATTGAAACTGTTCCAAGAAATCAAAACAATCCTACAGTACACAAATGCATTGCCGTTTAAGAGCAAGACGACGAAATATTATTGCGCCTACTGTTCCACCGACGGGCCGTTCTTCGAGGACCCCGACGAGCTGCGCGGCCACACCAGGTCGCAGCACGCCGACGAGCTGATCCGCCGCGTGGAGCTCATCATGCGCCCGTCGTGGCTCAACGAAATTTTAAAAATGGACATCACAGAACTGCAGTGCACCGAGTGCGACGTAATGATCAAGGACTGGAACTCCATGTTTGTACACTTCGCCGAGCACCACGACTTGGAATTCGACGAAGCCTACACGAGGGTGATACCGTACTCGCTGACCGCGGATTTACACTGCGTCTTGTGTTTGGAGAGTTTCCTCAACTTCGGCCAACTGGACGCACACATGAACGCGCACTATTCCAACTATATATGCTACGAGTGCGGGGACACGTTCTTGGCCAACTCGAGACTGGAGAAACACTTGAAGGTGCACAAAGTGGGGAAGTACCCGTGCGATAGATGCGACAAGGTGTTCACGCTGGACCTGTACAGGTCGAGGCATGTGAATCTGGTCCACGAGCAGGTGTGCAACATAAAGTGTTTGTATTGTACGGAAAAGTTCTCGGCACCCCTGGTGAGGCACCAGCACGTGCTGGAGAAACACCCGAGCAAAGTGAAAGTGTTGACTTGTGAACTGTGCGGCAAAACTTACACGTGGAAACCTTATTTCGTTGCTCACAAAAAGAAGTCCCATTTCAAGGTGAAGAAACAGAAGAAGTACAAGTGCACAGAGTGTGACAAGTCGTACAGCATGCACTTCGAGCTGAGGAACCACATGAACAGACATAACGCGAACAAGAGGCTGATCTGTGGAGCGTGCGGTATTGCCTTCAAAAATATGACAGACTTAAAGACTCATTTCAAAGTGCACGATAAGAAGTAAATTGAATGTACTCTTTAAACTGACGGTATGGAAGTACTGTGGGTCACATTTAAACATTACCATGGATTTGTCAAACAAATTGGCAATAAAACATAAGAAGCTCCATTTAAGTACTTATACAACACATCTTCACGCCAATTCCTTAATGGGGGAAAAGAAAATTTCCTCTTTTTTAAATAATACTGTATATAAAATATACACGTCAAATTTGATAGTTATTGTTATTTAATATACTAACCTAAATAATACTTGTGTGAAATGACATGAGGAACGTCACTGGCACCACAAGGATTTCCACTGCTCAGGTTACCTGAGGATGTACGCAGGCAACGTATGCTATTCGAAATGCATTAGAATAGAAGATACTAGTGGTCGGCCCCGGCTGCGACCATGGATAATACGAGCCGGATTGCTACTTTATAAAATTATAAATTTAAACTCCTCAGTAATCACTCTATGAAATCAGAGAAAACAAAAAAGTAGAGGAAATCTTTCACATACAGACAGATATTGAGGCGTTGTCCTCTAACACGTATAGAGTAATCTGTATTGCATTTATATTTGATTTAGTGTTAACTAAAACAATTGAGTGGAGCTCCTTAAATGTTATTCTTGACGGTTGTCTACACTCTGAAAGGAACTTAGCTGCCAGATTACAATTTTGTAGGTGTTATAATTTTTGAGATTTCGTGATTAATCTGCGAGTCTTACGATTCTCAAATAAAACAATGTATGTGTGAGAACGAATTTCATACACACATTGTTTTATCTGAGAATCGTGTAGAACTTTGCGATTTTATAATTTGGGAATCAACTGGAAGTGAGTAATTATTTTTTGTCATCAATTGTTGAAAACAATAGGCTTTATGCGACATCAAATCGTTTACAAGTTATTACAATAGTTTGTAGAGTTTGATGTAAACCGCACTCTAAACTAATGAATATTCTTCAGTGAAAGGGGTTTCATAGCCGTGCATAATATACGAAGGCCCCGTTTCATAGGTTCCTATTTAACTCCAATCGGGACTTTTTCATATCTAATCCTCACCTACATTCGCAATTTAACCATTCCCACTGCTGGTCATCTTCACAGTAATCTGTGAGGGTTACGGGCATCGAGGCGGACCTCATAACCCGGGTAGGGTCGCAAGGGGACGACTATCCCCTTGGTATCGGGGCCGCAATAATTTGCGGGTTTGCCGTCGGTGTGTTGTCGGAGCGCGAAGCTCGACGACTGTTCGGAGCGCGATGCACGACGACTGTTCGGAGCGCGATGCACGACGACTGTTCGGAGCGCGAAGCTCGACGACTGTTCGGAGCGCGAAGCTCGACGACTGTTCGGAGCGCGAAGCTCGACGAAAGTTCGGAGCTCGGAGCTCGACAACAGTTCGAAGCACGGAGCTCAACGACTGTTTGGGGCGCTAAGCTCGACTGTTCGGAGCGCGAAGCTCGACGATAGTTCGAAGCTCGACGACTGGTTGGAGCGCAGCTCGACGATTAGTCGGAGCGCGAAACTCGACGACTGTTCGGATCGCGCATCTTGATGGCTGTTTGGAGCACGAAGCTCGACGAATAATCGGAGCGCGAAGCTCGACGACTGTTCGGAGTTTGTCTTAATTTAACTATTAAAAATTAATGAGGAGGAGGGAGCGAGGTATTTCCCATATCGACTACAACCTCACTTAGTCCGTCGCCCGACGTGTCGTATAGTAACCGATGAAGCTGCACTGGACACTTCCGTCAGCATAGAACAGTAAAAAAAAAAAAAGTGTGAAACCGTCCTAAATGATTCCCTAATCTAAAAAAGTTTACTACAACATTGTGTAATCATGATATGTGACGCGTCACATCTTGGCGGATCAGTTTCGTATTTTGATGAATGCCGTTTACATGCGCACTTCAAAATAATATTGTTATTTAGTAAGATTTAAGGAGGGTTCAAGAAAACTACATTTTATGAAATGTTTATGTTTTTACTTCTGCTTACTAGTAGTACCTTAACCTACTAGTTATGCGCTGAACATATTATAGTGCACAAATGCACTCTATTTCCTCGCGAGATGCTATTCCGATGTACGACAGCCCGACACGACACTGAGATAAATCTGGCGCTGCTTGACGTGCCCTCCGAGGGAACGTCTGTTATAAAGGTAAAGATGAGGTAAATGAAAGCGTATCGCGTGAAGTCTACGCGGATGTTTATGGGTGTCGGTTTCCTAATATAATAGAAACATTTTAAGCACACATTTAGTTCTATTAGCTTCAACTGAATTACTGCGACCCGCCAGGCTCAGTACCCCCGTGTCTAACGGCTGTTTTCTTTATTCTATCTCCATAGATAGATAGCCAAATCCGTACAGATATGGATTGGGCTACTGGAGATTTTTTACATATTTAGTATAGAATTTATATGAAAATTTTATCTACACTAGCCACATTCGTCGATAGATAGCATGTTGTCACTTCACGGAGGTTACAAAACTTTTCAACTTCACTTCAGCCTAACTTTTCGACTTGACAAGTTGTCAAGTCGAAAAGTTAGGCTGAAGTTTATTGGAGTGTCAACTTTAAGAAACGATATTTAAGACCCGCGGTGTGAATAAATAAGAGAAGTAACACCTAGTAAAACAAACGCTAAGCGTAACGCTTTATAGCGCTTGTATCTTACGTACCATTCACTTCAGAAATATCTTCGTTCTTCAGGAATAAACTCCAGCTTCATGTTGTTTTAACAACATACATAAAAAAATAAAATTATTTTGGTTTGTATAAAAATCATTTTATTAAAAATAATAATTTACTATAAATTTACATTAAAAAGGTACATAATTGGATAGACGTTTAAAAGTATACAATAAAAGAGTATAAAATATTTTAAGTTAATTTAAGAAAATAAGTAAAATAATACTTTCATTGTGATGTTTGTTTCAATATTTAATTACCAATGCGAGCAATATGCGGTTACAAAGTTTTGATGTGATCTGAACTCAGATATGAGATTCCTAACGGGTACTAGACCTGCCTACATTTCTGCGGCGAAAAAACCAAGAAATAATATTGCAAGTAGTTATTTCCAAAATACATGTATTAGGAGTATATTTGCGGTCTAACTTAATGTATGACGTGATGTGTGCACACGTGTTTAATACAATTAATTTCAATGAGGGTAGTATAGGAAAACTCACATCACTAATTGTGCCACCAAGGCAAGAGCTTAGTGCATATGTCGCAGATAATTTGTATGATTCCGCATTTTACAAGCGGTCTCGTCCGCTTATATACGCTCGCTAATTTTATAAATTTATTTATTTTTATATCTATGACATGTGACATTCTATAGTATGTCACATGTCATAGATAATTCAATCGCCGTTTATAAAAGGATACAGCCAAAAACCGCAATCTTTGCCTAAACTTTTTTGACAGTTTACTCCCGGGATTTATCCAAACAGCGAGCGTATATAATTGCGCGATCGAGTTTATATAATTGGACGACGCCGTTTGTTAAAACACGGAATAATACAAATCGCCTTCAACATTTACATTGCGTGCTGTCAGAGATCAAAGGTACGTATTTCTTTCTCTGTTATAAACGCCGGTTATGTGTAGGAGACAAAGCAGGTTTTTTTTATCGTATAGGGGCAAACGAGACATCGGAGCCTTTTTAAGGCTGCCGACGCCAATGAAGATGTGCACAATTACGATGCTGATCTCTTCTCCTCCCAATGTGCCGCCGGCTACTTACAAACTGAACGAAACGCGACACCGAAGATGTCACTTTACGCCGGTATCACTTAAGCGAGAGGTGCGATACAACATGGCACTACCGCTTACTAGAATATGTAAGGATCGTGATATGTGGCGCTCCCTTCACTCCGTCACACATGTTCACGCCAGTTCCCTAATGGCGAGCCCGTTAGAGAACTGGCGTGAACATGTGTTATTAGCTATTCGATACTTAACCCTTAACTACCAAATAAATGCTTTTGATTACTAGTATCCGGAAATAAAAGCTTTTTGCAGGTTACGTTATTAATAGGCTAACCGAGACTTTAATAAGTAAAACCGGTCATGAGTAACGCAGTGCTGCCAACTAGTGGGAGCCATTACCGAAGACTTTGTTGTTGAAAAGCCGACCATTTAGCTGACTCACTGGCGCCCAGACCACTTATAGGTAATATTATCATTATGCCTTAACTTTTCATAAGTTTATCGTTCACAAATCCGCCCTTAGCGTCCGGCCTGCGCCGACTATTATTATCATCATCACCAGTAGAAATATTCTAGCAATATAGTAGTAGATGTTAAATACAGATGCTATATAGGGCCATAATGAGCTCTTAGGCTCTTTGTCCTCACACATTTAATAATTTGACGTTTGTAGACGTGCCCGTAATAGTTCAGTCAATAAACTATTACCGAAGTTCCGCGCCCAACACGAGCTTGTGCAGATGTCGTAGTCGGAATGTATAAATCGCCGTATTACATTACGGCTAGCCACTTTAAGTCATTGTATGACCGGAACGATTATGCTGCCCGCCTAAGCCTTCGTGGTTAGGCTTCCTTTATTTGCATTCGAAATACTTGTCTAGTTTCATGCTTGTATCGATTGCAATATCACTGTCTAAAATTATTTTATTCAATGATGTTTAACGTCGGCCGCCATATAGAAGAACATCTTGCAATGACAATCTGGCCAATCCTTGGTATATCGTCATACAAAACAATATTTTTTTGAGAACGGCTAGCCGCAATGTAATACAGCGACTTACACAATGCGGCACATATACGGCACCGATAATTTTCACGGCGAAAATATGTGCGTATATCTTTGTACAGGTCCCATGGCCTTATCAATGCATACGATACACGAAAGACGGAGCCGTTGTACTTCCACTAGATTGACATACTTTACTACGCAACAGCGAACTATTAGTTTTTCTAGCACCTATCTAAAAAAAAAGAGGGAGCAAATATAACGAACACAAGTCTCCTGTGGCATCAATCTGTCAAAACTGTTAACACTAACAGAACATTATTTGTTATTTTAAATACCATGTAAACGATAACTACCAAGGACTAGTACATTTTGAGGCCACCGTCACAGAACACCATCAATGATTGAGGGGTAAAATTGTGAAAATTCAGTAGAGCTTACCGTTACTTAAAAAACTATAGTTCCATTCATCTATCATTTCAGCAATTTATAAAAACAAGCGTAATAAAATCAAGATATTTACAAATATTGTACAGATTATGCAAACACTCACTTACAATAATAGCATAGTTAGGCTTAATCTCATATGTAAATAAATAATATCATGCTCTTTTAGCTGACAAATATTTTTTTTTTTAATTTTATTAAATTATAATTTGCAGCGAGATTTGCAGTGATGGATAGGATATTCCAAATTCAAATTATACGTACCACACGATCTATCAACCATTGAGGCACATAGTAGTTGGTGTATGTCAAGCGAAACAGTAGCGCCTTAACAGTTATTACATCCGAGTTTTTTACAATCAGTAAGAATTATTGATGAAACTACTGGCGAATGTAGGCCATTAATGAATTTCAGGCGATTTAATTTATACCTCATGATTGGCAAAGTTAATAAAAACGATCATACGATTACTTTTGAAGAGGAAACGGTCCTAATATTATAGAGCGTAGATCTGGTCTTGTGTCAGTAATAATTTGAAGGAAATAAGATATATAGGACAGTTCACAACGTTGAAATGCGTGAAACCGCTTCAGCAAATTTTTCTACAATCCGACACTACCGATGGAGACTTTGACTTATCTGTCAAATTTGGTCAGGTCGCCATCTTCATTTACAATTGTCAATAGTCATATAGTAAAATTTGAGCATTCGTAATTAATTTAGTTGCAATAACTTATTGTAATTTTAATAAAATATATGTATTTCTTTTTATTCATTGTGTAAAGCTACAAGACCACACCAGAAATGGACCGTCTCCTCTTCTCAGTTGCGATTGATTCTATCGCTTATTATATATACAATTCCGATACAGTGGCTCGGCTAGTTTTAATATAAAACACAATTAGCACACAACATTAAAAATATAGCCCGTCCACATCACACTCAGGATGATGACTCTTAATATGCGATTTCAAACTTGCATTCTGAATGAACGCCTGGCCACATATGTGACATCTATACCTTCTGTCGTTCGTGTGCGTTCTTATGTGATACTGTAGAGACTTCAGCCTGGGATAGCTCTTCTCGCAGTACTCACATCTGAAATTCCTCTCCCCAGTGTGAGTCGCTATGTGCTCCTTCAGACGGGACGGCAGATAGAATCTCTGCTCGCAATACTCGCACTGATGCTTCAGTACCTTCTGATGATTCCTCCGCTGGTGCTCCGTCAACGTTTTCTGTCTGTTGTAAACTTTATCGCACAGGTTGCAAGGATACGTTCGCTTCTGACCGTGCGCCTCAGTCAAATGTTTATTCTTTAAGGCGTAGGACATGAAACATTCATCGCATCTCGGACACCTAATTATGGCCTTCTTCTTATGAACTATATCTACGTGCATGTCCTTGTAGTGGTTCGACTTGAAAACCTTGCCGCAGATTTCGCAGGTGTGTCTTTCGTCGTCCTTATGCCGTTTGAGGTGTGCGTCTAATCTGGGCTTCTCTAGAAAACACATACCGCATATGTCACATGTGAAATTACTGAAATGTTCTATCATATGTGAATTTAACGTGTTAAAGTCCTCAAATACGTCGTTACACATGACACAAACTAAGTCGTTCCACGTAAGTTTATATAAAAGCATCTTATCTGGAGCCTCAAAATATATCTTCTTCCCGTGGACTTGGTCTATGTGCTGTTTGAACGTTTCTAAATTATCAATTTTCAACGGGCAAAGTCTACAGTCTATTCTTGTGATGTCTATTTTTGGCATTTTCTTGTAACCCATCAGCAATTGGAACGGTTTGGTATCATGCGATGCGGTGTGCTCCCTCAAGTCCTCGGGTTTTGGATAGTAGTCCTTGCAGTAGAAGCAGTAGTAATTGTTTCTTCTGTTTTTAAACGGACATACGTATGAGTATTGAATGATTGTGAACAAGTTCTCTTCGGACATGCAGTCCAAGTCCCTGTCGTAAGTATTTTTTTTCTCGGTCGGAGGTTTTTTAACAACTTTTGGCATTTTGTCATTTAATCCTGTAACGTTAATTGTTAAAAATATACGTATTATCGGAGTAATTTCATTTACTAAGCATAAAGGGTACGGTTTCAAAATAAACATTTTACCTTTCTTCTTCGGTTTTCCTTTTTTACTGTCTTTCTTTTTTGTGCTAGTTTTTTCCGTTTTACTTTTGACCTTGGCTTTCCTTTTGATTGGTTTGTCAGAGTTTGAGGACGAATCTGAATAGTCATCGACATAATCATCATCATCTAAATCGTCAATATCCATTTCCTTTGGTAGATCTGCAAGTGGCAGTTCTGGTTTTGCTTCTTCCTCCTTAGGAAGCTTCACCTCTAAAACACGAGTTTCATGTTAAAAATAATGCTTGATCTCCAAAGATTGATGTAGTTTGCGACTCGTTTCACCGCTGTCTGGGAGCCTGTACGGGCTCCCGGTACGGAGACACGCGTGAAGCGCTGGAACATGGTGCATAGCGACGGGGGTTGTTCCGTACGCGACTCGCTGCGGGTAGAGCCCGTACAGCGCCTCCCCCGCCCCCACGTTGTCGCAAGCGCGTCGCTCATTATTCATCTTTCCACAGCGACGCGGAACGCGCGTGTTCCGGGAGTCAGGTTATTTATAGCATAAGGGAACAAACGAGACATCGAGCCCTTTGATGACTATCGACGCCCAACGCCCATGGACATTCGCATGATTGTTACGCAGATGCGCTGCCCTCCCATCTTCGACCCTCCCCCCAATGGGCCACCGTCTACGCACAAACCACACGAAACGCTGTCACTTTATACCGGTATCACGTGAGCGAGAGGTACTTCCCCGGGCGTGCCGGACAAATTCCGTTGAATAGGAGGATGTAGTGTCATGCAAAGGCGTTACGTGTGTCTCTCGCTAGTCACCGTATCTCGCTACCGACTGTATCGTCGTGTCAGAGAAATGCGGTCGGCCCGTACGCGTCTCCAAGGTAGATGTGAAACCAGCCAAGGAAGACCATTTTACACAAAATTAAACCTTTTCGGGATCTGACGCAGAAATCAAATCCTGAGAAGGCTAAAAGCCCCATTATCATATCATTGTCTAAAAAGTAAATTACACTTGGGACTTGCTTAGCGGGTGCTGATTGAGGTCTCGATCATCGGTGGACCATCAGGACACAGTTCACACATCTCATTGCTTGAAATTAATTTAATATAGACAATCAGAATGATGATTTGTACCCTGCATTTGCGCACAAGCGAAGCAATGGAAATGAGAACTTCACCTGATTACACTGTCACGGTGATGTTCTGTGATGCGGGCTGATCACTATTTGGAGATGGATTCGGTTTCTTTGGGCCCTGACCGGCTAGTCAGTCCCCAAATGGCGCTGATGATTCACAGGTCCAGAGCACCACATCAATAAAATAGTGTTACGTGTATTAGATACATTACCTGGGATTGTTTCTATGGCTGGGTATTCCACGTTGTCTTCGTGCTCTCTTTCTGTAAGTGGCTGATGTTCGTCGTCGTCTTTTGGTTCGGTTTTAAGCTCTATATCAATTGATTTCTTTGTTTCTGAAGCATACAAAAAGGATAACAATATTATCATTACCCAATAAAAAAAGTAAACTATTGAAGGGACCACAATTACTGTATTATCCTAGAAATTACAGTCACAAAATGAAAATGAGTTATCAATACACATGTCAGTTATACAGAATAGGATGTTTCTTGGAGTTAGGGAATACTTATGGGGAGCATAGGAAATTACCCACTAACAATACACTGGCAAGTGGCAAGTATAGCAGATTGACATTGGGCGTAGTAACGCAAAACTAATTGGAGGAAACGTTATGTTCATATAATAGAGTTATAAATAATTCTTTATGTTGGGCTAATTTCTCATGGAGCTCTATAAAGAAGACATAAGAATTATTGTACAATTAAGTTATTCTTGAGGTGACTTTATGCTTATGGGCGTATATCTGTTAAATAGCGAGAAGAGTAGGTGCTGATGTCGAGGTTGGGCCTCCTCCGACCTCGACACCAGCGCCTACTCTTCTCTGGCACTTCCCTGGATGAGGTATAGCGTAGCTAAAAGTACCACCGACGAAATGCGCCGGATCATAGATCGGTGGATGCACCGCAAGTGCTAACCCTAACCTTACGGATCCGCCGGGAGATAGAGGCGCGCGGTCTCCAGCATGACGCAGCTGAGTACACAGGTCGGCACATCTTAGTGTGAGCCCTAGAAGGACTGCAGCGACACGATCTGGCAGCTGTGCTGGAAGTGACGGGTCTTATTCTCTCGAAAATGTTATTTATTCAATTCTTTCTGTGAGATGCCATGTCTCAAAAGAACGCTGCGGACCGTGCCAAGGGAGGAGGGGGCTGATCTAGGTTGCAGAAACAGTCCTTCTATGAAGTAGTCTATTCATTTGGGTGATACTGGTGGGCAACACAGCACGTGGGTACCTTATTGCTGACAGAATACTGTGGGCACCCCAGAACCAACACAGTATATGGGTTTTAGTGGGTATTCAGTTTGTCCAAGAGTTCCACACACTAATCAGATCTCATCCAAGAGTTAGGACTGGTAACAGTGTGTAAATGCATTTTCTCTTGAAACCAATAAAAGGATTACTTTAGTTATATCTTATACTTTAATGATTAAAAAATTTATCTCAATTCATCCATCCTTCCCATTCTCTTCTAGTACTTTAAATCAAAATTGTTGCTTTTGTGTAGTGTTCTAAAAGTTTAAAATCTAAAAGTACATTGGATAAACTTTCTGGGACTCAGGATAATTTGATATAATTATACTTACAAATAGATGTATAAAAAAATGTCTCACCATCTTTGTCTTCCAACTTAGCACTCAAAAATAGCTCTTCACATGTAAGTACTTGATGCCTAAATGCACAGGCGTCACGAAGCCGTACCACGCATGTTGCACATACACCGCTATCTCTCTCTTCCTCATCTACACGAGACAGCTGAAAGAGAATTATTTGATCAAGCGAGTACATTATTCTTACATTCAAACCGCCTTTGAAAATTTTCGTTTTATATTAGTCGGACTTAAGGACTAAATCCTGCACTTATATTCTTTGTTCCAAAGAATATAAGTAATTTATCAAACACTGTGCAATGTGATTAGATTGCTTAAAGTCAACTCTAATGAATCTATTGATTTCATGTAGGGATACTGTCTTCGTATTTTGGCCCCCTTCGGAGACATCCCGTCTTGCAGAAGAACACCTCAGCTTCTGTTTCCACTGATTTTGGGTTTTTGCAATATATTAATTTTTAACACTTGATTTTAATGAGAATATACAACAACAAGGCCATTTACCTAATTTATCCCATTAGTATATTATACAAATTAAATGTACAAAGAAGAGATAAATCAAACATAAGTTTTACATATTGAGAGATGAGACCGTGATAAGAAGAGAATCAAACATAAGTTTTACATGTTATCTTGTAAGTGAAACTTTTTGGAGACAATCTTAAGAATTCCATTTTATCTCCCTAAATCACTAAAAAACAACTAAGGTGTAAATTTAATCACGTAGGTAATATATTGCGAATGTTTCTACTTGTAGTACAGGCGAAATGTTGATGTTTTCTATAGGTCTATTAAATTTGTGCAACATTTAAAATAGACAAACTTACAAGAATACCAAAGCAATCCATAATCATATCGGCATAGACTTCTTTCGTCTCCATCCAAGTATATTCCGCTGTAAGGATTCTGCATTTTTTTATAGCTCGACAGCATCTACATAATGCAGGATCTATAAGAGGACCATTATTTTTTATTAATGCCATAATAAGAAAGTTATATTTCAACGTCTGTAAATAAAGTGATCTTTAATCAATCATACTTAATACAATAACTACTATTATAGGGCAAAATACATTAAAAAAAATTGATAAATTGTGATGAATGGTCACTACTAAGAGTAATCGCAGTTCGTAAATAAAGCCAAGCAAAATGTCATTTGGTATGACAGAACGAAGAAGTCAATAACCGAGTGCGTTTCGATTTTACATCGTAATTTTACAGCGTTGGAAATTTAAAAAAAAATGTTCCAATTGCGAACTTACTCAAAAGTCAATTCAAATGGAGATTCGTAGTTAATTTAAATATACAACACATCTTCACACCAATTCCGTAAAGGGTAGGCAGAGAGAAATATTAATTTAAACACCAAAATTAAAGATTTTAGAAGATACTTGACGATTCTTAAATCATAATTCAATTGATTAGTTACCTATATACTCTAATATGGTGCTAAGCATTTGAGTTTTAAATCAACGTTACTTTAAAATTTGATTATGTTATAATACTGAAAAGTGAAAAAGTACACGTAATGTAGCAGTAATATATTTTATAATTTAATCATTTAGAATTTAAGTGATCAATGATTAAAAGCAATATAAAATTAATCTTAGTTGACATGAAACATAGATATGTATCGAAAATATCACGACATGACCTTGTAAACGATAATACGTACACTGTTTTTTGTAATTTTGTTTTTTTTTTATATTTATTAACAGAAATTTTCTTAAAATTAAAAAGATGCAAATCAGACAAAAGAGAGTATATGTGGTATAATTAACAAGTACATAAAATAAAAGAAGATGGAGAAGTACTGTTGAACTTCAGAATTCGAGTTTTGTTTTGAAATTGTATTTTTAATTTTTGTAAACAATCCATAAAGGGTACTAATTTTGTAAGAAATTCAATGGATGCTTCTGTTGCTCCTATAAAAAATAAAGGCCCTTTAATAAACCCTGCGTTATGCCGATGCTGTCGGTCGATAAAAAAATGTCGTCTTTTATCTGTAGAATACGAATGGCAGGGCCAGAAAGAAGTGTATTCCGATATGATAATGGATGTTTTTGGGCTACTCGTAAGTTTAAATTAATCATTATAATATTTTATATTCTACTTTGGAATTTAAAAAATGTTTTTCATTCATATGGTTGGTGCCAATCAAAATTATAATAGAATGTTAAATCCTATTGTATATATTGTTAATCCCTGTATGTCGGTCGATGGGACAGGCGATATGGTCTACTCCACAAATAGTTTTGGACGAGAGACCTGCTGTATTCATCTGTGATAGTATAGATGTTTAACGGGGGTACCGTAAGTCTCTTTCTCTTTAATGCTATTATTCTCCAGTCACTCAATTTTTTCTGGTAAGGGAGAAAGTAACTTTGTATATCCGTGACATCATCATCAGGCTGACGACTGCTTTACACATGTCTCCCCTGTAGAGCACCAGATCACAGTAACAAGCACTTACATCCAGCAACTCTGCCACCTTAACAAAGTATGAATATCATAATTAAACATGGTATGCATATAGTTAAACGACAGATTTCAAATATAGGTAATTTTTTTTAATCAACCCACAAGGGACTACAAATGGTGTTTGCAAAGTTATCAATAATTTAACTAATCTATGCTGATGAAGTCACAACTTCGATGTAACAGCTAGATTAACATATTTGTGAGGATATATTTATATTATTTCAGCTATCATATCTAGATGGGGAAAGCAAGGACACATGTATATGTGCCACCTGTGTTTCTCGTCTAAGAGAAGCTTATGCTTTCAGACATCAAGTGTTACAATCAGAAGAAATGTTCCTAAAGTCTCGTCTTGACAATAAAGGAGGTCAGTAAAATTTCAATTTATGGTGAATTTGAGAGAAAGTAGAAACACCAAATCCAAAAATAGAATAAATTAGTTATTTACGTACATGCTGGGCAGCCCTAGTTTATACAATTCATAATTGTGTTCCGTCAAATCGTTTACCGAAGTTAAATATTGTGTTGCTGAATTATGAGTCTGATAATAATAATTTTCTTTCCAGGACTCGAAGAAAATCTCAATGTGGATGTTAAAGTAGAACAGGATTGTCAATCAGATATGGGAGCTGATGATATGGATCAAGGTACTGTCGTAGTAACAGTTATATATTTTTCTGATATAGACTTATACTGCAATATAAGTTTACTCTTTACAATAAAACTACTTCTACACATGACGTCTCAGTCCGCCATGGTGGCCATGAAGCTTCCGAAACATGGGGCTAGTTATATAATTATGGGGTACTCAATGAGTGTCTGAAGAAATTGGTATTTGTTAAAATGGGGTCATTTTAATCTTTATGTGAGACACTTTTTATATATTAGTCAGCCCTCCTTCTAAATTTATATCAATAATGTTATGCCAATTAAAAGCACAGAGTAAAATTGAATATGACAACATGAACGTTCCATATCATTCATATACATCACGACTTAAACATTTACTTCAAATCTATTTTTCAGATGAGGATATTAAACTAGATGCAAACATATTGAAACTAGAACAACCTGCGCAGAAGAAGAAATTAAAAAATGGTCTAAAGAAAAAAGAAAAGCTAGCTGCCGGCAAACGAAGTTGTCTAAAGAATGAATTTGACCAAATTATAAAACCTGGTAAATCTTTATATTCATTAAATGCTTTTTTAATATAACATCCGTGTAGTTAGCAACTGGGACATGTTGTTGGCACAAGTTTTTGTGCAGACGCAAGTGCATTATCTTATTCATTCATCATTTTCTAAATTCCAATAGGATGATAGTACAACACGGACAATAACCGGAGATAAATTAGGCGCAGTAACGTCACCTTATGTGGTTCTGAGACAACTTATTCGTTAGCCAGTATTATTGCACCGGGCACCTCACCAAGTGCGACACTGGTGGCACTCGCGGTGGTTTTTGTGTGTATTCGGCACTATATAATGTGCCGCGAGCACCACACACCACTGGATCCCACCCTGGGCCAGTGAAGGCGCGTAAATGCGTATCCCTGCGTAAACAAAAAAAAGAAAAAAGAAAGGGGATGGCTCCCCTGCCAGAGTAGGGGAATGTAGAAACTTTGGGGGGCGACTAGGTATTATGTACCTATGGAGAGAAAGTTATTTTATACCAGTTTCCTTTGAGATCCTTTTAAGTTATAAATTTTATTAAAATGAATTTTCTATTTTTAGTTCCTCCAGCCCAAAAGAAAACCACAATAAAGTCGCAGACCATAGACCACGATCACATGGTGTACAAAAATACAGTCACAATTGTGCAAAATTCGTACGTCTGCCCCTTTCATAATCGAATAAGCTTCTACTATTGTTATTATTGTAAAGATCAGTTCACGAACCCCACGGAACTGAGGGAGCACACCCTGACCCACGATCCGAAGGAATTATTCGAAATGACGACGGAAAATAGAAAAATACCAAAAATCGATATTACGAGAATCGATTGCAGGTTGTGCGACGAGAAAATCGGTGACTTGGATTCTTTTAGAAGGCACATTACTACAGTGCATGAGAAGGCTTTATACGGGGTTACTAATGAATTTCTAAAATTCCGTTTGACTCTGACAAATTTGACATGCACCGAGTGCGGGAACGTGTTCCCTTACTTTGATTCTTTGAAAAAACACATGATCGATCACTTTGGCACGTTTACTTGCGACATATGTGGCGCGTGCTTCTTGGAACAGGCTTCTTTAAGGACTCACATAAAATCTCACAGCAAAGTCGAAGCTAATTTTCCGTGCGAGATTTGCGGGAAGAATTTGAAATCGAAATACAGTAGGGGTTTGCACGTCGCTACCGTCCACGAGAAGAAACCTACTGTCAATTGTTACAAATGCGAAGCTTCTTTCCTATCGTACGCGTTGAGAAACCGTCATTTGATCGAGGTCCACGGAGACAAGCGGACGTTTCCTTGCAAACTGTGCGATAAGGTGTACAACAGGCGTAAGACGTTAATGGAACACAACAGAAGGAATCACTTGAAAGTGTACAGACATCAGTGTGATTTGTGCGACCAGAGGTTTTATTTACCGTCGCGTTTGAAAGAGCACATGGCCACGCATACCGGGGAGAGGAACTTCAGATGTGAACTCTGCGACAAATGCTATCCAAGACTGCAGTCCCTGCAGGAGCATATACGAACTCATAGCACGGAGAGGCGTTACAAGTGTGATATATGCAACATGTCCTTTACTCAACAGATTGCGTTCAAAAATCACATGAAAAATCACAATCAATTCGAAATGGATGCCAGTTTTTAATTCATCTGGCAGCCTATGGCTAAGAGTGGCTTTACTAGTGTGATATATGCCATATGTCCTTCAAAGCCTGCAGTAACAGATTGTGTTGAAAAATAATATGAAAAATCACAATCAATTCGAAATGGATGCCAGTTTTTAAATTACCTGCCAACTTATGGCTAAGAGATGCTTAACTAGTGTGACATACCCATATGTCCTTCACAGTCTGCAGTAACAGATTGTTGAAAAATAATATGAAAAATCACAATCAATTCGAAATGGATGCCAGTTTTTACACTATTTGATGCAAATTTTTAAATTATTTTACAGTATCGTACAGAAGGCATTGCAAGTGATATATATGCAACACATCCTTTACTCAGCAGAATATGTTGAACAATTAGAATCCGAATTGGATGAAAGTTATTAAATTGTCTGCCAGTAGATTGTATTAGATATTATCATCATCATTATGAGCCCTTATCGGTGCACTGCTGAACATGGCCTCACTCAATGAACGCCAAGTCGACCGATCTGCTACTCGCATCCATCCCGAACCAGCCACTGCACTGAGATCCTATTAGACATAATATTTTTTATTTATTTATTATAGTCAGTAAGTTATACAATTTTCTTTTTATTATATTTTATCATCAATGAAATATGACTATTTTTGTGTCGACGATGGTTACCTTCTTCTTTAGTGAATAACTGTCGCAACCCTTTTGGGCTACCGACCATAAAAAGGTAGTACAGATTACTTTTGTTTTTCGTCCGAGATTACTCCCGTTGAAGCGAAACTCACAGTATTTTGGAATATTATGAATTATCCAGACTATTATAATTTGTATTCGTATACAAAAAAAAAACATTAAACAAAAATTAGACAAACAAATTATTTCGAAAGTGTCTTAAAAAACCTAACGCACCTTTGCAATATGTTAACTTTAAATTGTTGCGTGTTTGACGTCGCGTGATAAACGTGTTTTTTAGGGTTCCCAAGGGGATTTTACCCTTTCAAACGGAACCCTATTAATCCTTGAATGAAATATATCTCATTAGGCCTGATAGCTGCCAGAGTCAAAATTTTCACACATTATGTACTTCTGTTGCCGCTATAGCAACAAATACTAAGAAAGGGAATAAATTAATTATTTGAAGAGACTGCCATAAAACAAACGTGATCAATTATAGCGGTGACATATATTCACTTCAAAAATAAATAATTCTATTTAAATATAGTAAATAACTAAGGGACGCTCCCATACAACATGTGATTGTTGCATTTTTTTTTTCATTTCGCGCGGGAGCTCTGTGTTATACAGCCTCTACACAGTCGACGGCTCACCAAGCGAAAGAACGCCCGCGCATATGTATAAATTTGCAATTTACTATTTGATATTACGGTCATTTCTGGTTTACCTTTTTATTTAATTGTAACCGTACGGAATCTTTCATTTGGAAGTCAAACTCGTGCCTGGCCTATGTTCTCTGTTTGAATTACCCAGAAGAAGAAATAAATGTATTATTTTTTTTTCTACTAAATTCCCGTTTAAAACTTAACAGGAAATTAAGTAGCAAAGTGACTATAAATTTCGGTTTGGTAATAAATGACAAGTACTTCTGTGCTAATTAAGAATTGAACATCGAATGTGGACAGTTTAATAAAAATAATATTAGATAAATATATGTTTAAGAGGTGAGTAGAGCTGGAGCAGTAGGAGAGATCTGACTCACACAAAACCGCCGTAAATTAAAGCTACCCTATCGTGTCTTGTGTGGGTGGCCCAATGGCAGGATAGACGGGGTAAAGTATTGCAATGCAGCCGCATAACATAACTGGAAACTTATACAAACAGCATTTGATTATGACCAGTAAAAAGCCCTGCGCCCGATCATTAGCAATAAAAAAAAGTACAAAATTATTGTTTTTAAGTGTCATTTATTATTCAAGCTTTATTCATACTTCTTCATCTGATTTTTATGTCAATGTGATATTTAAATAAATTTCAAAACAGCGGCATGTAGTTTCTCGTAATTAAAACACCTAATAAATATTCATATACCCTCTCTAATTAACTATATTCGGGATGCTGACTCTTCATGTGGCCTTTCAAACTGCAGTTCTGTATGAAGGCCTGCCCACATATATGACACCGGTACCGTCTGTCGTTGGTGTGTATCCGAATGTGGTATTTGAGCGTCTTCAAGCGAGGGTAGGACTTCCCGCAGACCTTGCAGTTGAAATTCCTCTCCCCCGTGTGAGTAGGCATGTGGTTGTTTAGAGCGAAGCGTGTGAAAAATCTTTGGCCGCATGTTTGACATTCAAACCTGGAGAAAACACAAGGAATTTCGTGGTAAGATAGAAGTAATGCCATGCTGAATTGACGCCGAATTGTGCCGGCACGTCCGGGGAGGTACTTCCCGCTCACATGATACCACTTCAAAATAAAAAAGTGAAATCTATGCATTTTTATGCGTATTGGTTTGCGGGTTTCCTGTGGCAGATCGGAGGGAAGGAGTGTAACGTTTTTGCACACCCTTTGTGCGGACGTGTATTGGCGTCGGTAGTCAGTATATGTGATTTCGTGACTGGAAGTGTACTATTAGTCACTTCCGTCCTGAAATCGCGTGGTGTGTAATTTAAAAACACCATTGAGCGTGCGCGGTGGCGGCGGCTAGAGATGGTACCAACTAAACTTGAGTGAGATGCTGCGACGTACTGACTTCCAACATAGATTATGCATATTATAAATGTCAGATATTATTTGTAATGTAAAGCTCGTGGCCTCTATCGCTGACATTAAGATTTAGATCTCTGGTGGTCTGTCCAGTAAAGCAAAGATTCCGGACTAATCAATTATGCCAGAAAATAAATACCTATAATCTTTTAAATGCACTTTTCTTTTATGTAGCGTGAGCGTTCTTCTGGTATCGAACACTCGGTCGCAGGAGGTGCAAGGGAACGACAAGGGCTGCTCCCCGTGGACTTCCACTAAATGCTTCAGTTTCTGCGGGTATGTCATCAGCTTGACGTCGCATTTCGGACAATACACTCGACCTGAAAACCATCATTCGTTTGAGCAACGAATGTCATTGTAGGTGGCTGCAGTGTAGGCCAGGCCGGGATGGTCACTCTCGCTAATGTAATGCCAGCGACAGGTGCGCGTTTTGGGCTGTTAGTGAATTTTGGTGACCCTCTGTAAGGTATGGTGTAAGGACGACGCATCTGCAAGGAGGGGTCATGGGGATGTTTTGAGCGATGGCGTTGAATTCGGTGGACCTTTCGCTTACATATTACCGTCATAAAGTGACAGGCATTGGTGTATCGAGGGGGGGGGGGGGCATGCTCAAACGTCATTGTAAAATAATGACATCCAGTATATTTTATTTAATGTTAAAACGCTAGCCTGCCACCGGTTCCAGACAAAACCTTGAGAGGTAGACTTGTCTTGTGTGGTTTAATGATCAATATTATTGCTGATTTAGAATTCACTATGACCTCTACGCCTTCCAACAAATCGGAACACCAAGCTCGGTGCGATGTGTGAGTTTCCTAATTAATAGTAATTGTAATTATGCTGATGTTTATAGGCGTCGACAAAAACCTCCCGAGTGCTTGTTTTTTCCGTAAAAAAATAAACCACTTGTTTTATACTTTCCAGTCACTTTCTTAAATCAAATATACCTTTTTTATTGTGTATCCTGTCCACATGCAAGTCCCTGTTGTAGGCTGCCTTGAACACCTTCCCGCAAGTCGGACACGGGTAGTCGTTGGCTTCGTGCTTCTGTTGGTGCATCACAAACCGCCCCTTATCCACAAAACCCAGACCACAGAGCTCGCATACATAGTTACTGTAATGGACATTCATGTGCTTATTCAGAGCGTGAAAATATGGAAACGTTGCTTCACATAGAGCACACTTGATCTCCTCCTTTGTAAACTTAAATGGCAACACTAAATCTCTATGGTTGAAATAATATTTTTTATTATGCACATTACTTATGTGGTTTTTAAACTGTTCCAATCCATCGATTTTTTCATTGCACAATCTGCAATCGATTCTGGTCAAGTCAATTTTCAACATATTCTTGTGTTCCATTAGCTTAAATTTTTTAGGGCTGTGCATTTGCGCCGTGTGTTCTCTTAAGGGTTGGGGATCAGTGAAGTGTTGCCCGCAATAGTAGCATAGTAAATAGTTGTGTCGACATTTGAACGGACAAATATAAGAATTTTCGACTAGAGTTAGAATATTTGATTCCGTTTTATATGTTGGATCCCTTTCGCGCATTCTTAATTGTAGAGACATCATTTTTCCTGAAACACAAAACTTCTTAAAAAAACTATAAATATCAGACACGGATAAAAAGATTGGGTTTCGTCGTGTCGAATATTATATAAGTATACTTCGATTGCAGTATCTCTTATTATCTACTAATCCATAGTTTTTGGGTTATTTCAATAATCCATGTTCGTCTACCTCCCATAGACGAACATGGATTATTTAAATTTATCTATATTTTATTTTACTATCTATCTATTTATGCATCCATCTCTTTCGTGACGATTGTGTACTCGATTCTGATTCGGAATATGTAAAAAATAGGTACATAAAATATGACCTAATTGTCCTATGAAATTCACACCGTACATAGTTAGTCGAATAAAAGATTGTGACATATGTGTATAGTCATCCACGCTTATACGCTTATAGACCTCATTCACTTCTCTTGATGTACGAGAGAACAGTACGGGCAGGCCTCCCGGTACGGAGACACGCGTGAAGCGCTGGAACATGGTGCATAGCGACGGGGGTTGTTCCGTACGCGACTCGCTGCGGGTAGAGCCCGTACAGCGCCTCACACGCCCCGCGCTCAGGCCCCGCCCCCACGTTGCCGCAAGCGCGTCGGTGCTCATTCATCGTTTCACAGCGACGCGGAACGCCCGTGCTCCGGGTGTCACGTGTTATGCGTCTGTATAGTCCTAGTAGTACTGAGTCATTGTGTCAGAGCACTGCCCGAGCTACAAATGTGGGGCACTCGTAAGCGGTCGACCCGTACTTGTGCTGACACATCGGAAACCAGCCATAATAATTTTATTGTCATAAGTTCATTAGATAAATTTGAGTATCACTTACTATGATCAATAGTTTTCAAAATTGGTTTTTTTACAGTTTTATCTATAGTTATTAAAATCTTTTTTTTAACATGTTTAACAAGGGGCTTCAACGGCATGTCATCAGAATCTGGACTACCTGGTATTTTTTTAATACTAAGTTCTTTAATATCATCTGAAACAAAATATGACACACACTAAAACACATCTGAAACAATTATATATAATATATATATATATATATCATACAACGTTAGCCTGGTCCTGTTATCAGTACTGTAAGGACTTGTGTTACAGGTAATTTTGTTTTTTTTAATGCAGTGAAAGTGCATTTATGCACCATCCAACCGACCCTGGGTGAGTGGGAAGCGTGTGTCGGACTCAGCGCACGTAGTGTGCCACTGGCAACTAAAAACCACTGCGAGAGCCTCCGGCCGTCATGTTGGGATGCCCCGGATCTGTCAGCGACAGGACAACCCGGCGGCTGGACGTTACAGAGATAGGGACCGGTCTTCATCGAGGAACGGAGTTACTCCGGCACTTAGGGTAACCCTAACAACGCCGAAGCCTTACTTGGGGGCAGGTGCCCAGCCTGAACCCCGGGCTGCGGAAATGACGGGTGGTAGGAGCTATTGGATATAACGTCTCCAACAAACTCCTATTTGTCGTCTGCGCGGCGGGTCTGCCGCCTCCTCTCTAGCTCGCTCCGAAGCCTCTTTTCGGCACATTATGTCCTCACAAAAAGAGATTACTGCTGACATGTTACAGGTACTTGACAATGGACAATATTTTAATATTTTCTCTAGAAAGAGGTAGTGTCATGCTGCATAGGGGGAGGTAGCGCCACGCATGGTGTATGACACCACACCCTGAATTTGGCCGACCAGACCAGGGAGGAACCTCTGGCTTGCTTGAGACCGCCGTAGTGTAGCGTTTCGTGCGGTTTGTGAGTAGCCGGTGGCCCATCAGGGGGGGGGGAGGTTCTAAATAGCGGGCATTGCACCGGTGCATTATTATGATGTTCATGAGCATCGTCAGTTGTTGAAAGGCTCCAGTTGCCTACTTGTCCCTCTACTCTATACTATAATATATATTCTCAGAAATTTTATATATTGAAGGTTTTTATTATAGAAATGATCTAGGTGGGATTTGAAACTGTGACCTGTGATCATTAATTTACTTATACCAGATGCTTTATACAAAATAAATATTTAATGGTTTTGTTTGATCCATACACTTTTTAAACGCTTGAAGTTTTTTTTTTTCGGAGGGACCTACTACTTAGATTACACGATTGGCGGCGCTTGTCCAGCCTTAACAGTTCGACTGATTACGGAAGACTTTTTGTCTTTAGGTTTTAGGTAGACGATAGGGGGACAGACCCCCCTCCTTTCCCGCAGATGGCAAGATGCAAACCGGAATTTTTGTGGACATTAACCCTATAGCAATTATTTTTGGGACCGAAAGGGGGAAGCGGTCCCCCTCCCCACGCTAGTGGGACGACGCGCGCACGATGCCGTTTAATGTTACGGTACGTGTATAAGGATAGTTGAGCTCGTCTTTCGGTTTGGCTTGTCAGAGGAGGCCGGCCTCCTCCCCCACCCTCTGACGGGTGGGGTCGATCTGCGCTTCAAATCGGCTAGAAGCCGTGATCACAATTTAATTTTTATTTTTAGAGCTCTCTAAGATCGCGTTTTAACGTTTGAAGTATTTAAGTAATTGAAGTATGGAAAAAAATATTACCAAGATCATCTTCCAAGGGCCCATCATCTCTTAGTGGAGAAGGTGAATTTTCAATAATATTCATTGATTCAAGTGGCTCAATCTTAATTTTAGTTTCTTGATCAGGTCCCTCCACAGCAGGTAATTTGGTTTCAACAGTTGATACTATTTGAACATGATTAAACAATTTATTAGTTGCAAATAGATTAACCAGACATTCACTCATTCATCACCATCTGACATAATGTAAATGTTTCATGATGTGCGTTTTTTTTTGATCCAATAGAAAGAGAGGAGGACAGCACACATCATACATAGTCATTATGCAGATGTCTATGGGTTTTGGTAGTCATAAACAGGTTCCAACCGCTTGTTTGCTGCCTCACACTATAAAAAAAGATAGGTTACATTTAAATTAAGCAGAGTCAATAGTGTCTAGCACTGCCACAACTTTCACAAGCTAAGAGTTTAGAGAAGTTGTTGATAAGGTTACATATTCTTTCTATACATGTCTTGAATATGCTACACTAACCTAGAGGAAGTTTACTAAGTTAAGCAGAAATTTCTACATTATTTGACATACTTTAAATAAATTTCGCAATAAAATATATTTATTATATAGTGATAATCTAAAATCAAATTAAGATTCAGTTGAAAAATTACCAAAACCTAAATATAAATAATACCTGCTGTATACTGACAACTAAGCAGTTGCATTTCGTGCAATTTTTGAGTAGCACTTGTCATTGGAGAGGAGGAACTACAGGCAACAAATGTTCATGGGTATGGTAGATGTAAAAATGCTCTGGTAGTTCATATCCGCCTATACTATAAAAAAAGTTGTGCGTGATGTGCCTTCTATCATACCTGTTTCGTGATGAGATGTATATATTTTTGCTTTTAAAAATATCTCTTCACACTTTATCACTTGCTCCCGGAAATTGTAAGCTTCTCTGAGTCGTTGTACACAAGTAGCACACACTAACCTATCAGTCGGTTTACTATCTAAATGTGAAAGCTGAAACATTTGTATTGTTTAAATGTATGTATGTTAAGCTTTTCCAGTAGCAATGTATATTTTCATAATTACAGAAATATTCTTTCTTCTTATTATTTTATTTGATCTCCATTAAAAAAGAAAATTATAATTTATAACATTTTTTTTCAAGTTCAACAATATGATTGAAATTTTAAAGAGATGAGTTTATTTGTTACATTTTACCTATATTTGTAAAGAACAAGTAATATTTTTTATAAAATACAACAATCGTTCGATAGTTATATTTTATAAAATATTTGTGAAATGTAGCCAAGGCACAAACTTCAAATAAGCCAATAAATTTTTAATCGACTTGTACCGAAGTGTTGGTTGAATCCATTTCATATCTGTGAAGATAACCAGTGCGATAATATGGTATTAATTATAAATAATTTCATACCAACAAACCAAAGCATTCCATCATCATATCGGAATATTTTTCTTTTTGATTTGAATTCTCATATTCATGATTCAATATGCGGCACTTTTTTAACGCTCCACAACAACGACATATCCCCGGATCAATTATTGGACCTTTGTTTTTTTTTGTCGTCATTTTAAATATTACAATGCATTTGTTATTAATTGATTTTTAAAAAACTCAAGAAGTTATTGGTTATTATGAAATCTAATCATCACAAAATACAATTTACAAACAAAGTCCGACATTGACACTTTGATTTTTTTATAATTTAAATCAGACTGTAGATTTGATTATAGGCTGCTTTATAATTTACATGAAAAGCGACTCTTGGTAATGTGTGACGCTCAACGCAGTACTCTTGCTAACAACGACACTGTCAAACACATATGCACTCTGTTCGGTAATAGAAGCCCTCGTTTTTAAACTCAGGTTTATTCTTTTGCGCATACTAGAACGAGAAAATGCACTTTAGAGTTATTTTAAGATAACTTGATAAATATTGTGTTGTAACACACAATTGAGATATTCCCTTTGCTCTCATTTTTATTTTATAGAAATGTGCAATCTTCTATGTTTTGGTTTGGCAGTGTTTCACAAAGAAGTCAGAAGAACTGTTAATAAATGGAAAGCAATCATAACCTCCCCTTAGTGGTTCTAGGAGTTAAGTTAGAATCTTTTATCATCATCGTCATTATCAGCCATTATCGGTGCACTGCTGGATGTAGGCCTCTCTCAATGAACGCCAAGACGACCGATATCCTGCTAAACGCATCCATCCATCCCGGACCGGCTACAGCACGGAGATCGTCTTCCTACCTGGTGCACGGTCGACCAACACTTCGTTTTCCTAAACGCGGCTTCCACTCTAGAACCTTACTGGCCCATTTGTCATCTGTTCTTCTGAATGTGTAACCAGCCCATTGCCACTTCAACGAGCCTATTCGTCGCGTGATATCGGATACTTTATGACTTTGTTACGAGTTCTGTCGGACAGGGAAACACCCGACACAGCACATTCAATGGCCCGTTGAGCTAACGCAAATGCGGACCAGTCGCAAATTAGGAGGCCATGTTTCGACCCCGTAGGTCATCACGGGGACAACGCATTGGTTGAAGACTTTCGTCTTCAAGCTCTGTGATATGGGCGACGAGAGAATGAGACGAAGCTTCCGGAATGCTGCCCAATCCAAATGAGTAAGGATTCATCGGCTTCCTTCTCGACGTTATATCTACCTCATTGCAATAATTGCCCAAGGTACACGTATTCGTCTACGAATTTGAGAATAAGCACCATCGACGTTGACCGGCCAGGGGAGGACGTGTTCGTTGAACATGACCTTTGTCTTGTCCAAGTTCATCCTAATTTATAGAATCTTTAGTTTTAGATATATTATAAATTAGTGGCTTTTCAAATTGTATCCGTGCGTATTCTTTGTATATAAAAGAAATTTATCTTTTAAAGGATAAATTACGTACTCCTTATTCGTACTTCGGTTAAACATCCTGGTATGCAATAAAAGTGCAAGGTGTAAAGTGACAGCAACGCTGTCGTGTTCCATGCCGTTTAAAAGTTTCCCGTGGCAAAGACAAGGGGGGGTAAACGATCAGTCGGAGGTATTTTATGATTGCTGATGTCCATAAACATCACCTAATTGACTTTGTTACGAGTTCATCACCTAGTTATGCAGATGAGTCCTCCATTACTCCTCCGCTCCAATGGGCCACCGGGTACTCACGGGCTGCGAGTGTATGGATGTCGGTAGGTACTGAATGGCTCCGACTGCTTTTTGTCCCGTTAAAGTATTAAAAAAAAATACAATTTGATGATAAAAGCTAAGGTATGATAAAATGAAAGACTAACAAAATGAACTAACGGGTTTTATTGTACAAAGTACACAATGTTTAGAATTAGGCAAGACGGATCTAATCTAATATTTTTGTGGAAGTTAGGAGATAATAATAACGATCCTATCGTACGCCCGAGCATATCTGTTGTTGCGGGCTTAACTGCCTCGTGTTTAGTGGTAGGCATGTTCAACCAAGCATCAGGACCAGGTTTCAAGTTCTGGGACGAACGAGTGTTAATGGGACTCTCCAATTTCTAACAAAAGTCCGAAATCGGGAAGTCGGCGGTAATACATAACCATACCTCGGAGAGCACGTCAGGCCGTCGGTCCAGCGCCTAATTTCTCTCCGTGTCGGAATGGTGTCGGAGTGCCGTCCCATCGGAACAGGAGAATGAGAGTAAAGAGAGTGCACTTGTGTCTGCGCACACACTTGTGCACTATATAGCCGAAATTTGGCAAGGACGACACTATTTATTACGGCAAGTAAAAGTAAGAACTATCGTTGGTTTAGGATTAATTAAATAAAACCTTAGATTTCAAACATCTCGTACCAATGGCCCAAGCGTCATTGCTAATATTATATCAACACATTCAATATTTTTTAGGATATTTTGTTAACAAAAACATATTTCAGTTTAGTAGAATCGAGCAATGATAATACTATAATACCTACTGAAGCGATGAAAATGACACAATCGTCAGCTTGGGTACGTACAACTTAGCAGGCATCTGGCCGCATATAAATAATAATCTGTTCAGTAGTGTCAAAGATCAGCGTGCACAGACAAACAGACAAAATTTATTTATTTTTATCCATTATAATTGTCATCAATTTCCATATTCTGATGTTGCCTTTTGATATGATTTTTTAAATTCACGTTTTGTGTAAACGACGCATTGCACATGGAGCATTTAAACTTCTTCTCATTAGTGTGAGACTGCATGTGCACTTTCAGTCCTCTTAACCTCGGATAGCTTTTCCCGCAATACTCGCATCTGAAGTTCCTCTCTCCGGTATGACTGGCCATGTGTTCTTTCAGTCTTGAGGGTAAATAGAACCTTTTATCGCACAAGTCACACTGATGCTTCAGTATTTTCAAATGGAACCTTCTGTTGTGTTCTCTCAATGATTTTCGACTGTCGTAAGCCCTATCACAATGCTCGCATTGAAACATTCTCTCCTCCCCGTGCACGTCGATCATGTGCCGGTACCTTAAGGTATACGAGAAGAAAACTTCGTCGCATTTATTGCACTGATACGCCGCCTCCTTCTTATGCATCCGCGCTACGTGAATGTACCTCGTGTACTTTGATTTAAAAGTTTTCCCGCATTCTTTGCATTCGTAATATTCGTCGATTCGTTGATGAGTTTTCTGGTGCAACACCAACATACGCTCCTCGAAATAATGAGCGCCGCACACGTCACAGATACACGTGCCAAAGTGTTCGGCCATGTGCTTTTTTAACGCGTGAAAGAAACTAAAGCCAGAATTACATTCCATACAAACCAAACTCCCCGATGTAAGCCGAAATTTTAAGAAATCATCAACAACCGCATGTAATACTTTCCCATGCGTGTTAACCAGATGTTGTTTTAAGTCTTCCAAATCTCGAATGTGTTCTGTACACAACCTACAATCTATTCTAAATATATCTATTTGAGACTTTTTATTTGTCACATTAATATCTTTAAATGTTTTTGGATCGTGTGTGAGGGAATGCTCCCTTAATTTATTTGGATCTGTGAACAATTGCCTGCAGTAAACACAGAAATAGTCGCTGAAAGACGTATCGAAGGGGCAGACGTATGAATTCTCCACAATTGTTAGTAAATTATGTGTACTTTTTATGCAATTATTTTCAGGGCTTGTGCATATATTTTGTTTTTGATGCTCTGAAATATAAGGCAAATTATGTAATTCTTTTCCAATTTTCGTTTTTCGTTGTCAAGTACCCGTAACACAAGTTCTCACGATACTTACCGCAGGCCTAGGCTAACGTGGTGTCATAAGTCCACAGATGATATTATTATTATTAAAATAGGCCTATGTCTAGGAGTGGATCGCTGTGACCTGATCATGAAAAGAACGCAACTCGTAAATTATGTGAGAGTACTTAACTGGAGTTGCAAAGGACTTACCATAACCATCCAAGACTGTCATATCATCCCGTTTGTGTTCCAGATTTACATCGATTTTTGCTTTCTTATTTCTTTTCCTTTTGTCCGATTTAAATTTTCTCGTCTTCCTTTTAATGAGTTTACTCCCTATCTCAACCACATCTCCATGAGCTGTAAAAATACAATTTCTATTATATTGCCAAGTTCTAAACTCTAACAGACATAACAACCCGATCGTTGGATATAACTTTCCTCCATAAAATTGATTGTATTTCTTATGTATCTTCTCCTAGACATGTCCAGCTGTCTAGGAGAAATTTGGATGAAATTTCGACATTATATTTTAACGATATACGAATTAATTTTAAATGATTTTATAAGACTTTATTGTAGTGAAAGTTTTATGTGTAGGCGGTAGTGTCATGCCTTAGTGGAGCTATGTCGCGTTTCATATGGAGCGTGAGTTATTGATGGCCCTTGCCACCTTTTGCCCATGCAGTCGTTGCCTTCCACCTCGAGAAGAAGGAAGGACGACAACGTGTCTGCATAAACGCGAATGTCTACGGGTGTCGACAGTTATTAAAACTTATGTAAATATAGTTTAACATCGTAACAGCAAGTCTGTTTAAATGCACCTCACCTTCATCCAATTCCGCACTTTGAACGGCGCCTAGTGCTTATAAAATAGTATACTTATTTTTGTATAGAAAAATTTCTTATAGTAAAGATATTTATAACTCTCAAGAGTTATAGAACAAAAGTGATTGTACAAGATGTGAGCTATATAGTTCTAAAAGTTTGCTGGTGTTTTCAAAATAATAATGTATTATCAACATTTTGACGTTGCCTCCTGCGATGTGGTCAAATTTACTTATATTTTCTTTGTAATTCATATTGTATAATTTTTAGTAGCCGTGAGTATTGTATCGTGATGTATTGAAGCGGAATTAGGACGGCACGACCGGGGAGGTAACTCTCGCTCACGTACCGCCGTAAAGTGATAGTTTCACTGTCGCGTTTCGTGTGGTTTGTGAGTAGCTGGTGGCCTATCGCAGGGCAGGAAAGAACTCAATGTATTTGCACTGTTATGCGTGTTTATGGGCGTCGTTATTTGTCAAAAGGCTTCGACTGCACTTTTGTCCCCCTGTAATATAAAATTACTATATTTTATAAAAGTATAATCACCACTTTCCACATCTATGTTGTCCAGGGCATCATCTGGTTCATCCAATGACAGAGAGACTTCCAGCTTGAAATCTTCCACCTTCACTTCCTCGTTAACCTTAATGTTGGTTTCTACAAAAGTGATTCATAATCAATTTATGCATACAAAATCTTCTTTCTTAAAAAAAGAAGATTAAGAATGAACTCATAAAAATGAGATACAAATGAGCATGCACCATTCATAACTGTGCCAGCTAGCACTGCCAGGTCATTTTCTAAGAATCACCATGCAATAACACATGCAAGAAAATATTTAGGAGGCATTTTCTACCCAACAGAGTTATTATAGCCTGGAACAGATTTCTTGAATGTGTCATTATGGCATCACAACTATTTTAAGAACTGACTGGACAAACTAGAAATCTTGAAACTATGTGACATACACACATCAGCTTATTCGCTGCTGTGGCTTCAAGATAATAATAATTCACTGACCGTTTTCATCACTAAGCTTGGTCCTCAGTAGTTTCTCTTCGCACCCAAGAACTTGGACACGAAAGCATGATGCCTCACGAAGCCTGCTCACACAAGTGGCACATATCAAACGCTCCTCTGCGTCTGCATCTAAATTTGACAGCTGCAATCTTCTATATTTTTGTAATTGAGTACAAAAATAATGGCCTATTAGAGGGGAGGATGAGAGGAATGCATCTGGATGCAAATGTTTATAGGCATTGGTAGTCATTATCCACTAATATTTTAAATGTTCAAGTTTCAGCTCATGGATTATGTTTGTTATACCCTCAGATCTGGATGAAATTATCCATAGACATGGCTTTTAAGGTTTTTAGGTACATTTGAAATTTAGCAGTTCATATGGAAAAAAGAAACAGGGAAGGATTAAATAACTAGCAATCTATCTGGGTATTTCCCATGAATAAGAAGGACCAATTATACACTAAAATCTTTCTCTGGGTTCACCCCATACATTGGTGAAAACCACATGAAATGTACCTTCAATAGATTTTGAGAAAAACAATCACAAAGACAGAGAGCTTTTGTTTTATATATAAGCTATATTTCAATTGAAATGTACTAGTAGTGACTACTATCTATGTAATCTCATAGATCATTCATTCCTTTGCTAAAAAATGTGGGAGTGAGAATCAATAAATTGTTTGAAAGTTGTTCGTGAGTTTCCCGTGGCCCCCAGAGAGGGCGAAAGGTAGGAAGTCTGTATAACAATTACATGAATTTCTAAGTTGTAATGAAAAGGCTCCAACCCATCATTTGCCTAATATTATAAGAAAACAGTGATGCTCCAAAGTTATGTTCTGTTTTTGGTGGGACTAGCTACGTGTAATATATTATGAGCTTTTAAAGCTGTTTTAAGCGATCACAGAAGATGTTTGTGATACAAAATTAAATAATTTGATACAAGAATTGAGAGAATCTCCGCTAAGAATGAATTTTATGAAGCTCCATCTAATGTGTTTTTCGAGGTAGAGTACGCGGGTGTAACCGCGAGGGGCTGCTAATTGTCCAACAATTATTGATGTTTACTAGGCCAAAATTATATACTACGTGAAGGTAATAAAAGAACTAGGAAGATTAATTCGAACATACCAACAAACCAAAACAATCCACAAACATATCTGAATACACTTCTTTTTGTCCAAACCACTGATATTCAACGTTTAGTAGCCTACATCTCTTTGTAGCACCGCAACACCTGCACTGTCCAGAATCAAATATAGGTCCTTTTTTCGTAGAAATATTCATGTTTTATTCTTAATTTATAAAAAAAACGTACGCTAGTTATTTTTTTATCTATCGGCCGTACAACATTTCTGATTTGTCAAATTGCAATGTCAAATATACTGCCAGTATACACGACCAAGCGAAATCTTTCCGATGTCCAGCTACACGAACGAAATCATCCACCAAGGTTCCATCCGTCCGTTTGTGTAGCCATACTATTATAATTCAATTATTATGTGTAATGTTGGTAGTACTGACGACGCCATGAATTTCTGAACGAATAACGATCCTTCAAATTATATACACCTCTCTTTGTTCGGCTTCGTTCAAGCTTTCTGAAATCTGAGTTTTGATTTATGAGAGCTTGAAAGTTTTTACAATGACCTCCAATAGTGTAAAATTTCAAATTAATAACACTCAATGAATAATTTATTTAAATAATTTAGTTACTAATTAATTAAAATGTGATAAGATATTGTTTGTGAAAACATTAAGTTAGTGATAAGTATGGAACCGAAAACAACAGAATGGCGACCGGGTCCCGCAGTATGTCGTTGTTGCTTAGCCGAAGGTTGTTATAAAGACATTTCAACGGAGTATTTTTGGATGGGAAAAAGAGAAGTTTATGCCGAGATGTTGTCAGATACCCTTGATCTGACAGTAAGTAACACATTTTATACGATACAAACTTTATTTATTTGGATGCCATTTTGTTAAACCGACCAAGCGTAAATGCCACTTTTTAAGTTTACCCAAAGTCGTTTCTACTTACAAAGTTTCTTGTTCGAGTTATAAAATCAATAATTGTGCTTATAAATGTTTACTTTGTAGGACAAATAACTACTAAATAAAAAAAAAAATTGGTTGAAGTGTAGCAATAGGCAATAGGTCCGGCAATAAGGATGAGGATCATTCATGCACATAGATAACCCACATCACACCAACATGATATAATACCATATGAATCACAACATCAGTAGCCGATAAGCCTCTGATCTCTGCCAGAACTTCAGGCCATTTGGCCTAGCACTCAACTAACCCACCATTTCAGTGGGTTGCCCTATAACCGAGGGGATAGTCATCCCCTTGTGATCCTGCCAGGGTCATTACATTTGTGTTCATCATTCAAATTTTAGGATTGTTGTTTGTTATTTCAGTTGTTGCTTACTGTTTTTATTATTGTTGGTACGTATATACTAGTAGTTTAGTATACTGTTAGATTTCTTAGTAGTTGTATTTTTTCTCTAGTTTTTACTGTTACTGTTTATTTAAGCTTATTTTTTCTTCACTTTTAATTATTATATTTCTTATTTAGCTATTCATAGTTATTTATTACGTCTAGGCCCATAGGACTAGACGCTTTTTCACCTACTTTTAGTAGAAACTTCAATATTATTATTTTGCCAATAGTGTATATGATGAAGAATTTCCTGTACAGGCAGGTACCCATAATGCGGTTGAGGTGTGCCAATACCACTATGGAATGGACATTTTTTGTGTAAAATTTGATGTCATATCAATTTTTACACAATTTTTTTTTGCTTATCCTATATTATGTTATATATATCAGAATGTTCTTTACCAATGATTTTTTTCTAGAGGGTACGGCTATGGAGATATTGAGCTCTAAATCCTTCATAAAAACATTTTTCTTATATTAGCACTTTATTTTTATGAAGTAGTCGCATAGTGATTATCATGAAGAACAAAGTAAGAAGTATTGTCCTGCGGGCTGCCGTTCCAGAGTATGATGAGCCTAGAGTCCCAAAATATTATATACTTGTTGATGCGTAACATAATAATCAAATGTGGTGGGCTGTGTGACCATCTTTAGAGATAGAATCTAGGTGAGGAGTATTATGATGGCAAGCTTGTGATGTTATGGTTAATTTATAAATAATATACACCACAAGCCAACAAGAAGTTAATTTATTAATTAAAAATATAGGTTGGGGTGTCTATGCCCTACGCAAGGTTCTAACTTTGCCACGTTGCCCGGTCACTCCCCTGGATGGTGACGGCTGCTCGTAGGTCGTGGGAAGCGTCGGCTATTGTGCGATGATTGAATGTCCCACTCGTGAAGCGACGGGTCTCGTGCGACGGCTGTACGTCCCACTCGTGAAGCGACGGGTCGTTACGAGCGTTTGAAATAAACCGTGACAGCGACGGGTGGTCTCGAGCTTTTCAAGTAAAACGTGACAGCGACGGGTAGTCTCGAGCTTTTTAGGTAAAACGTGACAGTTACGAGTGGTCGTGGTCTCGTGCTTTACAAGTAAAACGTGACAGCTTGAAACATTGTGCACGCCGTCTTAGTATGCAACCCGTTATCGGTCTGCTCATGAGCAAGTGATGACCACGGTGATGATGACGATGACCATAGGTGAACCGGTAGTGCCATAAGCGTGATGTGTTCACAAAGCAGAGCGGAGTTATTACAATAAAACTACTTTAACGGATTTTATCGCGGTTTATTAAATTACTTATGTAGCCCGACATTTCAGAAGCTTTACAGCAACCATGGTCACGGGTGGACTGAGATGACGGATGTCCTGATGTACCAAGTTTTTAAAGTACCCGAAGAATTATAATTTTAGTTGTTCCGATTAACGCAAACAGAACTTATTATATCTTGCTGTCTTGAGGTGTTATGTTTACTTTTTGATTTGATTATGTTCACCACTGGATCCCAAGCAGGGGGAAGAACTCAGCCATCTTCTCTATTGATATTTCGATGTTTTTTAATTTCAATAGCCTCACAGATCATTCTTGCAAGGAATCGGTGTTCCCCAGTGAGGATTTGCGCTTTATCAAATTTAACGTAATGGCAGGGGCTAATTTCAGCATGCTCACAGACTGCAGATTGTAATTTTTGTACTTTAACGCGAGTTTTTATAGATCTTTTAGTTTGCTCTATATAGGAGAGTCCACAGTCACAATCAAGCTTGTACACTCCTGCATCTTGCAGAGGGATATGGCATTTCACTGATGGTAAGAACTGACTAATCTTCTTTTGGGGCTTTAAATAAGTTTTTATTGAAGCTTGCTTGAGAATATAGCCAATTTTATCAGTCACCCCTTTTAAGGTAAGGTAAGCGCCCGACAGTGGCTGGTTTCACTGGGCTTGTGGAGCAGACGGGGAACCCGAAGCTTCTCTCACGGAACTTGCTTGACAAGTTGAAGTTCGGTATCCAGATGTTGCTTGTCACAGATGCCTCGTGCTCTCTGAAACAAAGATTTACCCACGGTAGACAACAGTGTTGGATGGTGATGAGAATTGCCGTTTAGATACCTATCAGTATGGGTATGTTTTCTATACACTGCATTACTGAATGTGTTGTTGGGATTACGGATGATCAAAACGTCTAAGAAAGCTAAAGAATTGTTTGCTTTTAACTCCGTTGTAAATTGTATCTTAGAATTTATACTATTTATATGGTTAAGGAATATGGTTACTTTATCCTTAGGTAAAATTGTGAAAGTATCATCAACGTACTTCTTGTAGAACCTTGGTGTTATAGGTGGAGTTCGAAGGGAAAGTGGTTTTATTGTAATGACTAACATTCGCGTAAACTTAAGACATCAAAAGAGCGAATTACACATATTAGACAAAAAGGCAGATAATAATGAGGTAGAATGTACCTACCTTCATTTTGCATACGAGAAAAAAAGAACAAAGGAGTTAACTAAGAGAAAGCAAAGCATAATGAAATTAAAATTAAAGAAGGTGATCAAATATGATAATAACATTTTTAATGAATGGTTGAAAGAACGAATTACTAATTACAATAAAAATTATTAGCGTTCAACACGTCGCACTTTACTGAGATGGGGTGTAAAATGTCACTTTATCAATACTTTATTTGGATTCCAAAATAAACCTCGAATATGTAGAAGGTTTTAGAAACTGTCCGCTGCTGCAGAAAAGGTAATTTTGCTAATTTTCAATGTGCGAGTACGCGCGAAGACACGTACGTATAAGAAATGCGTGTGCGCGCCGCACACGTAATGTTGGGATCGCAGTGAACGACCGCTCATTCGGTGATTCGCATAAACTGGTTTGAACAAAACCGCGATAACAGTAACGTAAATGTCGCATTGCATTGGTTTTCATTTATTTGTACTTAGGTATATTATTTAATTTCATTTATTGTTTGTAAATAATAACTAGTTCATATTAATAATATTTGATTCAAGATGATTTCATGGTAAATAATTGTTTATAAAGGTATTAAGAGCCAGATTAATATAAAATGTTTGAAATATGTAACTACAACGTTACACAAATAACGCATCACTGACGTACACACCCAAGGTGTCCTCATCTTATGGCCTTTGGAGCCACATTGGATATTGTATGTGTCTGACACAGTCATCTGCTGACATAGCTGTCATCACAGTATAGACTGTAAATATCTTGACAGATATGCCACACCTCCGTCTTTATAATAGACAAACAAAAAGTGGCTTACTTTCAATATAGGCACTGTATACACACAAACATATGTGATCAACCATAGGACTTCCACATCCAGACTATGTTCCATATAAATGAAACTGGTCTTCTAATTTCTAATAATACTCATTACGAATACATAACAATATCACTGTAGGAATCTATGGATTTTATGCGCTATCTACCAATACTGAGAATATTAACACGTTCGCACGCTGTAATACATGACAAATTTTGGCATTTTGACACACGTTTTTTCCATACTAAGTCCATAGGCGTGCTTGCGTAGGTCCGCTTACCAATACCATACCAAATGACAGAACGTCTTCAGGCGTCGCACGTCCTAGGGCGTTCTGTCAGATTTCTTTCTATCATGTAGGTGTTCTGCCCCTTAACGTTTTCAGGCGTTCAATAATAAAACATATATTTTTTGTACTAAAATGTTTAATTAATCTTAAGAATAAGGTATCAATATTCGAAACTATAACAAGGTAAGGCACTTTTACTTTTAATAAATCAACTTACAAAACAAAACAATCTTAGGAGGGTGAGATCAATTATATGTTGAACTATAATTAGCGACTAAACATTTACTTATAATAAATCAACTTTCTTATAACAAAACAATCTTAGGAGTGTGAGATCAATAATAATGTAAATTAATAATTAGGTAGGTACGAAACTTTTACTCATAATAAATCAACTTTCATAACCAAAAATTAGTTAACAAAATGACCTTAGAAATTACTGGTAATAATGTTATTATAAATTAATTTCGTTATGCCAGGCCTCGAAGCAAGATGGACAAAGTGGAGGTTTTTGTGAACATCCTTTGCAACGGTAACTAGTTTCTACGCGTTTTCCATCTTTGGAACAAACACGGCATTTTATAAAAGCATATTTTTTCTTGCTGCCAGGATTAGATTCAATTCGTTCAGGCCAGTGGCCCTTCATTCTATCTAAAGATTTCTCATTACGCTCAATTGCTGGTATATTATTGTGTAGCCTGTTGTAATGCATAGTTTTCTTGTTGACCAAGTCCTTTACATTTATATTAGTATCGAGTTTTATCAAGTCTTTTATCAATTCCTCTCTAAACATAATAAATTCATAACTTTTGTCATTATTTTTTTTGTATTTTTTGTACAAAAAATAAATTCATATTAATTCATAATAAACAAATAATAAATTCATAACTTTTGTCATTATTTTTTTTGTATTTTTTCTACAATAAATATGCATTCCACACTGATATGTCGAAAAGATGAAATAATACTTTTTTATACCAACGAATTGTTTTTCTAGGGCTTGAATAATAAGAAACCATTTGGTCTAAGCGATCAATTCCTGACATATGGTTATTATAAGTCGCCACCTCAAGAGGCTTCATCTTCTTTCTCCCAAATCTGTTTTGTACTTCAACCATTGTAGGATGAGTGTTTGTAGAAATCATCAGGACAGGGCGACTATCCCTCCATTTAGATACGTATACATTGTTCTTTCGGACCCAAACGTGTTCACCTTTCATTAATTTTTTCTTTACAATACTGTCAGGATTACCTTTCCTATTTGACCGCAACGTTCCAACAGTGTGAGTTTTCAAACCGAGTAATTTCTTGCACAAGCTAACAGAGTTATAAAAGTTGTCCATATATAAATGGTGTCCCTTCAAAAGGTAAGGTCGCATTAGCCTCAAAACTAGGTCTTCAGTCTTTGAAATGTTTTCTTCTAGATTTTCTTTACCACAATACATGTAAATATTCAAGACATATCCATCCGACGTTGTGAGCTCATAGAACTTGATACCGTAACGAGCCTTTTTAGATTTAATATATTGACGAAATTGCAATCGCCCTCGGAATAGAAGTAAAGATTCGTCTAAAGAAAGATTTTTACCAGCATTGTAAATCTTTTGAAAATGTGCTGTAGCTGTGTCAATAAACGGAGTTATTTTTCTTGATCCCTTAGCATCAACTTCAGAAGCGTAAAGACAACGCAATAATTGCTCATGTCTTCTAGCAGACATAACATATGTAAAAATTGGGTGATAATACAAATGATTTGTTACGTGGTTTAGGGCATTTAACATGTTCTTTCAGCAAACATAGACCCAAAAATTTCAATATTTCTTCATTATTGGTCTCTCGGAATACAGCCCTTCGACTATGTCTGGTGTGGGGTCTGTTAGTAGAACACAACTTATTACTATATATATAGGCGTTTGTACGCTGCACAATATAATCGACGAAATGTTTAGGAAAAACAATATCAAACATATCCCGAGGATTGTTTACATTCTCTTTGTTTACTGATATGCCTTCTATTGATGTATCAAAATTAAATTCTGGAATGTCAACTAGTGTAGAGGACCAATCCTGACTGTCGAAGTCGTCGTTGTTTAGCTCGTTGTTACTATTAGACTGGGAATTATGAGTAAGTACGGGTAGATCTCTTTCTATCTCAGTTCTACTAGTAGAAGGCTGAACATTTTCGTTTTGCTGAGATTCTTGCTCAGTTTGATGCTCCGATTGTGATAAATTTTGGTCAGGAACATCTGATAAATCGGTAGAAGACTTACTTGAATCAGACGATCCACCGACACGTCGTCGTGACTTGTTCGGTTGATGTACTCTTACCACGGTTTCTGAATCGGAACTACTGCAATTATCTTCATCAGAAGGTACGTAGCATTGGTCGGAACCATATTCTCCATCATCTGCATAAGGATCTTGGCTAGATTCTGACGATGAAGCTTCGTCAAACAATTTTTGTATACGATTTTGTTGTCTTTGGTATGGGTCATTGGATTTCATCTAAAGGGTAAAAACACAAACATATAACTTCGATTGGTAAATAAAATAATAGTAATAAATCACACTAAACACATATAATATACACAAGTACACGTAAATATTTTTATTATAAGGATATTACCTTGAAACCGCGCAAAACTCGCACGCACCCACTCCAATTCGCTCGCAAATGCGCACTGACCGAACGAGTGAACCAAAGTCTATTGACCGCGACCGCCGACGGACGTTGTGTCTGTGTGCAGTGTGTATTACAATTGTCAATGTAGTGGAGATATGGCTGTCCCTTTCTAGTAAGTTTTTACAATTCAATGTGACACTAGCAAATTTCTGAGGGTTCGTACGGGGACAAAAAAAAATATTCCCGCTAACATTTAATAGGAAACAATACCGCCCGTCGACGTACGGTGGATTACTAGATTTCAAACTTGAACGACTGTCGACGTAGTGTCGCGTTAGTTTTTTTATCTTCTATCGCCCACCGACGTACCGCGCGCGAACGTGTTAAATAATATGGTACATATCATCGTAATTGGTAAACATGGTAAATTTACGAAACTTCACAAAACAAATTTTACAGGAGAGCGTTTAGATACTTTATATTGACGAAATTTATTACATCCCACCTGGATGTAATAAATTCTGCGATAAATTATAGTTTCAAAATCCGCTGTTTTTATTTACCATGAAAACGTGCCAACCGGTGGCTGGCGCGGGATCACTTAATGTTGCCAGTTAATATCAAATGGGACAACACATATTATACATTAATATTATTATGTAAGTTTTTTTCCTTTAAAAGACGTGATTATCTCATAAGCGAAATCACTTTTATCAAAAGACATTAAAGGCAAAATACGTTTCTGAATCAACACGTTTTAGAAATAATTAAGTGAATTCATATAATTATGTTTGGAGTATTAGTGGAGTAATAATAAAATACGTATACTAATAATTGTACCTATTTATTTAAGACAAGAACAACATAGTCGCAACTTTCACTAAACAATCAAAGTGAGAGGTAATCGTAGAAAAAAGTACTTCAAGTTTGTAATTTCATACTTGAAATTAATTGAGACGCTGAAGATAAAGAGGAACTGTAGGTATTCCTACAGATCCTCTTCTTCATTATCTGGTTCAGGCAAGCTTTCATAAAAGGAATGGCAATATTTTGGGATTTGGTTATCGGTACAGAGTTTTAATTCTTTCTGTGTAAATATTTTTTTGGAGATATACTCGTACTTTTTCCTCTTTTTTGCTTTTATGTTAAATTCATTAAAGGTCTCGTCATTGTAGTCAGTTTTAATATATATTGATTTAGGGTTGTCTTTACGGTATTATCTTCACTTTTGGTCTTGTCTTCTCTAGTCCTCTTTCTTGTTCATTTTTTTTAACTTTAGTTGAGAATTTCTTCTTAGAACTTAAAGTTTCTTCTACAAAGTGACACTGATTGGTATTGAAATCTAAAAAATCGTCATTAACTAAGACATTCACATAATAAATGGCCGGGGATTAGTTCTGGCTAGTCTCGTCATATGAATCCCCACATGAAGAAAAGGGATGGGTATCCGGAGTGTAAATTGCTGTATTTTTACATTTCTGTTTTATTTTCGAGTGAATAGACTTCAAGTGACTATGTCCACACAGAAGACATATCTGTTATGTTTCTTGTGGGATGATTTGTTACCAAATGGAGCAACATACACCAGAAACTATAATTTTTTTGTTGGCCCCCACAATGTAAACTTACGAATCTTACACATTCGAATGTTTGCTGTACGTCTATAGATCGATTTGTTAAAGTGTGCTACGATCTCAATTCACGAATATGACAGATCCGTGGTGCACTTTATTCGGACTTCACATTTTCAACTACGACACTTTATTATGGGTGTATCAACAAAAAGTGAGATTCGCATTATATAGTTTCTGTAATCATTAGAGATAGAATTTCGAAAATTTTATACCTTATTTCGGACAACATAAAGTGCAGATTTTAATAGAAATATCAAATTTACAAAATCTGCAGATTCGTAAGTTTGCCGTAGAGGTGACGACATAATACATGCACTTGGGAATACTGCATGCGATATTGTCAATGACCATTGTATATGATAAGGTTCATCATAACTCCTGGATCAGCCCAATGTGTCGTGATCAACATATTCATATATCGAATTCGGGTAGCACATGCCATGCATTTACGCTCCTCTAATGTCTTTAAAGTAGAACCTCTCTTATATCCCTATCTGTGGGGAATTTGATTCACACATAAGCCTCATGAAAATTTTAATAGGGATGGCAGTTATTGAAGATATATGGTTTGTCAAGGGGCAAACCATATATCAGTAAAGTATTGAATTTCTATGTTGTTCTTGGAAAACCTAATCAGTTTTTAAAAGTTCTACAATCGTGTGGTCCAGTAAGTCTTTGTAGATTAATCACTTTAGCATAAGTATTTGTGATTTCGATTGTAGAAGATGGTGGATAGTAAGAAGTTTGTTTTATTTCCTGTATTTTGTAATATGGGGGAAACATTGTACACTGCCCTTTTCTTTGTTTGAAAGTATGTGTCGTATCACCTTATATACGATAGCGAGATGGCTATAAATTCAATAACACTATCGATAACTTCAAATTTGTTACGAATGCATTCCTTTGTGTGGTATAGTGTTAATCAGAGGATCAGTGAAGGGGCAAAACACCTAATGAACTTTCCTATGTTCATTAGGTGTTTTAGCGCAGATATCGCGATGCACTCGCAGGACGCGCTCCCTAGTCAATAGTGAGCCACCAAAAGTAATAAAAACACCCTCATTATTTACAATAAAAATGAAGTCACTAATAAGCCCGACGAAACTAACAAAATTTACAATACAAATTGCAATAAGATCGTAATTGTATGGCAAAAAAATATATAAATACGCGATCGTTTTTGGTAATAAATGCAAGTACTCGTTAAAAATAACAGCAAAAATTTAATTACATATAACTAACCAATTTTATGTCACTGAATGCAAAGATGTCGTTGTGGTTGCCGGAAATCCAGAAGCACTAGTCGATGTCTTCAAATGTGTAATCAAAAAGTACAGAAATACTAGCCGAAGTTGTCGTGAATACAAACAAAAAGTCTAACAATACTAGCCGAAGTCGCGATGATTCGCAGTCCCAAAAGTCCACAAACACAAGCGGAAGTCGTGGATATAGTGATCAATCAAAATTCACAATTCAAGCAAAAACTTAAATTACGGAAGGAGCGCGAATATGCACATGCGATGCCGGAAGCTTCGAACACTGCACTGAACAAATTCGATTGTCGAAAACACATTTACACTAAATTCATTAGTGTTCATTCTTTTGTTTATATACTACTCAAAACAAAATAAGGGCCACTAAGGTATATTTTCGGTAAAAAATGGGTTGATAGAAATTTACATCTTTATGTAATCAGTAGTAACCTTACAGGTACAAATATCCATTGGATTATTTATATTTAGTTCTTGTGGTATTCATAAAAACAATTGATTGTTTTTATTGAGGCAAAGATTAACATTACATTTTGAACAATGTATAGTAGAATAACCTTTACAGTGCGGGTATTTACACCGCAGGGATCCACCAACGAGAGGCCAATGACTCTGCTCATATCTGCGAACATCTTTTGGTGGGGGCAATTGCTACAGCACTCCTTTTCTTCTTTGCTTGTATCTCGTTTTCTAGAACATTGGAACTTAGCCGACCTCTTTTATTTTCATAGGCTACGCCTATATTACATAGTGTGTAAGCCAGTTCATTTCTAAATGCACCTAAATTGGGGATATCTTTTTTAGGTATATTTTTGGCAGTTAAATTTTTTTAATGTATTATCCTCGCATTTATTACTGCCAGATCTAAAAGGTGAAAGAAAATACGAATGTACCATTTTCTTAATTTGAGCCTTATTCGATAGCTTCTAAGAAAACTATCCATAAGGTCAACCCCACCCATGTGGGCATTATATTCACTTATAATTTTAGGGCATGGAATCTGTATTTTTTCTTTTATTTTCTTGTCATATGTAGATTCATTATTCAACAGTAAAGCTCCAACATAGGACGAGAGTGGTGTGACAACCTTATTGTCTTCCCAAGTTACTACACTAATATCCACACATTGAAATGTAGTCATTCTTTCTTCATGGAAACCTCTTGGGGTAGATGTACGCATCAGTTGTTTCTTGTCAGGTAATTTTGAATTAGGTATTCCGTTTTGTTGAACTCTACGTACTGAATGTATTCCTTGAGCTGCCAAATAGTACACTAATGGCACAGCTGTATAAAAATTGTCGTAGTAAATAATATGATTGACATTTCTCGGTATACCTCGAGCTAAGCGAAGGACAACATTGCTAGTGGCGCCCAAGTCTGGTTCATTATCAGGTTTATTTGTGAGATCCTGGCCATCATATAGCTCAAATTGATATGCAATTCCTTGTAGACTACATAAAACAAACAATTTGAAACCCCATTTATGTGGTTTGTTAGGTAAGTACTGTTTGAGGAAGTGCGCCACTTAGGTTGCACACTTTTGTTCATCTATAGACAAACGTTGTTCCATAGCAATTGATGAAAATGTACTATTTAACTCAACAATAACGGGACGTATCTTGAATAGTCGATCATGGCCTGGCTCACCAATTGCCTTGTGGTTGTCGTTGTTGTTGAAATGTAATGATTTTTTTTATTTCCTCAAACCTGTTATTTGTCATAACAGAATATATTGGTTCGTAGCCATACCTTGAACACCAGTATGGTCTAGTACTGGGAAAATGCTGGACTGACATATTAATAGTAGATTTTTGAGGATTTTGTTGTATCGCATACAGGTTTGTTTCTTCCACTATGATTTTCATAAAATCTTCAGTAAAAAAGTAACTGAAGCATGGTGTATGGAGAATCCAAATGTAAAATCTCAGGTCCTAAATCACAATTACCTTGAAAAGTGATTTTGGATTCATCAAACTTCATATTTGTTTTTTTCCAGATCAATTTTCGTTTGTCTAGCAATCCTGGAAACATATGTCCAGTAGGAACCCTCATGCTTTGCACCTGGATGTTTATTTCTTCACTTTCTATTATGGGAAAGTGAGTCACTTTCAAAATTTTGTGGACTTTCTGTGTCCTCCTCATCACTTTGTAACATATCTAGTACTTGTTCTCGATTGTGGTTTTCAAGAACATTTACCTCCTCTTGGTCGGACACCTCCAAATCATCATTCGACAGCCACCCATCTTCGAGTAATGCTAAATATTTTTCAATATCTTTTTCATTCATTGTGACAAATATCAGCACCTAAAACAGACAACAAAACAAAACTTGTCAAAATAGTTATTCATAGCTCCTATAGAATCTCAATAACCATGATTGCATGACGATGTAAATTTACATCAACACTATTTTGGGTTTTATTCTAAATATTTTACTATGCATGAACGAAAATAATAATATAAATCATAATACTTACGTCTAATCCATCAAATAAAATTACTTTATTTATAAACAGTAACTATTTATTTTTATTTTTTTCATCTAAACTATTCAAAATCACCATGCAACAATACACAAGCCTACGCACATTTTGTAATGACATTTTACAACAGACACTGACAGCTAAACTTTTTTTTCCTTCAGAAACATTACTCATGTTCCATAGAAATAGCCACATACAAAAATTTGTGATCTTTAGGGGGCCTTGAGTAAACGAAAAAATGAGCAAAATGACGGTTGAAGGAAAATTCCATCATTATGCATTTAAGGGTTAAAATAATGATCATGAAGTGTTTTTTTTATGTTCATAATAAAATTAGCCATTTTGAATGAAAAACATGAACAAAAGAAATCACCGGAAAAAGACAAACTACTGTTCTTGTCTGTTTTGTTTCTTCTTTTTAATAACGAGAATGTCCTCCTCTCTTAGTAATGCACTCCAGAAGCCTCGTATGCATACTCTGGATTTAATTTCTTACGTTTTCATCTGGAATCTCCTCCAAAGCATCTTTTAAAGCGTCACTAAGCTGCTGTTGGTTGTAGACCCCTTGCTCATTCTCTCTAAGTCTTCGTTTCAATTTGTCCCACAATTGCTTGATCAGATTTAAATCCGGACTGTTACCGGACCTGGCCATGGTAATACCTCAATATGAGACTTCTTCTAGGACAGTTTGGGTTGAAGGAGTTGTGTGTGCACGGGCAATATCTTGCATCAGGATGAATCCAGGCCAGGCTGTGCAAATGGGATCACTTGGGCCTGGTGACGTCCTCGATGTAACGTTTTGCAGTTACGGTGCCCGAATTTAATCAACAAATGCCCGAATAAACGAAAATAATCCCACTCCAAATTATTACGTTGGGACCACCGAAACGGTCTCCATACACTAACACGCCGATCATTATTAAGAAATTTTACTTTGCACTCGTCTGTAAAAAGCACCTTGCTCCACTGATCAATCCCTCAGTTCAAATACAGACGGGAGATTATTGATCGGTTTGCACTTCGAATAACTCGTCCTCCTGATATTTGCTGGTCATCGTGTAATCGCAGTTTGATCACTGACACGGGTGCCCGTTGTCAACCGTAGGTGGTGTTGTAACTTACGGGCCGTTACTGTACGATCACGACAAGCACTTAGTTGGATGTACCGATCCGGTTGTTATGCGAACTCTACCTGAACCAGGTCTCCTGGCAACACTGCCAGTGCCTTGGGAGCGATTTCATACATTTTGGACAGCTCTTCAAGAAAAACCCAACAGCAAACCCATGTAACGCTGAGTACGTCCTTCTTGAATCATAGCTATGGCTCTGGTTGCTGTAATTGTATCCATGTACTTTCGTACTGGTGGCACGATTAACGCGAGATGATAAAAAAAAATCAATTAAAATTGAAAAAGTAATACTTTCTTCCTAAAAAGAAAACATAAGAATAACATCCAATTATTTTTTTCGTAACCCTTTCAGACAAGAATTATTTTTTTGTGTCCATTGAATCTAAAAAAAATTGTAGCTAGAATAGAATAAAAATACTAAGGGAAAATTTATGAAAAAAAAACCTGGTTGTCAGGTTTTTCAGAAAAAATAGTTTTTCTTTTCGTGTACAAATGTGCACATCCGTCTTACGTAATGCTCAGACTACTGTTTAAGAGGTTTCATTGGAATTATAAAAAGTTTAATTTATCAATGTTTTTATTAGGAGATATAAAATTAACAAAACTTAAGTACAATTCTTATAATTATTAGCAAAAAAAGATTTCTTCTTTGGGATAGGCAACTAATTGGCACATGACACGTTTATAGAGGAGAGACCCTTTTGAGTCTTCATATAATTTACTTTTAAACGCCAAATATACGCACATCAAAAATAGGCGTTCTTGAAGGGGTGTTTTATATTCTTGGCGATGGTCAAGAAGCCTCCGGATACCGCGATCTAATCGACGTAGATATTGTTTCGCCTTTAAATTATTATTTTTAAAGTTATTCTCACACGCGCACATTTTTTAGTTTAAATTTTTTTACACAAAAATCACACAAAAAAAAAAACATTTAAATAAATTTGAAAAAAAAACTTGGTTAACCCTGCTTTGCATGATTTTTTCTATTTTTCTAAAATAAATCAGGGTGATGTAATTAATGCTCTAGATTAAAGGAAAAATATTTAAAAAAATCCTAATGTAAATAAAAATATGTATTATGTAAAAAACAATATGATGGAAATTTACATCATCATGCATTATCACATATTTAGCTCAGTACTAAATAAATAAAACAATATTGTTTACTCAATCTTCTTTATTGTTTATGATAATTTAAAAAACAATTATTATTTTTATTTAAGCATAAATTGACGCCACATTTACTACACAAAATTGTGGAATAGCCTTTACATTTGGGAAATTTGCAACGGAGTGACCCACCTACTTCTGGCCAATGTTCAGCACCATCTCTTCTTATGTCTTTTGGAGGTGGTGGAGCTGGAGAACCTTTTCTTTTTTTTGATTATAATTCTTCTTCTAGTACACTGGTACTCTGTTGCATAGCACAAAGGCCAATTCATTTCTGAATTGGCCCATTGTAAGCAGACTCTTTTGAGGTTCACCTCTTTCATGAGCATTTTTTTTATTAACAATCCAAGAGTTTAAAATAGCTAGATCAAATAGATGATAAAAAATACTTAAATACCACTTTTTAGACCTCATTGTTATATGATTTCTGCCCAAAAAGCTATCCATGAGATCTACTCCTCCCATATGTTTATTGTACTCTTGGACAATAAATGGGCAAGTAATATCAATTTTTCCTTTTGTTATCCTGTCAAATCTTTTGACTTTAGTTACAGGCAGGCTCCAGCATATGAAGATAACAAGATTACTATCTTATTATCTTTCCAAGCCACACAACTCAAATCTATACCATCATGCACAGACACTCTTTCCTCAAAACTACCTCTGGGCACAGATTTTTTCATGAATTTTTTCTTCTCTGGAAGTTTATTATTTGGTATCCTGTTTTGTTGCACAGTTCCCACTGTGTGAATTCCCGATTTAGCTAAAAAAACTACCAATGGCCAAGAGGTATAAAAATTATCAAAGTATATGATATGGTTTTGCTTTCTTGGCACTCCTCGAAGCAAACGAACTACAACATTTCCTGTTGCACCAAGATCTGGTTCATCTGTGAGCTTCTCTGCATTCTCTTGTCCAGAATATACCTCAAACTTGTGGGCATATCCCATCAAATCACAAAGAACATATAATTTGAAGCCCCATTTATGCGGCTTCTTAGGCAGATATTGTTTTAAAAAATGCCCTATTTTGGTAGAACACATCTGTTCATCCACAGAAAGTCTTTGATTCATTGGCACTGTCGCAAACCTCTCATTGAGATGCTTGATAACAGGGCGGATTTTGTAAAGCCTGTCATGTTCTGGATGACCTATAGGTTTGTGAAGATCATTGTTATTAAAATGTAATGATAACTTTATTTTCTCAAACTTGTTCAGTGGCATTGTTGAAGAAATGGGCTCATATCCAAACTTTGGTGACCAGTATGATCTTGTGCTAGGAAATTTGATTACTGACATGTACAATAATATACCAAAGAACTTATATAAATCATTTTTTGTAAATGTCATAGATGAACTGGGATTACTCTGTATTATATATAAATTTGTCTCCTCTACTAATGTTTCGATAAAATCTTCAGTGATAAACTAGTTAAAACATTGATATGGAGTTTCTAGGTGTGATAGATCACCTGAAGCAGTAGAACTCCCCAAGAAAGTAATTTTATCTGTATCATACACCAGATTCCTTTTTTTCCAAATCAAGCTTCTTTTGTCAAATGGAAAACTGGATGAAGACTGTAAATTGGATGAAGTTGATGGGTGTGAGGGTTCTTGATCTTCTGTTTCTACAAGAGGAGGATCAATGTCAGCAGTTTCAACCACTTCATCCACATCATCATCATCATCGTCGTTCTCCTCCTGCAACACTCTTATAACTTCATCAGAATCGCGGTTTTCATCATCGGAATCTTGGTCATCGAGGTCATCTTCTGAGATAACCGCCTTGTAACTTACTAAGATAAACTTCGATATCTCTTTCATTCAAGTTTCCCTAAAATACAACATAAAATTAAGATTTACAAAAAAATGTTTGCCATACATTACAAGTGTAATTACTGCATAGTGATGTAAATTTCCATCACATAGTTTTGAGAAATTTATTCACAGTGTTTTGATATAAATTGTACATAAAACAACAAAATCATGAAAACAAACCTTTTTTCCACTCATTTTCACTTTAATTGTAACTTATATCTTCGTTTATTTCCTTATAACGAACTAAAATTTCGCTGCTTTTTTCCAGTCACAACAAACACCGGAATGACAAGTTCTAGGCCTGGTAATTGACAGTGACGTTTGCTATTTTTTGACAACTGCGTTTTGTTCTACGCATTAGTCGCTTAAAATTTTGCCAGCAACAATAAATTTACAGTACAAGGGTTTTGTGTACCTATTTTTGTGCACTAAATGTTATGATGGAAATTTCCATCACCATGCAAAGGGTTAAATTTGATAAAAATAACTAACTGATATAAAAAAAAAAAATTAAATAATTAAATAACTTTTAAATTAAAATAATTATGTCTTGCCCGTATGATAGATGACGATTGAATCAAATATAAATCCTGTAGCCTATAATCATGACAAACTCAATGTTCTAGGATAAGAAATAAAATAGAACTGTATTGAAACTAGTTAAAGTCCAAGGGATGAATGCCGCCACCCACGTCCCATATAATATTACAATAACAGCAATATATTGTTTACACAACGTGGGTGGCACAGGAAGCCACCAACAATATGACACTGGAGATGAAATGCATACGATAACAACACTGTAATCCACAGGATAACATCCCCCCCCCCCAGTTGACAGTTTCGGACATCGTCGTCATTACGTTGGGCATCTCGCTCGGCTCGCTCACAATCCTTTCCATTATGAGGTCGAGTGAATTGTTATCGCCGATGTCTTGTAGCGACGAGAATATGCTCATCGGGTCGATAGAGTGGGCTGCGCTATCATCGCACTGCTGAAAATATAAAGGAAAAAGTCTTTAATATTTTTTTTCTTTCGTATATAAATGTGACGATATGGATATTCAAATATTATATCTGATTAGACAAAACTGTAAAATGTGTGAAATTCATGTTGGACGTTTCGGCGGCTCTTGTGGATAAATCTGTTATCATAACGTCTACCTATAAAACAAACACACAAAAAAAAAAAACAATTTAAAATATTTTTTATGTAAACCCTATAACTAGATAAAATGGTTTAAATTGAACATGTCAAACTATACCTGGTCCATCGAAACTGTTGAGTTGAAATCCTCGTTGGATGTTGCAGCGGCTTCTTCAGGTGGATTCATCATGTCGGCCTGTAGTCGAAGATGAACATAGAAACATTAAAACAATATTTTTTTATGTTTAAACTTACCGATTGCAGTGTGAGTATCGTCTCGGTCGCCGTTGCGGTCTCGTTCACGTTCATATTTTCTGCCGGCTGATAGATATTTTCAGCCGGCTGAGCGGTAGTGGTCACTCGCAGGTTGCACTCCCTAGTCACTAGTGAGCCACCAAAAGTAAGGGTCAATTCATATTAGCGCAGAATCGAAGCGCATCGAAGCGTCAAATTCCTCACAATCAAAGCGAAGTCACACGAATGCGTGCGTATTCGCGTGAATTAGCGCGAGAATGCGCGCTTTTGGAAGAAAAGACGTATATCTGG
>JAFELO010000955.1:269822-310384 GCA_017140195.1 Eumaeus atala | reverse complement strand
AATTACTCATCACCGTCGTTCTTTTCTGTGTTTTTTCTTTTCAAATTTTTAAGAAGAAAAGCTAGAAGACAAACTGCTAGGAACTTTTTGTGACTACCGATGCCGATAAAAACCGTACATTTGGTTCCTCTATTTCGTCGTCCTCATCGATGGGCCGCAGGATTCTCACAAACTTTACGCAATGCAATTATCTAGACTTCTATTTATTTATCTATCTAATTATTTGTTTGGCTTAAACACGCAGACAGAGCTAATAAGCTGAATCAAAAAACAATTTATGTTCAATACTCCATTTATTGACGAAGGTTTTATACCAAACCGCTTCAACTTATAGCACCGAAGTTACGCGGGCGTATTCGCGAGGTGTAGCTAGTGCTTAATAAGAATAGAGACATCGTTTCCCTATGCAGACACCAATGCCATGTGACCAGATGACTGGAGCGGCTGTGGCGGCAGTTCTGGCAGCTCAGCGCCTGCTAGCGGCGGCTATCGTCGTCAACACCACGTCGGGGAAGTCTGCACACGTCATATCTAAATATAAGCCGCGGTGTCCGATCATAGCCATCACAAGATACGCGCCTATAGCGAGACAGTTGCACATGTATAGAGCCATCATTCCTTTAGTATATGAAGGTAATAATGATTCCTTGGCGGTCGTTCTAAATTGTGTCTATCGTTGATTTCGGGTACTGTTAAATTATTAAGTTTTAAAATCAGTTCCATTTTTTTTATATTATAGGAGTCGTTTGACTCGGACGGTCGGAGCCTTCTGGTGACTACCGAAGTCCATAAATGTCCGCATAGGGTGATGCGTTGCCCTCGTCTCTTCGTCCACTCCAAGTGACCACCTGCTATGCGCAGGTGCACAAAACGTTATCGTCAAGTCGTTACTTTGCGGCGATATCATGTGAGCTAGACTTACCTCCCCGATCGTGCCGGCCCAATACCGCTGCAATGCAGCATGGCACTACCTCAACGACAGACATACAGACAATACGAAATATACCAAAATTCTATCCCCGATAGACAAATAATATATAAAATATTCGATGGCCTAGAGAATTGGCAATGGAAACTATAAATAAGTAAAACCTGTTTAATTTTGTATTTATTTATCTATCGCGTGAAAATATTTTCAGTAATAATACTCGGCACACACATCACGAAGGTAACCTAAAGTTGGTTACAGGGACCGCCGAGAAAATATTATTACTTTAATCGCACTATGTCCGATAAGTCCGTATTCATCTCCCGCTTTATAGGGACTTATCGCATTCATACTAAAAAGTAATAAACGACACGCGGGGGCCCCCTAAGGGACCAACTCCACATCCACAGATGGGGTTGCCCCGCACTACAGGACAACCTCACCGACTTTGGGTGAGTGCAATGTGGTGAGGTTCCCATTCTCACCCCTTGGCCCGTGTGCAAAAGTACCTCCTCCTGTTGCTCTTTGGTTCCCTCTTCTTATAAGAAGGGTACCGAGAACGATTACTCCCCCTGGTCTTTAGCCCCCTCTTCTTATAAGAGTGTTGCATAGATCCACCTCGGTTAAATTGCTTTCACCTGGTGAACCCCAGGCTACTAAACCCCACCGCCACTTGCTAAACCGCTTGCCTTGTGGCAAGGTGTGAGCAATAGCCAACTGGTTTAGCAAATAGTCAAGTTAATTAATTTAGCCATTGTTTAATACTTTTATTGTCAGTTTCACGGGTTCCAATTATAGTCACGATTAGGCTAATCATGAACACATTTGTCAAACTGATTACTGTTTCACAGTTTGCGTTTAGAAGAAATTTAGAAATGATTAAACTAAACATGACAATAGAAAAATAACAATTAACTGAGAACTAAAACTAATTTATTAACGACGTTTACAAAATTATACGAATGCATATTTAGAACATAAAAAAGCGAAAGTTGCCATTCCAATTTTACTATAATAACAAAAAGAAAAAAAGTACGTTCACGCCTTCAACGTCAATAACAACAGTTAAAATTCGATGGTGAAGGCCTAAAAAATATGTACTACTAAATCTATGTATAGACTAGCTAGTAGAGCTAGTTGAATCCTAATCACTTATTGATTACAAGCCACGCACATTTTTTTAATGGTAACATACGTTTTATCTTTCTGTTTCCATTACGTTAACTCAAGTGCAGATTTTCTCCCGGAAAATATTTATTTACAAAACCAACGACTGAATGTGCAAGCAGTGTTTTGTCACTGTTAAAGTTTTATTTCATAGTAAATAGGGGCTAGGACCTGCAGTAAATGTACTATCGTTTACCTGAGTTGGCTGGAAAACATGTTCATATATAACTACCATATTTGTTAGCTTTATAATCACCTAGATGCATGGGTTTCCTTGTTGAGTTGAGAATTTTAGAGTTAATATAACTACGTCAACAACTGCTCCAATTAGTACTATAATAGTAAGGTTATTGATGATTACTATTTATTATTTTTGGTGATAATTATACTTACTTAATTATAGTTATCATCAAAAATAATTCATTGTTCCATATTTATATGTATGTATGTATATATATATATATATATATATATATATATATATATCATTATCGCCCGACGAGATGGAGACGGCACCCATATTGCTATGATTTGTAGCGACTGGGCTTCTTTTCGTCTCAGCATAAGTCCGAAATTTTACAATACAATTCAAATGATCGAACTTTTACAATTCAAGTACTTGAAAGTACTTGAAACCTCACTGAATTGAAAAAACAGTCAATTACTGAAGCAAAACGACAAACGCGCGTCGACTGCTGCGTTACACTACTATGCCGGTACAATAATGAATGTATTTTAAACCGAATCATTAATTAAATTAAATATATTATATTGAAAAATATTCGACTTCTTGTTCCTCCCATACAAAACGCTAATTTCATATGTAAGGACCTAATATTGTCTTTCCACTGAATATACCTTTATCGGAAAATAAATACACATTGAGTATTGTTATTTTTTAGACACGCCTCACCCGGACTGGGAACAAGATTTGAAGAATCGAGTCATATTTTGCATTTCGTGGGCCATTGACAGGGGTTTCGTGAGGGTTGGCGATCCATACGTACTGATGTCTGGATGGAAAGGAATCGGGACCGCCAACTCTGTGCGAGTGGAATATGCCACTAGTGAAATTAAGGAATGAATCATGTTTCATAAATTTGTTTGTTTTTTACTAAAACTTTCTTGATTATAGTGTTATTTACACTTTTTAGATAATATATTATTATTATTATTCGATATTATACTAAGTTTATTCTTTTGTGTATATTGTAATACGAAATTAAATATTGTAGAAATACTATAACTTAAAAAATAAATGTTATATTTTTTATAACTCTAGTTATATTTTTTGTTCTTTTGCGCTCGCGTTCAACGTCCTGTATACTCTTAAAACATTTTTCTCAATAATTATGGGGCCGAAACTAGAAACTTAAAACCTACCTATTTTCTAGAAATTTTGTGTGTGTGTGTGTGTGTGTGTGTGTGTGTGTGTGTGTGTGTGTGTGTGTGTGTGCGTGCGCGTTCGTGTGCGAGCGTGCGAGCGGGCGTGCGTGCGTGTGCGGACGCGTGCGGGCGCGTGCGCGTGCGGACGCGTGCGTGCGAGAGCGCGTGCGCGTGCGTGTGCGTGTGCGTGTGTCTACTGAATGCATATAAAATATGATAAAAATCGGTAGGGCGTTTCGGAGAAGGTAACTAACATTGAGATATGAGAATTTTATATATAAGATTATCCTAAATGTAAGTTAAGGAATAGTTAACCAGAAACAAAGATTTAAAGGCGTTTACAAAGGCGACACCCCGAAAACGCTATATCCAAAGTAGTTGTGGAATTATTCGATTACAAGGAAGGTGTTTCAAAATTTGAACAACGTATATCCAAGTATCAAGCCTCAGCATAAATAAACGTAGTCTGCGACGACGGTTAAATAAATAAGTCTGTCCAAAGTAAACAGAGGCTTGTTATATTTGTTGGAAAACCATTAGGGGATCAAAATAAGTCTTAGATAAAAATACGAACAGTCCGTCGTAAGCGATGGTCTTGAATGCGATTGTACGCTAAATTGTATGGCAATAGGATTTTTCTTGGTTTACGCAAATTCGACGTTTCTATAATGAAACATTGTAAATCAAATTATTTAAATGATTTTATACATTTTATGGAGCCCATTTACCTATACTAATATCGTAATACGAAACGTTTCGAACGATTAATCTCGGGAACTACTGGTTCAATTTGACAAAATATGTCTATGTAAGACAGACCATTTATGGAGTAAGGCTATTATATCATCAAGCTATGAGTGCGTGGGTCATGCTGATACGAGGCGTTATTTACCGCGATAAAAACCGTGTAGTTTCATGTTCATATTTTTACATAAATTTAACATAGCGCTTATAACCACGCCTGAGATGAGATAATGTATGAAAGAGGACACCGCACTACAGAAATTATGTAAACACCACTTGAATATGTAAATTCCATCGCATTTATGCCAATGATGTAATATAAAATTGGTTTGTAAAATGATCGGATGACGGAGTAGAAGGTGATCGCCATCAAAGGGTTGACTCTGGTTGCTGGCCGACGAGGCAATTTGCAGAGCTCTCTGAGGTGCCCAAATTGAATTTATGTAACCTCGCCTTCACACCGGTAACACACGGCCGAATAGGATTTTACTCTTAAGAACTTACTTTTTTTACACGATAACACCTTTGAAATAGATAAAGCTGGCTACATGATGTCATAGTAATGTTTCGAGTCACTTACGCAATTATAAAGACAAGAAATATTAATGAATGTCAAAGACTTGATTCAATAGTCCTTAAGTTGAACGAAATTGGGCTAGAGTTATCCCCTATTAAGTCAAATTACTGTGTTTTCAGTAGAGGAAGGAGGAGTATAGTACCTGCGCTAACAGTATACGGGTGTAATATGTCTTTGTTAGAATGTACCAAATACTTAGGAATATGGTTGGATAGAAGTCTACGATGGGGCAAACACATCAATGAGATATTAGAAAAATGCTCTAAATCACTAAATGTCCTAAAAATGCTTGTCGGTTTTTCATGAGGCGTGCATACAAAATACATGCGTAAGCTATAGTTGACGTCAGTTAGGAGCCGAATGGACTATGAGTGTTTTCTATATAATTCAGGGCTAAAACACATACACAAAAACTAGACAAATTACAAAATCAAGCTCTAAGGATAGTTTGGTGGTTTTATTGAAAGTTCTCCTATCTATGTAATGGAGAGCGAACTAAATATAATGCCGTTGGTCTTAAGGAGGCATTATTATTTGGCATATAAATATAATCAGAAATTAACTTCTTGGGTAAATCATGAGACTATCAATCTTATTGCAGATATAATTGCTTTGAGCAATTTAAGGAACTGCAAGACAAAACTTTTACTTATTAAAACTTATAACGACGTGAGCAGATATAATATCAATTCATTTCAAATTTTAAATATGTTCAACCTAGACATTTGGGTCAAGGGTATCGAAATCAAAACATATATCGATATACCTGGATAGTGTTCAATATACCAAAACTAGTTATAATTTATAATCCGAATTTATTAGTAAATAATGTTGTTGCGGAGTTAAATGAGCAATACTATGGTTGGCACCGAATTATTACAGACGGGTCCAAAGATAGCTTTGGACTTGGTGCGGGATTTTATAACCAAACCCAGAAAATTTTATAACCAAACCAAACAGCACAGAGTCAAATTTAAAATTAATTGTGAAGCTACAATAATGTCTTTGGAACTCATTGCAATACATCGGGCTTTATCTTATATTAGTACTAGTATTTATCACAATTTCAATATTTTCCGTCAGTAAGAGTGCCTTGCGACATGTGGCTCGACGTGACTCGGCTGCAGAGGAGCATCGATTGCCTATGATATTTTAAGAGATTTTATCACAGTGAATATACGGGGTACAGATCTTAAATTGCAATGGCTTTCATCACATATTGATCTAAAAGGTAATGAGGAAGCTTACCATGTAGCAAGGCAGGCAACTATAGATGGAAATTTAATTAACTACTTATCGGACTATTGGGAGCTAGTACTGACATTTAGAAAGTTATGTTTTAATGGCTGATCTCAATTCGAAAATAATTCTAATTCTAATAAAAAGGTATATGGTACAAATCCATACAGGGTGAGCTTCCTCGCTTGACATGGTTTGAAAACTATAAGTAGAAATTATATTAAATTAGCCTGTAGACTTAGATCCGAACACTATCCATCGGCAAAGTTTGCTTATCTAATGAAAAAGCAGATTCTCCTACTGTCTGACGTGTAACAAACCTGAAGATGTGCAACATTTGCTGATGGAATGTGTCAGGAATAAAGATGAACGGGAATCACTGCAGAACGAATTTAGGTTAAATCTCATTGATGTAGGGCTGATCCAAAGTATACTTTCAAAACCAACATTAGATGCAGCCAAAAAATTATGTTAATTGGTCATAGTCCAGAGATAATTTTCGCTCTTAGATAATATAATAAAACATACTGTCAACATTGAGTGCACACATGTTCCAAGGTTTGTCATGTCCTTGTGGCATAAAAACCCCCTCAAAAAATAAAAAAAAATAAAGAATTAAACACTTACAAGATAAAAAAAGTCACATTAATGCCTTAGCCAATTTACTGAACACAAAAGAACTGTAAATTTATTAAAAACAAGTCATTAATTCTGCAAAAATAAAAGGTACGAGCACATAGAATGTGGATATAGATGTAAGAATGTAAGAAGTAAACGATTTAGATAAAGCATTTGGAATATGTAATATACAGAATGGGTGAAGCCTGCGAGCGAGAGAACGTAACAACTCGTCTCATTCACTCCATCGGGCGATGCGTTCACAGATGAATTTGAGAACCGGTGGCACGTAAAGTTACATCGACCGTAAACCGACTTATACACGAACAGATTTTTTTTCATTACCCGATACTTAACAAGAATTGCCTCTTTATTATGTATATCCAAATACAAGCACTTAACAGAGTTGTTTAATTTTTTTATACTATTTGGGGACAAACATGCAGTCGAAGCCTTGTGATGACTACCGAAACTCATAAAATTCCGCATTTCAATGCTAACGTGGGCTTCCCCTCCCCTCTTCTAAAGGGGCCTCAGGAAATTTAAACGTCACACAGAATGCCGCAGCACTTTGCCGCGGTGTCGCGCGAACTGGAGTATCTTCCCGGTCGTGCCAGAACAATTCGGCAGCAGAGTCTCTCACAAAATACATTACATTTGATGTTATATGATACCTAATGATGATAACTTTGTTATGAGCTATGATTAAATGTTTTTTGTTACAATTTGACTTCCCCTTTTTCCCCCTGTATGTGTTTCACTTTAAGACCATCCTCTGTAGGCATGTAATATAATAACTAAGGGGGCATAAATATTACATCTTGTTTGGCCTTATGTCTAATAGAAATATAACTAACACAATGATGTATTAGGAACTACTTTTTCCATCACCAGGTAGAAAATGGTAAGGTGGTTTTCGTCTAAAATAATAATGATCCCTCTCAAAACTTTTGTAGATATCCTAGCCTTACGTACATGTATTTCTATGAATTGTGTTACGATGGGAATATTCGAGATTAACAAGAACACTAAAAATCGATCTACAATTGACGACGTGATTGCGTGTCACACATACAAGAACATGCGAGCCGAATTGTAACCTTTTTTGAAATCGATAAAAAATAATTTGAAAAAATATTCATCTTCATTTTTTTACAAGTATCAATACAATTATAGTCTATTCTTAAAAAGCTTTCTGTCTGTATGTTACAACAGAAATGGCCAATATTACCCTCAACGGGTCGCACGTAAGCGACCGCGAGCGGCGCCAAAACGTATCTCCATTGCAGCTCATGCCATAGACGATTTAGAGCTTTGCTTCAAAATTCTTTTTGATCATACTCTACATGTTAAAGTATCAAATATTTTCAGAAAATATTACCTACATCCGCTACTTTGTATTATTTGTTCAATGTTTTGAAATTCAAATTAAATGTTACAACAGAACTATTTTTACGGATTTCATCGCGGACTACTTAAATAATTAAGTGAACCGCGACAAAATCAGTAGTACAAAATCAGTGCTATAAGTAACATTCGCTTAAGACATCAAATTAAAAGGGGAAAAACCTCATGTAGTTAAAGTTACATTCTAACCTAAAAACGTGATCGAACTCTTTTTTATGGATAAGGGAACAAACGACAGGTCTGGAGGGGTTGGGTGGGGCTATCCAACTGGCTATCCAACGCCCTAGCACATACAGGCCAAAGAGGTGGTCGTGACGTGTTTCAAGCACACGGTAAGCCCTCCACGATATTATCTCTTGAAGAACTGATGGTCAAAGTCTTTTGGGGTCTCCTGTATCATCCTTTCATAGGGTATACCTGGGCTCGCTCATGCTGTCCCCAAATGTCTCCGATTGTCTGATTGTTTCTGTGTGATTAAAAAAAAATTACCAAAATTTTATTCCACATATTTTGCACCGCCGACCTAAAACATCGTTTCATGAGTAGTTAACTCCAAAATGGTAGAATGTTATCCCAGCCGCAAATGCGCATGTTAGACTACACGGAAATGACAAACGTGCAATGCTTTTTGTAGTTCCCATTTTCCAAGAACTTTCAGGTAATAATGAACGAAGTTATGTAGGTGTGCGCATACAGAAGCGCAGCGGGGCTCGGATCGCCTGTAACGGATGCAATTACGTGCAGTTACTGCCGGACAAATTCCATTGTCAAAGGTGAGAGAGCACCAATTTACACAAGTATTCAACTTCTCTTAGATTCTTTGCATTTAATCCAGTAGATATTTGAACGACATCTTAACTAGTTTAGTTCAATTTACGAAATGTTTCAATGGTTTGGGATACTTTTAGCCTATATTTTCGACTTCTTTCATTAGGCCTGAGGTCAGGAATCTAGAATATTGTAGAATATTGAATTTGCAATTGTGTAAGTCTAAATTGATCTTAGATTTAAAGTTATTGCAAATTCAGTAAGAAAGATGGCATAAATATGCCAAGTATGCCAATTATTTGCTGCTCCTTTAAGGTTTATCTGATTGACTGAAAGACACACACATACACAAGAAAATGCATATCTAATTTAAATTATTAATATTAGTATTTTTTTATAGTATCGGAGAGTTAACGATCAAACGGAGGTTTTCTCGACAACTGCCGATTCCCAAAGACACCCGCATTATTGTCATGCAGACTCTTTCCTCTCCCCTCAAATAGGTCAATGTATAATTGTCGATTTATGGCTCATATATGTATATTTTAAAATCACCTACAAAAAACGTAGACACCACAATAATGACGTATTAGAAGCTGTAGAAAATTGCCACAGAGTGCTTAACTCATTCCAAAAACATTTTCCGGTCTTAATAAATACAAATCCAATTGTCTGTTTGTTCGTCCTCGACCATTTACACTGAAGTAGGCTCCAAAACTTGTACTGCCTAATTTCAAAATGAAAAACTTTCCCCATATAAATTGGACCGCACATTAAAAAAAGAGGTGTTTCAGGCTCTATATATTACTGTTACATTATATTGTACTGTATTATATGTTTCGATGTTTGTGGTTGCACTACTACAACTGAATTTTATGTATCTTTTTGTGTATTTTATCCCGACAGATAGCGCTTCCGACTATGTTACATATATTACAGGTCTCATACTACTTAAGCAGCTGGAATTATGTTAATCATATTTTCATGTATTCACAGAACACCGAGGCCTAGCGCGTTTTTTTTTTCGGAGGGTCCTAATACTGGTTGGCGGCGCTTGTCCAGCCTCAATAGTTCGACTGACTACGAAGACTTTTGTGTCTTCAGGTTTAGGGAGACGATAGGGGAACAGGAACTCTTTTCCCGCAGATTGGAAGAGATGTACCGGGTTGATTGTGGGCGTACTCTATAGTAATTATTTTTGGGACTGAAAAGGGGGAAGCGGCCCCCTCCCCACTCTGGTGGGACGGCGCGCGCACGATGCCGTTTAAGTTTATATATGTTGCCGTTTTAGTTATAACTATGTGTAAGGTTTCATCGCTCGACCGGTACGAGCGGTGTATGTGATATTGGTTCTAGCAGGAAAAATGCATTTACGCACTATCCAGCCGACCCAAGGGGGTCTGAAGTGTGTCTCGGGCTCAGGTCGTGAAACGATAGCTACTACCGACTAAAAAGTGCTACCCGTTTTTGTTGGCCCTATTGGCATTTTACTGGGGGAGCGTGTCTTGGTGTTTCTTTGTTTGTGTTCTTGGACAGACTTAGCTCCTGCTATCGCGATCGCGTCGTCGGCGTCGTGCAATACGTGCTTCGGCCGACGGTAACGAGAGTCGGTTAATAATATACAAAGTGAGCTTATGTCTATACGCCATTTTGCTCCTTTCGTTCATAAGAGGTTAAAGTTTAAAAAGGACATACTGTGCCGTTAGAACGTTATCTATGTGATTCTTGAAGTTCATCGACCTATCAAGAGTCACTCCCAAGTATTTCACCGTCTCTGCTCTAGGTATCTCATTACCGTAGAGCAGGATGGGAGGCACGTTTTCTAGTCTATGCGAGGGGTGGTTTAGTGAGAAGAGTGTGGACTTACTTTCTTCTCCGCATTAACCTCTATTCCCCATTTTTAGAACCATTCACCGAGTTCGGTGACGGCTTTTTGGAGTAGTTTGGCTCCGTAGTTGAGGAGGTATCTAATGTACAGTGCGGTGTCATCCGCGAACATCGCCAGCTGGACGCTGGGGTGTAGCAGTACTGCTGAAATAATCGACGAAACCGCAGCAAATAGTTGTCAGCATTTTGACGAATCATCAAACGATATGCATAATAATTCATTGAGCTAACTTTCTTTGTAGTTTCTTCACCTGAAATAAAAAAATTGATAATTAACCATTTCAAAGACAAATAATACAGACATTAACCATTATTAAGATACTGGGTATGTCACTAGTGTACAGATTGAAGAGGGTGGAGGAGAGAACCGATCCTTGAGGGGACGAGAAGAGGACAGGGTGCCCTGCAATCTGTAGCGGAACTGCCTGTTTGTTAGGTAGCTGTTTAGGATCAGTACCAACCTGTCAGGCAATCCTAACGGGTATAGTTTGAAGATGAGGCCTTGATGCCAAATCTTGTCAAACGCCTTTGCTACATCAAAGAACGTGCCGCGTGGCCGGCCCCGTCTTTTGAGTCCCGATAGTACGTACTCCGTGAGGCGGTGAACTTGTTTGTGGGCAGCTGTTGCTATCGCGAAATGCGAACTGCTTGTCTATGAATACATTTTTCTCTCGTGTCACGGTTTTAAGGCATGCGAGAATTATCCTTTTATAGATTTTACCTAACGAGCTTAGGAGACTTATGGGCCGCTAACTAGGGGGCTCCACCCTAGGTTTCCCCGGTTTGTGTATGCCGATCCCTATGGCTTCCTTCCATATGTCTGGAAAGGTGCTTTGCGTCAGAAGGGCGTTAAAAATGCACACACGGTGGTGTAAAATAACGGGAGGCAGCTGTTTCAGCGCCTTATTGGTCATTCCATCGGGCCCGGGGACCCTCTTTGAGTGAAGGTTCTTTATTAGATCCTTTACTTCTTCTGTGTCTGTCAGACGTATGATCGCATCATTATCATCTTCCGGTAGCACAGCCAGTCGGGCCGTTACTATACATTCTACCTCTTTTATGTAGGAGGCCTAGCGCTTGGTACGTATCGAATTTATAATTGGACACGTTAGGTAGAACACTTTCCTTTGCGTGTTAGATATTTTTCGAGTAGGATGAATTCTGCGGAGTAGTAGTAGGAAAGAAACTCTCTCTCATACAACACTGCCGACAAGTAATGCTTAAATTTGTGACTACCCCAAAGTGGCTCCGACTTCTCGTTTGTCCCCATAAAATATAAAAAAGTAATTGCTGAAATCCTTCTGCACTATGTTTTAAATCCAAATTCTCTAGGTGTCTGATTAATTGCAGCATCAAAAGTTTCACAATGGAGGACACACCGACGTAATTGCGGTAAATAGTTGTTACGCTCTTACATATCTTATATACGCTTATAGTTGTTGAGCTGTGTTACGCTCGTACGGCTACAGTTTCACACAATTTTAGACCTCAATTTTTTTATTCCAGCTCCTCTTAATCGTTTTTATAACGTGAACTGTAAGAGTTAAGAGTCCAACTTCTGGTGTAAAGTATTTTGTTCAATTTCGTAACAACGATAAAAGCGGAGTGGTCGCATTATGTATAAGCGTACGGTCCACCTCTAATTTAACTTGTAAACATAACATTTACTCCGCGCCTCCACGCTCCCAAAGTGCCATTCGCTACCTCCATTCCGCGAAAAAAAATCACTTTGTTGTTTCTCCTTTTTCCGTTCATTATTTCTCCACCGCTGACCTTGTTTCTACGTTTCTCAAGTATCATTCAGGAGCGGTAGTTAATCCGGAAACTAGTAGAGTGCTAGTTATAATTGATGAGGTGATCTCATTTAAATTTAAAATGTGTAATTTTATGTTGGCCCGTAAGAGGGCAAAGCATCGGTATAATCATTATGCGGATGTTCACGGGCTTCGGTAATCGAAATAAAGCTCCGATTTCTCGATTGTCTTCATCTGTTAAGTGAATTTTTGTATTCGACTAGAATACAAAAATTCACTTAACCATGATCCTAACAGTTAATGTATCGGATCCTACATCTAAAAAGATAAGTCTTTGTAATCTATTAATATCTCATAATTTCAGAACGCCCACATTTATATTTAAATATACGAATAGTGTAATAATTAATTGCCACTGTCTTAAATAAACCATAATTAATTTAACATTCTTTAAGTTATTAAATAACTTAAATATCAAAATTTGTATACGTAAATAATGCAGATATTATTTATCCGAATACAAACGTTTGAATCCTTTTGAAAAAAGTTGTAGAACTGTATTAGTCAGTATAGAATTGTGTAAAAACACACAATTGTATTGTGTAAAAACAGGTGAAAAATAAATCGAAAAGTGAGCGCCAACCGATTCTCACGTTTTTATACCTACTGAAGTAATACAAAATTTGGTCATTTCCTTTTTTTCCCCACGTCACCGGTTTAGGTGTCGAGGAGGGTATAATAAGGATGTTGGAGTGGGACCTCATTGAGGGTTTGTGCCCTATCATCGTCACAGCCGCGTCGAGTGCCCGTCCATCCACTAGAATCGAAAGCGGCCAACTCAACTGTTCTTTGCAGACTATATAAGATTTGATCTGCAATATTAGCTTTCTAAAATTCGCAAATTCTTACCTTCCTTAAAATTGTTAGATAAAAAATCACAAAGAGTATCTCTTTTTTTCACAATCATTATCTATTATTCATAATAACTACATAACATTACTACTATGTTACATAAATATATAATTTTTGTAAAAGGTAGTGCCATACTGTATTGCGGTTGAATGAAAACAAGCAAGGGTTTCACTCACTCGCACGAGACTACCGCTAATGACAAATGACGGCCGCAAAGTAACAGCATGTCACACTTCGTGCGGTTAGTGAGTTTTTAGTAGCGGAGGAAAGGGGGGTGCATAACATGTCTGCATTACAATTTTTCATCATCGGGTGTGTAGTCACGAAAAGTCTCCGACTGTGTGAATTTGTGAATGACGTTATTGCGGGTTATAAAATGTTTTTTGCATAACGATAAAAGGAACGGCATAAAGTCTATAAAAGACTAGCATCACCTCGCTGTTACATCTTTGTAACTCCTGTCCTTTTAGTCGTGGCGTCATGGTGTATGTGTCGTTCCTCTCGATAAACGGACTATTGAACACAAAAAGATTTTTTTAAGACAATTCAGGCCGCTGTTTCCAGATATTAGCGCATTTAAAAAACAAACATACTTATACTTCTGCTTTATATGTAATTCGTATAAATATATTTTTTACAACTAATTATTAAAGGAATAGTAACTTTTATTACCTTGCACACAAATATAACCTTTCTAAGTGATCCATTTATCCTGATTATTATGGTTTCATTGTCAATTATTTTAATTTCACAATCTTCACATTGACGTTGTCTATTATCTATGGAGAGTAAAACACGATGGGATTACGTAACATTCTGGAAGGTTCCTGCAGGCATGCCGGGCAATATGGCGGCTATAATCTTGTTAGGTGTACGCGCGACGCCTGCTAACACTTCAAAGGAACCTCTAATGATTGCATTGGCGATGCAATCAACATTGCATCTCCTGCTTTATTACTTTAGGCCTACGGTAATAAACTGCCCTGTGTCGCATATAACAGCCTGTATACATTTATATTTATATCTAATTAAAGTTAATAGTCCTGATATAGGACCGTCCACAAGTGACAGCTACGTTTGCCCATTAATGTTTCATTATTTTAAATTATTATTATTACATTACAGCTACGCATTACCGTTTCGCCGTACTGCTACGCGTTACTGCTACTCCTTACTGCAACGCCTTACTGCTACGCATTACTGCTACGCCTTACTGCAACGCCTTACTGCTACACCTTACTGCAACGCCTTACTGCTACGCCTTACTGCTACGCCTTACTGCAACGCCTTACTGCTACGCCTTACTGCAACGCCTTACTGCTACGCCTTACTGCTACGCCTTACTGCAACGCCTTACTGCTGCGCCTTTCTGCTACGCTTTATTGCTACCTCTTACTGCTTCGCGTTACTGCTACCCCTTACTGCTACCCATTACTGCTACGCCTTACTCACTTACTGCTCTACGTCATAATAGTAACGCGTAGCAGTTCTATAGAAGTTTCTTCACGTTACGTCACAATTAACATATTTTGTATTAATTATGTATTTAATTTCCTATTATTCCCCACGTAAAATCTATCACTAGGGAGCTATTAATTACATTTGTAATAAGTGTTTTATGTCCGCTTATATTAAATACAAAAAAATTGCACGTATGTACTACTTTGTTTTCTATATAAGATTATAATAGCTTTTTTAATGATATATTTATAATTTGGCCATTACTATTTTTATACTGTAAGTTTATATTTGTCACATTTTAGGATTCTAGGTCAGCCGCAAATACCCTAAAGGTTTTCGTATTCACGCGATCCCATAGAAAATGTGCACATAAACGGCTTTATCTTTTGATTACATTGACTTAGTTCCTTATACCAGTAATTTAGAAATCTATGGTGCGTTCCCAATTAAAATGTTTTGACAGATGTACAGACAGACAAAGAAGTGACTCTATAAGAGTATAGTACCCTAATAAAGAATAAATCTATTTTATTCTAATTTGATTTATCCTCAATAATCGACTTCTACCTTGTACTTCTTCGCTCTATCTTACAGAATGTATAACAAACTTCAAAGAATTGAAAGCGTACCACAACTTAATAAGCATGTCTCCCTCTCCCAATATTTGAACAGTAAACAAATCTCGAGAAATGCGAAGTTTACACGGCAGTATTAAATTGAATGTTGATTCTAATCAAGATATATACAGCGACGCTAAAATCTTGTTCTGTAGTGTTTTCTACAATGTCAACTGTACTACATTCTGTACTCAAGAACATCACGGGTTTTTGAACTGATCTGAGGTATATTATAATATATATTATTACTAGCAGCTCCGTCCCGCTTATTTTATAAAATATAGTAAAAATTTTAAAAAAATATTTCGGCCTCGCAAACATTATACGTTACTATGACAACCAAGTCAATTTATTACAGAAAAGCATCCGTTGGTACTCTATTTCTGAAGCTATATAAGGATTTACTTTGATTATTTTTTTCACACCATAGCTTTGATTACATTATTGAAATTTTCATACCGATCTCTAACGCATTATGTTGTGTAGCCTATTTTCATTAGAAATAATATAAGATACTAATAATGGTAAAATAAATTTTCTAACCAGTACAGTACTTTCCGAACCTATTTAATGCAAACAAACAAACATACAATCAAATGCTTATTCTTTATATTATTAGTGTTACTCATCACAATAAAACTATTTTTACGGATTTTATCTTCCGATGTTTCTGAAGCTTCACAACAACCATGATCACGGATGGACTGAGATGACAGATGTCCTGATGTTACAAATTATTAATTAAAAGTACCGGAAGAATTATAATTATTTAGTCGTTCTGATTAACTCAAACATTACTCATTATATCTTGCTGTTTTATGTTTAGTATTCGATTTGATTATGTTTACCACTGGGTCCCAAGCAGTGGGAAGAACCCAGCCACCTTCTGAATTGAAGTTTGAATGTTTATTAATTTCAATAGCGTCACGGGTCATCCTCGGGAGGAATCGGTGTCCTCTAGTGAAGATTTGTGCTTTGTGAAATCTAAGCAAATCGTGACAAAATCCTTAAAAATATTTTAGTTTTTTTTGTAATAGATACTATAGAATCTGAAATATTGTTTGTAAGGCGGCTGTAAAATAACCTGTTATTCTAATTAATCCTTGTGTGTTAAGGCTTATGTCGTCGCTTAATCGTTATGTCGTAAAATAACCGGATGTACACTCACTCCAAAAATTGTGACGAGATGGTGAACGTACCATACAATATGGTACTCGTCATTCTTCCCTTGACTCCAGAGAACAAGGCGATACACGATATTAAGGCGATATGCGGACTGACGACATGGCGCATAGAGCCAGCTAGCCAGAGGAAGGCACCGGGGCAATGCCACCGGTGCCAGCTGTATGGGCACTCGGCACGCAACTGTTATGGACGCCCAAGGTGCGTCAAGTGCCTGGGCGATCATGGCACGGCGGACTGTCTAAGGGACAGTACCACCAAGGAGCCCCAAGCATGTGTGCTGTGCGGACAAGTTGGTCACACGGCCAACTACAGAGGGTGCCCGAAGGGCCCAAATTTTTCAAAAGGAGGGTACCTAATCCCCAGGGCATCCCCAAGCCGCTGCCCAGGAGACAAAAGGCCCCTCAGGTGCAAAAGCGCCCGATACGAAAGCAGGATGATTTCTTCCCTGCCCCCATATCCACTACCAACGCGTGGTTCCGCCCGCACAAGGCCGCGTGCCCACCTCCGGCGCCGAGGCCCTTCCTTCCTACACCACAGCAGACACAGAGGGCCCCGATTCCCCGGGCACAAAGGGGTCAAATGGCTCCGGCTCCTGTGCCCCTGATGTCTCTGACGCCCCAGGCGCATCAGTATCAGCCCCAAATGCCCCCTCGTGTGGCAAGGGAGAGTACATAGCCGCCGACTGGGAATTCCTAGCGAATTTCCTGCGAGCAATTGACCTACGTGAGGTCAAAGTGTTCGCGAATAAAGTGAGATATGGCTCCATGTCTGAGAAGCTTCAGGCTCTGGAGGACCATCACGCGCTGGTCGAAACGATCAAGTGCCACTCCCACTAGGCCTACAAATGGCTACCACGGGAAGCATAAAACCCAACTCGTTAAGACTCGTGTCGTTTAACGCAAACGGCCTTAGATCTAACATCCATGAGTTGGGGAATTTCCTCCCGAAACATAAAGTAGACATCCTTCTAGTGCGCATTTGCAATTATAATATTGTTCGAAACGACGGGACCCGATTCCGTCGTGGGGGTACAGTCATCTATTACAAGTGGTCCCTTTATTGTATCCCACTCGACCCGCCCTCTCTAGAAAATCTAGAAGTATCCCTATGTAAGTTATGCATGACGGGCCATCAGCCCATCACCATAGTCTCTGCATATCTGTCAGGCTCTAAACCGCTTCTAGTTAGCGACCTTAACGCTATTTTCGAAAATTTAAACGCAGATGACCCAATAATTTTAGCTGGGGACCTCAACGCCCACCACGTGACCTGGGGCAACAGACACAACAACAGTCACGGGACTTAGAAAATATTCCGATGATCATAACATCATTATCAACGCTCCGTATATCCCAACCCATTATATTCCGAACGATAATTTCACATTTCACTCGTCATAAAGACGGCTGAAACGTTACACGAGCTCAACTCGGTCCGAGTTGAGCTCGTGTAATGTTGTATAGACCCGTTTTAATAGAAATAGGAGACAATAGATTTAGTAGAAATATTAAAATTAAGAAAAAGATCATCGACTATAAATTACTAAAAGATAATTTAGTTAATGTCAAATCGAGTGAACTCGATAGCGTCCCAGACAGTATAGACTCTCCTCAAGCTGCTATCGCGGCTTCATCCATAGTAACTGCACTACTGGTTAGAAAAATAGGAGAATCGTCAAGAGAGATCTCCACTGTCCCAGAGGTACGTTTAGCTCTCTCTGACGACGTTAGGGACCTAGTCCGTCAAAAAAACGCGGCGAAACGTCTGCACGATCGCAACGGTGGCGAAGTGTGCAGGCTAGCCATCCGACAACCCGAAAGAAAAGTCAGGAAGGCTATAGCCGAGTTCATAAACGGGAGATGGGATCACTGCGTCAGCGAACAATCTCCGTCTCACACGGCCTACTGGCACCATGACAAGTCATCAAAAGCACTTTCAGTGTTCGTTTGCCGTGACAAAGACTTCTCTGCGACCGAAACATTAATGCAAAAATAAGATAAGTTTAATTTAAGGGTTACTTATTTAAAGCTTACAAATATAACTATATAATATTTGTTATTTTGATTATTTTTATCAAAATTATGGAAAAAATGGAAAGTAAAATTTTATGCCGAATGTCATTGAAAGAAAAATAATAAAGTATATTTTACAACAAAGAATACATCCTTTATTGCAAAATATATTCTATATCTTCACAATCTGAGAACTTCAACGATTCATTCGCACGGAAAAAAATTGAATAAAATTGGCAAGCGTCGCGTCGTCTTGAAATCAACCACTGAATTTATAACTCAAAGGCGTCATTACATATAAGAGCATTTTGTAATGTGCATATTCGTGCGCGCTTTAAAGAACTCTCTTGAATTTTTTTATGATAATATTTCTATCCCATTTTTGGGTTATTTAGGTATATTAGTATTTTATTTGGGGTGGATATGGATCCAAAGAATGAAACACCTAAGACTTCTCTGTCCGTCTTTAAATCTGACTTTCTCAGCGTTTGTGCGTCTGTCCGCCTGTCCGTCCATTCGTCCATCCATCTTTCCATCTGTCCATTTATTCGACTGTCCCTCTATCAGGGGCGCCTGACGGAGGCGAACTTAAGTCGGTTGAGGGACTTCGCGCGCAGAGAGAATCCGAAGCGGTCTAGAGAGAGAGAGGAAAGGATGACTCGGAGACAGTCACTAGAAGAAAAGAAAGGTAATATTAGATAACAGTACGACCTATGTTACCTCTGACGTCCGCCCTAGAAAGGGGAGGAGGACTTAGGGACAGATGGAAAAAGATTAAAGAGCTTGTAGGGAAGCGAAGCGTGCGCACCTGAAGGGCACTAGAGAATAAAAAAGACAGTCGGGTGCACACTCCTGTGATTCAGCCCGCATAACCATGATGCCTGATAGGGCCATGGGTTGATGGTGGGATTTGTCCGTCCCTCCATCCATCTGTCCGTCCGTACCTCCTTTCGTATTTGGATGGACGGATGGATGGATGGACATCCATCCATCCGTCCATCCAACCGTCCCTCCATCCGTCCGTGTATCCGACTGCCCTTTTATCCCTCATTTATGCGCGAGTTTCAGTTGTCCGGTTTGTACTCAGACAGTAATACTTTAAAAGTAAGCTTTACATAATCTTATTACGAATATGGCGGCAATTAGCAAACTATTATCCGAATTATTAGCTTCGACTTTCCACTTCAAAAGACCACGAAAAAAAGTGCAATTAGCCCGTGGACGTCCTAGCTAATTAACTTGATCAAGTTTCTTTACTTAACCCAACTTTTATATTCAGACCGCGTCATTTCTTTTAAATTCTATGAATTCTATTTAATGTTAGTCTTGTAGTTTCATTACTTTATTCGTATTAGTGCAGTTATCATGGTAACTGTTTAATCAGAACTTGTGTTTGAATACAATATATTTGTTTAAATATTCAATGTTTTATATATTCCTAGAATAATTCCCAGTAAGAATAAGAACATTATAAAAGTAGTAATTACTGCGCTAATAACAATAGGTCAATGGTAAAATGTACTGATTTGCTATTAGAATAAAATATATCTTGGAAAAGGTACAATCAACATTGTTGTTCTAGTTTTTCGTTATATGACTTCCTAAGGCAGCTAACGCCATGCCATTGCTACAACAGGTAGTCCAAACACGGATAAAAAACTACGTTTTCTATGCGCGATATAGCGATCTGAATCAAAAATATTTTATCTCTCTCTACAAGTTAAAATATTTTCCTTCGAAATAGAATTATAAAAATTATTTTTTGAACATCATCAACTAAATGTACCATCGGTTCAAACCTAGCCCTGTCCTGATATAAACCAGAGAAACAAGCTCAGCGGATCCAATTAATAAATAAATAATATACAACAAATTTACAAATAATATACCTAGTCTTGCCTTAAACATTGTAACAAAGCAAAAAACAATATTTAAAATTACATTTATTACTTTATAGTGTGTTAGTTTAATACAAAAATATAAAACAATAAAAAATTTAAAAAGCTAATTTAAGATGGGGACACATTGGCTGCAATTCAGTCCTTAAAACCTTGAGGCCAACTATTAAGCACGCCCTTTTTCTGTGGGGGAAATTCTTCACTGCCAATCGTACAGTACGCTTTAGGGACTCCAAGTTATCATGGTGCTTAGAGCAAGCTGTGCACTCTAAAACTTACCATAAATCATAATCCAGCGAATTAAGGAATACATGAAGGGTAGTCTTCAGATCTGATCAAGTCCGGAACGTTCGTTTTAACTAAGATTGGATGGATCGAGCTTTATGATCAGGTCCTGAGTCTTGCTGAAAGGACAATACTTGGTTATTAAACATGGTGTTATGAAGGAGCTCAGCTATTTTCTCAAGAAGGGTTTCTTAGTACACTTGTGCCGATGTTTTGATATCTTTTTCGCAAAAATATGGCGGAGACACTCCTACATAGCTAACACCCCACGAAATCATCACTGAAGTCGGATAAGGCCCACGTTACACTCTATCGACTAATTCCGAAGCTTCCTTAAAACCTTGAGCATGAAAGCGGTCATTTTGTTTGTTACAATGTTGCTCACTTGTAAAGAAATCTCATTCGTAAACAAAACTTTTCTGTGACTTCCCCTTGCCTACCGCTTCAGTGGTTGTTTCGATTTACCATCCTATTCCACTTTAATTTATCAGTCAAGAAATGACTGTGCGTCTCCTATAGGCTGCAAGTCGTAAGTCATCTCTTAAAATACACGACATGGTCCTAGGTGCCATGTTCGAATTCCGAGATAAAACGTTTTGCTTTCGGACACGATTTCTACAAATTATTTTCCTTACTGCTTTGACCGTCTTCTTCCTCGATCACTACGTGGACGGCAGGACCTTTCTCCGTCATATACAGAGGACGTCTCATTGTACCTATTAACACATCACTGCTGCAAGCGGTCATATTGTCCTAAATGTCCCTTGCTCCGAGTGCGTAAAGAAAATTTGCGTATTCTCCCTCGCTGCGGAAGCAATATCTCAGTAACTATTTTGAACTAGAAAGAGATGACTATACCATTATATTTGTTACTTAAATTTATTACTTAACTTCAAATGAATTAAAACGATCGTAGGACAATGTGACCCTACGCGCACCTAATGAAAAAACAGACAATCTAGAGCGGTGAGAGGTCAATAGCACCCTACGCTGCCCATACCCGCACTGGACAATTCGCGGGCGTATTTTTTGCTGTTAGTGTTTTTCCAGGCCGCGTCCGAGTACGCTGATTTAAATTTCAACTTTGCGTCTGAATTAAATCCTCGTCTAGTGTTTTATTTTAAGTGACTATTTAATTTTGTGTTGAGAATATCAAGAAAAACTGAAAGGAAATTGGATTTTTATGATGAACAGATTCACAAAAAGATAAGATCCAAAACAAGGTAAAATTTAAAAAAAAAAGCATTTTTAGAAAATATAATTGTAAAACCAGCGCCTGGAAACTTATCGGAGCCCGAAACAGAATATATCATACAGACTCACCGTGTGTATCATCGCTTGGAAGTTATTGTAACATGTGTAGATGTGCATATTTTATGTTTTTTGTAGATATTTCTAGTTATTGTGACGTTTTTTATGCCAACGGGAGGTAAACAAGCTGACGGATTTCCTGATGGTAAGAAATATCGTCGCCTATAGACACCAAAGCTGGTAATGGTACGTTACAAACCTGAGGCTAGGATGTTCAGCCTGTTGCGTAAGTAAGTTCACTGACTACCCTATGGAATAGGACAGTGCAAGCACTGTCATGTTGTGGTTGTACGCGAACAGGTCGTTGCTAGATTCTACCACCTGCTCAAGGAGACGACTAAAAAATGTCGACCGACATTATTCTGTATTTCAGAGGATACGCAGTCCTGTAAATACCTACATAAAGTGAAAATGTAGGTACTAAAGCCAGTATAAATAAGCTATCATACACATATGTTATCAGGTACGCTTATTTGCAAATGATAAACAAACACTATATTGGGCTCCCGATATTACATACACCTATTTTACGTATGATAATCAAAAGAATAACTCAGCTATGTTAAATTACACTAACCTTAAACTAAATTTAAGTTTACCTTACAACAAACCCGCAATGCAATACAATTTATTTATTTTAAACAGAGACGCAAAAAGAAGAAGTTGCATAGATTACTACACCAAGCTCCGGTTAACTCTGTCGCGTATCGAAGCTAATAAAAAAGTGCCTACAGAATGCGACAAGTGCGGATCGGCTCAGTCTACTAACTACAGCTAGTACGTGACGAACCTACAAATCACACTATCGAGAATTTTCAGTGCAGATCACCGCCCATCGGACCGCCCGGCGACCGTGAACACGGCCGCTGAGAAGTTCGCGTGTAGACTGCCCAGAGCAAATTAAGTGTTCCTACACCTCAGTGTAGGCCCTCAAGGCCTGCACAGGGACCATGTCCCGTTCTTCAACCCCGATGAGGCCAAGTAGATCCAGCTCCGAGTCGTCGAACAGCGATGAAATGGAGTTGGAGTGTGCATCGCAGGCCACCTCGTCACCGAATGCAGCCGTTGAGAGCGACTGCATTGTGGAGTCGGAGGAGGAAACAGCGCCGCATACAGTGATAAATTCCAACAAACGTTCCAGGGAGCCCGATGTGAGTACGGATTCCCCTACTCTCTCACCACCGAAGAAAATATCCAAACTGAAGAGAGACAGGGAGACTCCGCGTACTACTCTTTTTCGCGGAAGTGACAGCGGCTTCGACCTCAAGCGCACTATCAGTGCATGAGTCGACAACCGCAAACGCCTACGAAGTGCGTTGTTCTGTTTCATTCATTCATTGATCGTTTCTCCTGCTCCCACACTAGCCGCTCGGACCTATCCTTTTTTTGTGTAAGCCGTCCTTCTCAGGACAGCGTCCCTATCGGGACGTGAGCGCCGAAGCAAGAAAAAGCTTCGTTGTTGCACTAACCAGTCGCCGCGGTTGTTGTACCCGCTTCTCTGAAACGGGTGCAGCTGGCGTGGTGCCGATGAAGGCAATCAGCCATCGTGAGGGTCGCGGCGCAGCATAACCCAGCGTCACCATCACCGCGCTGAGTGAGAACTTTTTCATTTAATATTCAACATGTCGAAGCCTGCAGACCGCGGGCTTGAGCCCCGATCGATAACGGCGTCAACGTCGTCCACCGTCTCCAACCGGTCGTCGAGAACGAGTACTCCGACCACGGCACCCACTCGGTACCCGCTCGCCGGTGCAAAACTGCGAGTACCACCACAAGAAACACCCACCCAGGTAAACCCGGCTGCAGGCGCGCTGCGCATGCCGCACCCCGAGACGGGGCCGGCATGCGTTACGATGGACGTTGACGTCCACTCGTCCGTATGCTCACCGGCGCCACCCGAGGTGAGGCCGTGAGCGCACCGCCGCACAGCGGAGTCGTCTGGGCGCGGTTCATCGAGAACAACAGGGAGTACCTACACGCGCCGGAATTCCTACGGACGATGGTTAACTACCAGCAGTCCATCGGAATTATCGACGCGGTAGGCGATTTCACCCCGTATGCCGCCAAAAAGCTAAAAGTTCTCAAGAAGAGGACTCGAGCGAGCTCGCAGGAGGGACGGGCCACTACATCTGCAGCGAACTCTCCACCGAGTAGGCGAATCACTTCGTACGCAAACGTCGCGGCGACGGTATCTCCGTCCCGCTCTGCCGCGCACGTAACACCCGCAGCTCTTCTCGCTCTGCCAACTGGTAACGCCGCCGCTCCGAATATCAAAGTACCCGCATCGCCACGATATCCTCCCCTCATCGTCGAGCGTCTGCCCAACAGGACGCACCACTTCAAGGTGCTCCGGGACAAGCTCTACAGGAACAGCAGTGGACGTCCGTACGGACAGGGAGTCCGCTTCTCGACGAAGGATGAGGTGGAGTACCGACTCGTCCAGAAGTACTTAGCTCACCTGGAGAGAACCGAGGGCGTAGCCTGGTTTTCCTATTCCCTCCCTGCCGATAAAAGTGTGAAAGTGGCAATCAGCGGACTGCCTGCCGACACGCCGACGGAGGAGATTTCCGACGCGCTGGCGGAACTGGGCTATTGACCGGATAAAGATACGTGCGCCCGATAAAGGCGCGCGCAGGTAAGTCTGGCTGCGTCCATCTAGCCATATTGAAGAGGACACCGGAAACTATCCCACAAATATACTCGGTGGAGAGCATGTTGGGGCTGGACGGCATCACGGTGAGAGCATGGCGCGGCCGTGGCGGTGTCGCACAGTGTCATCGATGCCAGCAGTTTCGGCATTCGAGCCACAATTGCCACCGCAAGATGGCGTTCGTGCGATGTGGCGAAGAGCACGCCGCACGAGATCGTCCCCGCCCAAAGGACGTCCCCGCCACCTGCGCCAACTGTGGCAGTCCCCACCCGGCTAACAACAAGAGTTGCCCGTTGTTGAAGAGAGAGGCGCGCGTCAAAAAAGGTACGAGGCCAATTATAACTACACTAGATCTACCGGCGGCTACGATCGCATCACCCCAGGTGACGCCGCTGGGTACAGAGCAGCAACACTTGATGGCCCCTGCAAATGACCCTAGACCCCGAGGTGCCTACGTACAAAGGGCCGCACAGCAACCGCAAACTGGCCCACGCAGAGCTAAAAAGATGGCTAGGAAAAGCGGCGTCAACCCGCAAGGCGGCATTAACCCGCAAGCCCGTACGGCGACCACCATTATCACCGCATCGAATGACACCGAAGCGCAAAGGCCACCCAAGTCGGCATACACCGCCGCCGGCCCGGCCGCCACAACCAAGAGACGCGGGGCTAAGAGGGCGTCAGTGCTACCGCCAACATCGTCCGCACAGACGTCCTCACTCTGCGATGCTTTCGTCGACGTCGCTGGCGACTTCATAAATTCTCTACGCGGCGGCAAGACCTTCGGAGAGGCATTAGTTGGCTGCGTGGTCAAGCTAATCGCCATGGTTCCACTGTTAACCCAAGCTTTCAAAGATGGACCAACTTAAAATAATTATTTGGAACACCAGGGGCCTACGGGGCAAGACCAAAATGCTGCACCATGCACTCTGCGAGCGCGCAGTGGACGTCGTCCTTGTGCTCTCCAGCCAGCTCTTCGCCAAAGCCGATGCCTCACACCGGGACACGCTGAGGCAGATAGCACCGTACCACCGGAGGCCGCCGTCGTGGCGGCACGCGCCTCGCCATGCCGGGCTACCACATTTACAGAGAGGATTTCACCCCTCCTCCCGGCGGACACCCTTGCCGCGGGCTAGCCATCTTCTTCAGGCGCGGCATTATACATCAGGCGCGACCACCTACCTTTGAGAGGTCTCAAATATACACAATGGGGGTTGAGGTGTGCCTCGGCTCCAGGCCCACGAGGCTGTTTGCGGCCTACAAGCCGCCCTTGTCACGTTTGGATCCCTTGGAAATCCATGGACTCCTATCGGAAGAGCCCAGTGTGATAGCCGGGGATCTAAATTGCAAACACCCAGCGTGGAACTCACAGCACACCAATCCGGACGGACGCAAGCTATTAGCCGACGCCGATAGGTACGGGTACTCCATTTTGGGACCGGACCAGCCCACACACTTCCCCGGGGACGCGAACGGGTCGTTGGACATCATCGACGTCGTCATCGCCGACCGGATAGAGGGAGTGATCGCACAGGAGGTGCTGACCGACGCGTTACAGTCGGACCATGCCCCCGTGCTGATCACCATCTCCGGTCCCCCGGCCCGCCTTTGTCCGCCTGCACGCCGTCCTAGACAAAACCGGAACGCGCTGGTGCGCGAACTAAACTCCCGCACACCGACATTCCCGGTGAATACCCCTGAGGACGTCGACCACCTGGCCGAGGGCCTCGAGGATGCATTCGCCGACTCGCTCGCCGCTGCGACCATCGCCCCCGGCGCGCCTACATCCACAAGAGGTGAGTTACCGCCCCAGACACGCCGCCTGATCCGCGAAAAGCGCAGACTGCGCCGCTTCTGGCAACAGACCAGGTGCCCCCAGGCTCGCGCCCAATTAATCTGGCGGCGACCAGAGTGAAGAGGGACCTAGCAGCGCAGGACGTCCACGCGTGAGAAAGACGCCTCTGTTCGGCAGCAGAAGACGGTCTGTGCACAAATTATGCCGCTCGCTCACAGGTGGAAAAGTGCCCACGCGCCTCCTCTACCACGAAGATGGGAAGCTACGCTACCACGCGGTGGACAGGGCGAATATATTCGCCCGATACCTCGAAGAGGTCTTCACTCCCTTCCCCACGGCCGCGACCAATCACACGGATGCAGTCGCGAAGCAGATAGAGGAGTACTTCGCCCGCAAGGGCCCCCTCTTCCCCGCCGAGGAACATACCACCCCCCAATTTACCCTCTCGTCGGGCCAAGTCGGCCGAGCCCTGTCAAAAGTTAACCCGAAGAAGGCACCAGGACCCGATCAGATCCCAAATTCGGCGCTCCGCCTCGCCCCCCTGAATGGGATACTGCCCACTGGGCACTACCCCTTGCGCTGGAATATGGGCGAAGTGATCATGATCCCCAAACAGGGGAAGCGTCTGTGCAGAGCCGCCCACTACCGGCCCATCACTCTCCTCTCCACCCTGTCCAAAGTGTTCGAGAGGTTCTTTACCACCACCCACTACCCACTACCTGCCACCGCGCCCCGAAAAATTCGGGTTCCGACCGGAGCATTCCACCACGCACCAGCTCGTCCGTGTGATCCACCACATAACCAACGCCAGGAACATAAAGGAGGCCGCGGCGGCCGTGTTTTTAGATATGGAGAAGGCGTTCGACCGTGTCTGGCACGAGGGCCTCCTGTGCATATCCCGAACCCCCTTCAGCCTCGTCAGGATCGTGCGGTCCTCCATTTTTACGTCTGAGTGGAGAGCGGAAAGTCGGACGTCCGCCCTAACTCAGCCAGAATTCCCCAGGGCAGCTGCCTGTCGCCGGCGCTGTTTAATAAATATGTGGAGGACATCCCTTCCAGCGGAGCCTCGCTCGCTGCCCTTTACGCCGACGATACGGCGTTCCTGACCACATCACTTCGGAAGGACCACGCCGCCGCCAAATTACACCGCACCCTAGATCTGCTGCCCGACTGACTGGATAAGTGGCGACTCGCCGTCAACGCCGGTTAGTCGCAGGCGCTTACTTTCTCTCGCCGCGGCGCACAACCGCCGCCGCTCACACTATGGGACGAGAGCATCCCGTGGTCATTCCAGGTGAGTTACCTCGGGGTCTCGGTGTACTATTGACAGCGACGTCACGATGCGGGTCCACGCCCGACGGGTCGCAGCCCAGGCGTCGGCGGCCCTTGCACAGCTGTCGCCGATGATGTCGAGTTTCGCCCGCGACACCAGAGTGGAGGACCTTGACACCTTCGCGGCCAGGCTCTCCAGCCAGCTCTTCGCCAAAGCCGACGCCTCACACCGGGACACGCTGAGGCAGATAGCACCGTACCACCGGAGGCTGCCGGACCGCTTGGCGTTGCCCAGGGACGCAACGCGGTAAAGCTGCTACACCCGTATATTTTTCCATCATCGTATCTTAGCTTGCTCCATTTTCGCATCATCTTTACATCTCTTCGCCTTCACATTTCGCCTCTGCTTATACTTAGCACGCCTATCCAGATCCCGCCCGCGCGAGCCGGTCAGAGGGAGCGCCGTCCACTACTCGGCCCCCTGGCTGAGGGCGCGGACGGAACTCTTCATCTCACTTCATCTCATTCCAGTCTTCCATTCATTTCATCTCATTTCACGCTTCTCACGCCACTATGCTTCTATCACTTCACTATAGTTTCTTCACACTACTTATTCATACCAGCTTTATGTGTTGCGTCGTACTCGAGGAACACACCACCTGACACCACACATTGATTGTCCGGGTGGCGACGCACACCGCACATTACAACAGCTGCCTTCCCAAATCACTTCCTTCTGGCCTTCGCCGGGGTAACGGGCGATCTCACCCGGTAGGGGCTGGCCGCCCGTGGCGGCACCAGTCGGGGAATGCCATGAGACATACCCCCCCCCCTTCAACACAAAATATTAATAAATTGACATCATAAACCCGGCACCAGCGCCGGTCAAAACGACCGCCCCATCTTTATGGGGTGCGACCCCGCAGCCACCGTCAGGGGGCCAAAAGTCCCGAAACGGCTACCTCGACCCCTCTCCCAGGGTGGTGTGAGAAGACCACGTCGTCGAGAACGCCGCCCGCGTAGCCGCCGTCAGGGGACCAAAAGTCCCGATACGGCTTCATCGACTCGGTGAGAAGACCTCGACGGGACAACGCCGTGCCACCACCCGCCAACGCGGAAACCACAGATGAGCCACGCTACCCACCACTTATCGTCGAGGATTTGCCCAACTGGATTCACCACTTCGGCAAGCTGCGGGACCTACTAGGACATAGCCCGAACACTAAGCCCCTCGGTAAGGGGGTGCGTTTCTCCGAAGAAGTGCGAAGAGCAAGGCTGAGTTCCGCACTGTGCAGAGGTACCTTTGCGTCCTCGAAAGCACTGAGGGACTCAGCTGGTTCTCGTACTCCCTGCCGAAGGAGTATAAAAATCGCCATACGTGGACTACTGGAAAATAGGGACCCGAGGGATATCATGTCGGAGCTCCAACACCTGGGGTTCGAACCCGCATACGCCAGCCAAATTAAGGCGAGGCAGGGTAGACCCGAGAAATTTACAATAGCTTCAAAAGTGGCTCGAGCCTTCTCTCCATCGCCATGACCATCATACCCAAGCTGGTCGAATTCGTCACCTAGACGAATACCAGAAATGGCAGGAAACCAAGTAAGAAACCTCTTCTGGGGAATGCAATGGGCGCTGTTAACCCAACTCCTGTGCTCACAGGAGGTTGAAATCGCCCTGATCAATGAGATCCACCTGAGGCCCAAACATAGACTTTACATTCCTGGATATACCTCGTACAGATCCGACCACCCCGGCGACCAGTCGGTCGAAGGTGTGATGTTGTTGGTTAGGAGAAATGTCCTACAGCCGACCCTTCCTGTCCCTGCACTACAATAGTTCCAAGCAATAGGCGTGGAGATTATAGCAGGCAATAAGCCAACCAGAATTTTCGTTGCCTACAATTCACCGGGTGACGCACTGGACTTCGCCGACATCCACCGGCTCTTTTCAGGAGAGCTGACTGTGATTGCCGGTGACCTCAACTGCATGAGCCCGACTTGGAATTCTCGCCTCGCAAACGCGAACAGAAGGAGACTTCTGGCGGATGTGCCACCCACTAGCCAGACGTGCTGAATGTGGCTATTATTAGGAACCTCGACGGCCACTTCTCACTAGAAATGTTGAAGTGTGAACACCTCGGTCCTGACCATATGCCAGTACTGGCGGTACTGTACACCGAGGCATACAAATTGCCGACTCGCCCCCTTAAGCAAAGGGTAAACTGGGAAGGGTTTGCCTCCTGCCTAAACACTTCAACCCCGAATTTCCCCATTAACTTTGACGTGGAAAGACTAGCTGAAGAGATGCAGACTTCAATCTGCACTGCCTTAAAGAAGGTCACCGCAACTCTTCCTAGTTCAGGATCTAGAGGCAAGTACAAATTGCAAAGAAGCCTTCAACTTATTCTTGAAGAGAAGAGAGCTACACGTAGAAGGCGGCAGTCCACTCGCTGCCATCTCACTGAGAAGGTCAAAACCTTGTGATCTTAAGTTCGGACAAATGGTCGAGAAGAATTCAGGAGGCGGGCGAAGATTGGCCGGTTCTACGCGCCCTAAACACGCACACTTATTAATATGAAAGCGCCAAATTGGCCATTACTCCATGGAGACGGCACTCTAAGGTACAGAGCCCCAGACAGAGCGGAGATATTAGCGAACCATCTGGAGGCACATTTCACCCCCTTCTCATCTGTCAATTCCAATCACACCGCCTGGGTCGAAGCTTCGGTCGAAGCCTACCTGTAAGACCCAGGCACGGGAGAAATCCCCACAGCGGCATTTCACTTTTCACCCAGCATGGTACGCAAGTCCATCAAGGGGTTGAAACCCAAAAAGGCCCCCGGGCATGATGGTATTCCCAATATGGCTTGCGACAACTTTCCTACAAGACGATCGGCGCAATAAGGACTGTTAAATGGCATCATACGCACTGGTCATTTTCCCATTATGTTGCCCAAACAGGGTAAGGACAGTAGGTAAGCTGACAATTATCGCCCGCTAACTCTGCTACCCACTATGTCAAAGACTATGAGTAACTCTAGGGAATTCTTCATACTGAGACAACTCACTCCTTTTCTACTACTTAGAGACGAGCAATTCGGATTCCGACCCAACCACAGTGCCACTCATCAACTGCTTAGGGTCACCCATTTACTCGCTATGGCTAGAAATAAAAAAGAATCTGTTGCCGCCGTATTCCTCGACATGCAGAAAGCATTCGACTCCGTATGGCATAAGGGGTTAATATATAAATTAATCCAAAGTAATGTGCTCTTTCATAAAAGTAATTGTGTTATTTCTCTCGGACAGGAAATTCCAGGTGAGATTTGATGGAGTTTTGTCCGAGACGAAATGCACTTGTGAAGTGTTCCATGAAGAAGCTGTCTCTCGCCAGCTCTCTATAAACTCTACGCCGGGGACATACCTGTTTCCCCCGAGGTAACCACGTGGACGACACCGTATTCTTGGCCGCATCTCTGAACTCACAGGAGGCCACCCGACAGGCCAGATCAGCTACCGCCAGGCTGACACCACTATTACGAGTGAAAGCTATCGCATTGAAAATGAGGATATCACTATACTACATCTACATCCGATCAAGACTAACATATGCGACTCCTGCCTGGCATCACTTGCTGTGCGAAACGCGTAAACAGAAGTTCCGAGCAGCCCAAAACATGGTGCTACGGCAACTAATTAACGCTCCAAGGTTTGTGAGAAACTAAACAATACACAGGGACCTAGGCATAGAGAGCCTTGACGACTTTGTCGGTATGATGTCGCGCAACAAAAGGGCGGACGCATCGTAGCATGAGATTCTTAGGAATCTCGGGCCCAGGCACGCCCGACCCCGGACAGATATAGCCTGCCGAGAAAGGGAGATGGATAATCTCATTATCAGTTAACCTTTTCATTTACATTTATTTTATATCATTTTATGTTACCAATTTTATACTTCCATTCTAAATATTTTATATTTCTTGTTATTGGTGCCTTGCAGTTGCAACCATCACACGGGCAGTACCGTGTGGGAAATGGCAACCCTATTACCACTTTCCCGTAAGGCTACAGCCCGCCGCTCCTCCAGAGGCTAAAAACCTCCTGTCCCGGAGCCCCTTATCCCTTTTCCTCCAACCAACGTCTCACTAACACGGCGTTCGAGTCGGCGTCTGCCCATGGGGCCATCACAGGAATGGCTCCATAGATGGTTCCCAGTTCGCTCTGGGACCTGTGAAAGCGCCCCATTAATAATTCAAAAATTTTACTAACCCATATATATACATACATTTTCTTATAGGTCAATATGACGTCGAATTAACCACAGCCTCGTGTTGACGAGGTTCGAACCACAAGTCTCCAATAGGGGGCAAAGCTCCGGTCTGGACTCCCCTTGACCCGGCAACGGGATCGAGTGCTTAGACGTATGGGCAACACGTGCAATAAGTATTACAGTTTACCATGTTTTAATAGAGAACATTCATAATTTCATACGTTAAAGAGAATATTCAATCTAATCTGTCTTTAAAACATATAAATACCGAGCATTTATTTTTTAAAATTTATAAAAGAAATTCAACATTTATATTGACTTGTTTTATTTCCCATCACTATAATGGTGGTGTTTCTGGTGCGGCAAGAGGTCGAATTGTACTCACAAATTGATTATCTTTTTATACAATACTGTTCATTCCATTTAAAAACACAGCTACTTACTGCTACATTTAATATTCAACTTTATGTTCATATATTTAAAACATTAATATTTCAATGCGTTATCGAAAGACAGTTAATTTAAACTGACTGTACCTGTAGTACAGTATGACCCCATGACGCTCTTAAAAAAAGTTCACTTAGGGTTTATATGACCCCGCAACGCACTAGCTGAAACTCACCCACAAACTGTGCCGCAGCAAGCGTGTTAATATCCCGGTACACAAACATTTGACTAATACCAAGTGTACGCAGAGTTTTAAAAATTACATTTTGCTCCATACCTACTTTGTGTAAAGCAATCACAGTGATTCTTTTCGTTTTATCACCCCAATCCATTTCAATATCGCAGTGTTCTGCGATTTGTACAATGTATTGGCGCCAAAATGAGAAAATACAGTGAACACGCACGGCACTGCTGCGCGACGCGCCTTAGACGCGCGCTCTGCGGACGCTCAACCGGGTGGAAACAAATATTGATTTATTTATTTGTTCATTTAATGAATTCACAAGGGTAGCCATTTCTATATTATGTTCCAATGATTTGTAATTATATTTAACTCATATTGACATGTTGATTATTAATTTTAAATTATTATTTGGTTAAGGAATTGTAATTTTTAGTTTCATTTAAAGATCGATTTTATATTTTATATTTATTAAGTGATTTCTATTCTCCAAGTACCTACTTATTATTGTCGTGACTATATTATGTATTTTGTATTGAATTTTATTTGTATAGATACCTCGTTGTTTAGTTACTAATATTAATAAATAGTTATGGCTTAATCTATGTATTGGGCAACTGTAATGATAGATCGATAAGTGTTGAAATAAATAAACAAGATAAAACAAAGCAATCGTATAAAAATTACAGATTCCAAAATTCAAATGTAATATTTTTTATTTTTTCTTGTAACAGTATGTATGATCAGACTTAGTACAATAAACAATTTATCAACTTATTACAATCTTTGTTATACAGAAACTCGGTCCACTGCTGGATACACCTCCTTCAATGAACGCCAAGACGACCGATCTCCTGCTACTGTGATTAATCGGTTGAATTTGAAAAGGATTTCGTGTACAAAAAAATGTGTAAGAGCCATTGTTGGTGCCTGGTATTTAGACAGCTGTAAGCCAATATTTAAGAAATTAAAATTACTACCATTATCTTTGCTTATATTTAAGAGACATTTGTTTTTTCGTAAAAACTTTACTTTCCATGGTATAATTTAAATATTATTATATAATTTAAATATATATACGAGGGGGGAACTAAAAGGTCGTGGCCTAACCTACATGGAGCTATGACATCTTTTTAAATCTACAATACAAAATCAATTTGACGCATACTAACAAATGACGGTAGATTTAAAAAGATATCATAGCTTCATGTAGGTTAGGCCACGAACTTTTAGATCCACCCTCGTATGTTATACTTATAGGTACTATATAAATTTGGCTAACATGGACTCATAGGATATTTTTAAATTATAATAATTAGAAAATTAAATATTGCTAATAAATCAAGACAAACTTTTACACATAATCAGAATAATAAAATTAATTTAAGTAATAGTTAAGTATGACATAAATTGTAATTATAAATTGAAATAATAGTGAAATTACTAAGTTTTAAATATAAATGTAGTGTATATTATTTAATTACATGTAAAAGTCAGGTTACTTAAATATGTATCAATTTTTGTTTGCTGAAATGACAGAATATGTTGGAAACCTTATTTACTATGTTTATTGTATACTATTTATTTTATAACTACCCATATTCGAGCAAATAAAATTTCTTTTCTTTTTTTCTTTTACTTGCATCCATCCCGGACCGGCTACTGCACGGAGATCGTCTTCCCACCTGGTGAACGATCGACCAACACTTTGTTTTCCTAAACGCGGCCTCCACTCCAGAATCTTACTGGCCCATCTGCCAACGGTTCTTCCGAGTGTGCGACCAGCCCATTGCCACTTTAGCGAGCATATTCGTCGCGTGATATCTGATACTTTAGTTCTCTGCCTTATAACTTCGTTAAGAATTCTGTCGGACAGAGAAACACCCAACATAGTACGTTCAATAGCCCGTTGAGATACCGCAAACTTGAGGACCAGTCCCAAATTAGGAGGTCATGTTTCGGCTCCGTAGGTTATCACACATTTTTGGAAGACTTTTGTCTTCAAGCTCTGTATCTCATTATAGGCGACGTGAGAATGTGACGAATCTTCCGGAATGCTGCCCAACTCAACTGAATCCTTCTATCGGCTTCCTTCTCGAAGTTATAACAACCTAATTGCAACATTTGCCCGAGGTAGACGTATTTGTCTACGACTCCGAGAATAGCACCATCGACGTTAACCGGCCTGGGGTCTTGTCCAAGTTCATATAAGGCCGATACGTCGGGAATATTCATTTAGGCTGTGCAACATTTCCTACAAGCTCTCCAACGATTCGGCCAACACAACGATATCGTCGGCGAAACGAAGATGTAAGAGGTACTCGCCGTTAATATTTATGCCGCATACTTCCATTTTAAAGTCTTAAAGACGTCCTCCAAAGCATTATTGAACAGTTCCGGGGAAACGACATTCCACTGTCGCACTCCTCTTTTTTGAACTCCCGGAGTCGGAACGGACATAAAGCAGCGTTATACAATGCTCTCAGTACTTCGACATATCGCCAATCAACCTGATATCGCTGTGAAGCTTCCAGAACAGCCCAGGTTTCGATACAGTTAAAAGCTTTTTCATAGTCCACAAAGGCAAGATTGTATTCTCGTGTCTTTTGTACAGCTTGCCTTATGGTGAAAATGTGGTCCATGGTGCTAAATCTTCTGCGAAACCCAGCCCACTCCGGTGGCTGGTATTTTTCTAGCTTTCTGGAGAGACAATTCGTCAAGACTCTTGAGAATAACTTTCCACTTTTCATGGAAATTAAGTTTCAATTTCGTTTGCAAGTTACTATATTGAATATAGTCAAAGACAATTGGTAAAAAATACGAGTGTGTTTTAAATCACACAGCTGACGTAAACTTAACACTAACTTAGCTTTATTTCTTGCACTGGTTAATAAAGGAAGAGTGAAGTGTTCGCTCGTATCTCTCATTCTTGCAACCGTAGGCATAGTGATGTACGAAATGTAACACCTCTCTAACTAACCATTGCGAGGGAGTCACAATTTCCATGTTATTCTCTCTATCTTTCTATTTTCTCTATATTATATCTCGCTTCCAACTTCCGTCTGCTTCGATTCTGTAACTCACTCGTATTCACGAGCTTACACCCCAAGTCAAGAGTGTGTAAGGAAGCTTTGCATGAAAAATAGCGAAGTGTATGTCATACCAACTCCATGGAAACCAATCCAACATCCAAACGGAATAAAAAAATATTTAACCAACGGCAATCCCGGCGAAAATGGAACGCAACGAAACATTGATTTTACCCATCGCTAATTGACCGATAGTTTACACCGACGCGTTGTATCCGCAGCGCAAATCTAAAACTGGATATTCAATTGTTTGTTTTCGTCCGGCTCCGCGGCCGCAACGCAATCCTGTGGATTGTGGACAAATTCAATTTTACCGAGCGGCAATAACAGATACAATATCTGGCTGGATTATGGGCCAAGAAGCGTGAATAAACTTTCAATGCGCTAAATATGTATAGTGCTTTGATACACTAGAGTAATCTATGCTTATTTGTTGCGTATTGTGTTAAGTGTGGGGTACCCATCCGTAGACGAAAGTAATAGCAGGGTTTCAGTGGGTAAAATGTTTCTCACACGCTCGGGACTGCTCACCATAGTTAAATGGTACACTAAACCCATTAGTTTTCGTTTTTAACATCATGAATTTGGGATATACATTGAGTGGCATTCGGGACCAATGGCAGTGCATAAAGCTGTGAAATAAAAAAGATCTTCACAAGCCACGAATACGCGACGCATATGCAAAATTTCATAAGGTATTTGGCTTGGGAAATGAAAAATCCCATCCAAGACAGGTAGCAGTGCTTTACAGCTTAACCAGACGAGAATAATCACATTTAACACGGATATCAATTAACACTGTCAAGTTTTGTACGGTTGGTTTAATATATATAACCTATTAGGATGCAATGCAACGAAAACTCATCTGCGACACCTCTGGTGTTGCGGATATCTATGGGCGTATGTGTTCACTCACCTCATGTGGCCTTACTAGTCGTTTTGTAACGTACCACAACTAGAATGGTGCCAACTTGCCCAGTGAAATCGCCAGACCAGGAATTCAAACAATACCAACAAAATAATAAGATCTATTATTAGCACTACGTACACTAGAATATATGAAGAACTAGTACATAGGTATGTTTCTCGTGGTTTCATATATCCCAAGGGAAGCATTCATTTCCGAGATAAAAATTATATTGTTATTCTAGATTTTAATCTACGAGTATATCTGTGCCACATTTAAATATATCATCAGGAAAACGAGCTCTGGATATGAATCTCTCATGTCAAGGGCTCGTTTTCCTTCTATAAAAATTAAAACATCTTGGTTAGTACATCTTAATTTTAACATTAAACTACCTGCACTTACTTACATCTTAATTTTAACATTAAAATACCTCAACTTACTTTTTTATTCAACGTACTCGGTATCATTTTGTAACCATTAATTTAGTCGAAAAGAAAAAAATAACGCGAGCACCAAGTGGACAGGACAAGCTCTTAGCAAGTTTTAATTACTTTACCCTCGAGTCTGTTGTCTTACGTTGAACCACTTTTGTTTTATACCGCTCCTAGTAACGGCCCTAAACTAGTTTACTTGGAAGGATTGTAAGTAAACAATGTTAAAACTGCTTCTTATCTGAAAATATTAGCCGACAGTCACAAAGTTATTTCATTAAAATATTCAATGAAACCTTAGATTAGATATAATGCTTTTCTTTACAAGATAAAGGTTATCAATTCCTTCTCTCTCTTTACAGTTCATATATTATGGGAATGTTTTTCGCAACATAGAAGAATAACGAATTAAATTATGGAATAAAATATTTTTTTAATTTTATTCTACTCTTTTTATTCCGATTCATACAGTGTTTACTAAGTGGTATAAAGACGGTAAGTCTACCTGTGCATCCCTCAACGAAAGAAAAACTTCAACTCGATCCCAATGGTTCGAGTTCGAGTTTTTCACAATAGAAAACTTCATCGGTGCGGTCAACAAAATTGGTGTAGCCAAATAGTAGGAGCTCATTAATGTTATTAATGCGAGAGTAACTTCGTTTGTATCTATATCTGTGACATCATCACGGCCCAACCACTGAACAAATTATGATGAAATTTCGTATCGAGATACTTGTGTATCTTAGGAAAAATATAGGCAGCTTTTCTTGATTAGAGATCATTAACATTCTGAAACGACAACAGATCCCACGGACGATATTGCGGGTAAAATTTGGTGTTATGTAAGTACAGTCAACCGTATAGTACTAACAGCTTCCAAAAAAAGGTATATTAAAAATTCACAAAGGTCAGACACTTAGACATTCATGACATAGCTGCAAACGTGTGCATCAAAAAAAGAAACGCGAAACGTCGACGAAAAAAAAAAGATACCGCCAGGTTTTTGGAGTCGCAACGGCGGAGTGTGTTCTCTAAAGATGCACTCTTTGTGGATCGCTGGCTTTGTGATACGGTATTTTGAGCCTTAAGCCGCGTCTGAGTGTCCTTAGCCGGATAATATCTCACCAGTGTTACAAGAATGGTGGAACTCCAGCGAAATTCATGTATTTTGCAAGTTTGAACCTTGCAAAGGTTCATTGGGCACTGAGAGTATTAGTTCCTACTAATGTTATAAATGTGAAAATTTGTGAATAAAATTTACGAATGTTTGTTTCTTTTTAACGCAAACGGGACGAATTTTCATGAAATTATGAAATTAGGTGCGTAAAATGTTAAACTGTAATTTAATATTCATGAAAACACTTATCGTACACATCTTTACAATGACAAGTGTGTATGTGGTGAGGCCATGCAAATGGCTAAGACAGTCAAAGCAAATGATCTATCAATATCGAAAGATCCACTGATTTTAATCTATTATTATTTGACCCATAGCATGATTTTTGCTTTTTCCAAGAACGCGTCACTATGATTTGATACTTGCCACACGTTGTTTAACAAAACTACAAGATGTATAAACATACTTTTTCGCAAAATCAACCTGACGCGTATGGTTTAAGTTCATAACTTGACATGTGCGCATATTTTATATGGGCGGATTTGAGACGTTCAGAGTAGCTAAAGAGCCCAAGTGGTCCAGTAGTTAGTAACTCGGACTTCCACGCGGCTGGTTCAAGGTCGATTCCAGCCCAATGAGTTTCTCTAGCTTAAATAAAGTTTCTGAGTTTGCAACATAAATCCGGATTCGAATACGATCTAATCTAGGATTGGGCCTAGTTTCGCTTCTAGGTTGCAGAGGTCAGATGGCAAAACTGACACCCTCTTCAAATCTCCTACATTAGGTAGCCGACGCGGATATAATCTGATATAGAAGCGTGATAAGGACCAGTACACAAAAATAAACTGAAATAATTTGTCCATGCCTACTTTTGTTGCACTGTCGGGTGATCGAAAAGAAAAATTTGTGTTCTATGCTTCTGAATGGTTCATGTGGTTTGCGCGTTGTTACTTATTAATTCGCTTTGATTGCATACGTCGGTTCCTTGAGAAAACTAGAGTTCCTGTATCGAATAAAAAGACGTGTACGGCGTCTGCAGGAAACGCTTGCTTTGTACACTTTAGAGTAGCAAGTAAACATCACAAGAGTTTTACTCTAAGTACAAACACAGAGACGCTTGCTTTAAAAAATCTATAAATCTATAATTGTAGATAAGTAACATCAACTATTTTTCTAAAATAATTTTATTAATTATCTGTGTGTACTTAAGTGAGAATATAATTATACCACATTATTAGAAATACAATCGGCTAATAAAACAGAAAGATCGATTACTGACTGTTATAAACACGTACATATACTGCTTCTACATGGGATTACTTATTAATATTGATCCATAGAATGAAAAATTAATTTGTCGCAAAGAGCTATCGGTTTTATTAAAAAAGATCATAAAGCACACTCCGAATTGAAATAATTCGAAAGCCCGCGATCCTTTTAATATTCTTTGTTTAAAAAGGAACGAAATTTATTTACAAAATGTACTCAATTCAAAATCAACATGTTTAGAATATGCATATATTAACAAAAGGGCTTCTAAAAATAGTACAAATTGAATAACACGAATAGAATTTCCATAGCGTCTCAGTTCACCCGCTCTTGGCTACATGTTATCTGGCCTTCCCCCGAGATGTGCTATCCTTAAATTTCCGATGAAAACAAAGAATTCCTGGATATAGGTTCATGGGAGCGGCGAATCGAAATTTACATCCTAATTTCCCAGGTGAATACCGTAGCTTCTCTACTCGTCAGATATCAAAAAAATAACTGATTCAAACCATATGAGTAATGCAAACATTTTTCGTTTTTTTATAGTATGGTATGTTTTTCTTTTTATCTTATTTGATAAAAGTTACTTTTCTAAAGGAGGTCATTCACATTTCCTACAATTAGGGGCTCAAAAGTAAAGGTGTATGTGATTTTCTTGGGGGAATTTCTTTCTGGTATCTACGCGAAAGTTAGCAGAGAATACTGTGATTTTTTTAACTCCAGAAACATCTTGTTTTAATTATACTGTAACAACATCGTTAAATGTCGGCGAACGGATTTTTTGAAAAGAAATGGTTCTTGCACACTATATAGATTGATTATACAAGATTTATAAAAGGGGTTTTTGGTCAGTATTTACTTAGCTTGATATTGAAATAACAGTTATCAAATTGGTAATAGCTCAATACCGCTATCTGGTTTGTTACAGACACTAGAGACCAGATTAACATTTGTTAAATGTGTGAAGTTTTTCACC